>JBAMJV010000251.1:0-100404 GCA_037951105.1 Echinarachnius parma | reverse complement strand
TCTCATTCATCTAACTTAACCACCTCGTACGCCCCACTCACTAATACCTCATTTTGTCCAAGTGTACCCAGAATACGATCTTCAATAGTCTAGACGAATATTAGTAGCTTAATTCGTATCACTAAGTAGGCCCATTCACTAGGGTGAAGAATAAGACGCTCACACATTAATATCTCATACGGCACCCTACACTATCAAGTGCTAATCCAAATGTTACCCCCCTCGACCATATTAATTTTACCCACTCGGGTACTAATTATCGTGTGTTTGTGTCTACGGAGTCTGCACGTGCTTAAATTGGGATTTGGACATATTTCGCGCTCATGCACAAAGCCGAAATCTCAAGCCAACATTGCCCCACCCCTACGACTTTGACACACCTACTACTTCGACAGACGACCCCCCCTTCGGCCGACCCCGCTACTGGAGAAGCACACTGCCCCTCCCCCGCCTCCCTTGTTCGGATGACTGCTAGTTTAGCTCGTGACGCGCCCCTCCTGTTGAGGTGCCCCAATCCGGCCCTTCGCGTCCACATCCCCCCAGCCTTCTTGCTCCTCGCTGAACCCACCACCCTCTGTAGCTTCATCAGCCCTTCCACCCAGTCCATCGGGGGTTAAGGGTCCCCAGATTGATGTTGTACGTGAGGGTGATGGGGGTCCCTCCCACTCATAAACTTGGCTCCCCAAACCCACTCCCTTGTGGAGTGAACCTCCCTTGCCCAGGAGGTCCTTTCGAAGCGAAACAGACTGCAGCCACACCTGCAGAAGAGATTTCTAATACCCTTACACCACTCAAGACCCCATCCCTCAGAGGAAAATGCAGAAGATGTCTCTTACCCCTTTGGTGAACAAGTCCCCTACGCTTACACAGGCCCTCGACACCCCGACTCCTGAACCCCCTCCACCCCATTCCCAGATAACAATGCTACGTTGGCCCAACGTAGTCTATAGTCGGCACCGTCGCGGTTGGCAAAACAACGTTAAGCCAACGTTGGCCTAAGGTAAATTTACAACCACATTGTTGCAGTCGGCGAGCTGACGTTAAAACGACGTTAAGCCAACGTCGTATGTTGACTGTTGCAAACTGATTGGCAAATGTACGTTGAAACAACGTTGGGTGATAGTTGGACGAAAAATCATATTTCTATGGTCGAAAACAAACGTTGGGCCAACGTTTCGCCTACTACGACATTGTGTCGATGAGTGGCGTTGGATATTGGTTGGCTAGTTGACGTCGTTCTAACGTTTGGCAAACAACCAAATTTCGACGGGAGGCAAGCCAACGTTATACCAACGTTTCTTCACTACGACATTGTGTCAATGACTTGCGTTGGATATTGGTTGGCTTGTGAACGTCAGACCAACGTTAAATACACAACCACATTTCGACGGTAGGATAGTCAACGTGGGGCTAACGTTTCGCCGTCTACAACATTCGGTCAATGAGTGGCGTTAGATATTGGTTGGCTAGTTGACGTCAAACCAACGTTTGACAAACAACCACATTACGACGGTAGACAAGCCAACGTTAAGTCAACGTTTCGCCTACTACAACATTCGGTCAATGAGCGACGTTGGATATTGGTTGGCTAGTTGACGTCAAACCAACCTTTAACAAACAACCACATTTTGACGGTGGGCAAGCCAACGTTAGGCCAATGTTTCGCCTACTACAACATTCGGTCAATGAGCGACGTTGGATATTGGATGGCTAGCTGACGTCAAACCAACCTTTAACAAACAACCACATTTCGACGGTGTGCAAGCCAACGTTAGGCCAACGTTTCGCCTACTACCACATTCGGTCAATGAGCGACGTTGGATATTGGTTGGCTAGCTGACGTCAAACCAACCTTTAACAAACAACCACATTTCGACGGTGGGCAAGCCAACGTTAGGCCAACGTTTCGCCTACTACAACATTCGGTCAATCGGCGACGTTGGATATTGGTTGGCTAGTTGACGTCAAACAACCTATAACAAACAACCACATTTCGACGGTAGGCAAGCCAACATTAGACCAACGTTTCGCCTACTACAACATTCGGTCAATGAGCGACGTTGGATATTGGTTGGCTAGTTGACGTCAAACCAACCTTTAACAAACAACCACATTTTGACGGTGGGCAAGCCAACGTTAGGCCAACGTTTCGCCTACTACAACATTCGGTCAATGAGCGACGTTGGATATTGGTTGGCTAGTTGACGTCAAACCAACCTTTTACAAACAACCACATTTCGACGGTAGGCAAGCCAACGTTACGCCAACGTTTCACTTACTATGTAGTGTCGTTTTTGGTTGGTTGAATGGGATTTGGCTAGCGATGATAGCAACATAATTATGATACAAATGATGAATACTTATTATTAATCATAACATTTTCGGTCTTTCAAATTCCGAATAAGTGCATACACATAAGCTTTCGTGAATAGACACCCGAGTACATTAATTACGGGCACTACCCAGCAAACACAAAACGTTTACTAAACGTTTTTATTAGGTCACGTAGGTCTTCGTCTTTAATCAAAGTTTACAAAAACCTTTACAAAACGTTTGTATTAGGTCACGTAGATCTTCGTCTTTAATCAACGTTTAAAAAACATTCTTAAAACGTCTCCAGCATCCGACAGGTTTTTCTGCTGGTCCTTGCACTTGAAAGCAATTACACGAAAGGTTTTTTATTGTTTTTTGGTAACGTGCAACGTTTTAAAAAGGTCCATTTGGCACGTTCTAAAAACGTTTTCAATCTTTCACAAATACACGTTTTAAAACGTTTTCACATAACGTCCAAATACCAACTTTGAACCTGTTTAGAACGTTCAGAAAACGTTCAATTGTTAGTTGGGTAGCATTCACGAATGTGCAGCCAAATAATCGTTTGATGAAATTATAATTTATAATGAAAATATAAATAAGATTTTAATAATGTTTCGATTTATATAGCGTTTCATACAGTTATTATTACCCCGGTCATCGGGGGTTATTGGACACACTCACAATCAATCCACACTTGCACTTTCTGATCTCTTGGGAGCAAGGCATGCTGGTCAATAGGGCGCAGTCCACGATATACAATAGACCGCTTCTGTAATGTATGCAAATATTATGCGTGTAATATTAAGTAAAATTACATACACGTTCCACTCCTACAGGTAAATGGTAAAACGCAGCAATATTGGATTAATTGTCTTGCTTAATTAAGGACAAACGAGAACGCGAACATTTTGCCACACCACGTCTACAAATGTTCACGGTTCAAGTTATGTTATTATGAACACCACTACACCAGTATGGTTTTAGAGCAGGCTGATGAATGCGAAGTTTATAGCATTGATGATTTAATTCATCAACTATGTACGAATCAGTGACAAAAATGCTGGAAGTGTTTGTTACAAACAGAATCTTCTTAGATTTCGCAAAGGACTACAACACTTTTCCCTATAGTGCATGTTCATATAAATTCGCATAGATTTTGTACACATCCCACTCGATGCCCCTGGTCATGGGGTATTTATCCGATATCACACTAACTTATGATGTTTTTTCTTCTTGATTACCGATTACATTATGGAGTTTCAAAATGATCTGTAGTGGTACCAGCGTTTTTCCTCATTTGTATAAACGATTTCCAAACCTACGTTATTATTTCCATTTGGGATTGTTTGCAGATGATTTTAGCCGGTTTCTCACTTTTTAGAGAGTATTTACACATAGATTTAAATGTAATGAGGTCAAATATTGAAGCATTTCATATAGGTGTAAAGAAAATATATTATACCAAATTCATGCGTTTTAGAAATCGTTACCGACAAAACAGTTTTTGGTATCAAGGATTCGTATTAAAGGATAGTTGAGTTAGTTTTGGTATATAGAGGCCGTTACACAATATTTGTGTGAGATAATCAAACACGGAGTGTCGAGTTTGAAAGAGCATGCAATTGTAATGACAGAATAAACTTAATTTGATCAAAATTGTTTCAGAAAAGCCTAAGATATCCATAAACATAACATTTTAATAATTGTAGGGAATAGACAATATAACTTTGAATGGGCCGCTAAAAAATTTCAAAATTGCTTCTTCTTTTTAGAAAGGTTGTGTTATTAATTTCGAGCATGGTGGAGTAAGTTATAACTGTCTGTTTGTAATGTAATGATGCATGGTTTAGTTACTAAAGCTCACCAAAGCTGAACTCGCTTTATCAAGACTCAACTATCCTTTTAATGAAAACACAAGTGGATTGCACTTCATTTGTAGTAATATAGATACAAATATTACGAAAAAAAGATTGAACCACTGCCATATATTTCACGGGGGAAATTGATTAACAAAATGCAAGATAGCTAAATCAAGACAGATATAGGGAAACAGTCCATTTCATACATTGGGCAGTAATTTTTAGATGAATCTCCATGCGACTTAAAATGTACAATGTCACGATATGGATGTCTTAAATTGTACAATAATTCAAATATATTTTAATTATGTTCTACCAACAATGTATGAAAACGTTTTTGAAACATTTTGGATTGTTGTAATATTATCGATAATACAATGTGCAGTATATACTTGTATTGCTTATATAGGTGTTCAAGGGCTAGTTTTGACTTATATACTATGCAAGTCTATCCTGTTTAATAAATGACGGGAAATTGTGAAATATTGTACATTATATGATTTTGTAAAAATGTGTATATTGCTATCGGGGTTCATGATCGATTATAAACGATCATAATAGTGAACAAAAAAATTCCTATTTTTGCTATTATTTGTATTGAAAACAGTGTTATCATATCCTTGTTTTCTATATAATTTGTTGTAACATTATCGATAATATAATGTGCAGTATATACTTGTATTGCTTATATAGTTGCTCAAGGGCTAGTTTTGACTAATATACTATGCAATGTCTATCCTTTTTAATAAATGACGGGAAATTGTGAAATATTGTACATTATATTATGATGTTGTTGAATTGGTAAATTAATACAATTAAATTAAATTTACGAAATTAACAAAATATTGGGGGTGCAAAGCCCCTTTGCACAGCCCTCTCTTTATTCACTTTGATACACCTATTAATTAGTGATTTATGATCGGTAAAGGTTCGTTCCGCAATCGATCCCAATGCGTCGTAAGTGGGCCAACAATAGGTGATTTCAAGTATGGTCTTTAAGGCCGGTGTAAGTGTTTATTACACACAAACGCCGGTTTGATAAACACTAACACCAACCCTAAACACCATACTTGAAATCACCCATTGGGCCAATGCAGAATCGCTATCGGGGTTCATGATCGATTATAAACGATCATAATAGTGCACAGAAAAAATTTGCTATTTTTGCTATTATTTGTATTAAAAACAGTGTTAACTTGTCCTTGTTTTTCTATATAATTTATAAAACTATAAATGACACCCGAATATAGTGTTATGAATGATGATTCAAAGGCTGATTATTTTAGAATCTACTCTCAATCTACTCTCGGCAGTTACTAACTATTAACAAATGTACATAGTATGTATAGGATATATATACTAAGCCGATGGCATGGTTAAATTGTTAGGACGATAGGATAGGATAGGATAGGATGATAGGAATAGGATTAGGGTTAGGTGTAGGGTAAGTATGATATGTTTGCGTGACGGTATGGTAGACTTTGTAACACCATGCAACTTATCAATCATTTTTTTTTGTAATGGTTGGCTCAAGGTTGGCTCATGGTTGGCTCAAGGTTGGCTCATGGTTGGCTCATGGTTGGCTCAAGGTTGGCCCGAAGTCGTATTAACGTTGGGGTTTAGTCGGCTCAATGTTGGCTTGACGTCAGAAATAGCCAAATAAAAGGTTGGGCAAACGTTGGCGCAACATCGTAGCAAGACGTTGGCTTATGGGGGTTGGGCCAACGAGGGCCCAGCGGCAAGAATGACGTGGGCCAAACGTCACGTTTTAACGTTGGCCCGACATTGACTTATATAGTCGTATTAACGTTGGGGTTTAGTCGGCTCAATGTTGGCTTGACGTCAGAAATAGCAAAATAAATGGTTGGGCAAACGTTGGCTCAACATTGGCAATTGACGTTGGCGTATGGGGGTTGGGCCAACGAGGGCCCAGCGGCAAGAATGACGTGGGCTAGACGTCACGTTTTGACGTTGGCCCAACATGACCGCCTACATTGGGCCAACGATGGGCCAACGTAGCATTGTTATCTGGGTTGTCCTCGACCGAGGACCCCGCCGCAGACTTGACAGACACTGACTCTATGACCTGGGAGGATACCCAGTCCCAGACTGATGAAGAGTCGATACATGAAGAGACTCTCCCCCTCACACCAGGCCCCCTGTCGGCTTCTGAAATTATTAAGTTTTTAGCTTCGGTTAAAGGCAGGAAAAAACCAACTCAAATAGCTCGCAAATACACTTCCAATATTCCTGGTTTAGTGAAACAATAGTCCGCTATTTAAAAAAAGCATGCAACAGAGGATTTATAAATTAGTTAACACGCTAGACGTGTAGTCTAGCTTGTTTTGGTTTTGTGATTGTTGTTGTTGTTTTTTTTTTTTTTTTTACGTATGGCTCTGTTTATGGTTGGTTGTTTTTCTTTTGTGATGGCTTTGTCACTGCTGACCCTCAATACGGGTGGGTGCTCGGCGATTTCGCAAAATGCGTCTTTTCAAGTTTTTGTTGATCATTTGACCTCTAACCCAGATATAGTCTTCTTGCAAGCGACTTATCAGCTAAATGAAAATAGCTCTTGTTAGAGGGAATGGTCTTATGTTCCTTTTTGTTCGCCGAGCTCCTCTCGTGGGTCAGGGGTCACAACGTTATTGAATAGCTCAAAAATAGAGTGTTTGTCTTCACTTTCTGTTTGTGATGGGTATATTTTATATCATAACATTTGTTTCAATAGGGCCATATATCACATTTATAATACCCTCATCCCCCATGATGATCGGCTGGCTTTACGTACCATAACAGCCCTTCATGATCATGTTTCTAGCTGTAATGATGGCACTATTGTCATTGGGGGCGATTTTAATTGCACGGAGAATCCAGTACTTGATCGTTTTCATATGTCAGTAGAACACAGGGCTAAAGTTTCAGTTGCTTTGAAGAATGTATTTAATTCGTTTTCGCTTTGTGATACTTGGCGTAGATTGAATCCTGGTGTAAAGAAATTTACTTGGTTTAGAAATAATTCGGCTAGTCTTCATGGGGCTTCTAAGTCCAGTCTAGATCGTTTTAATGTACCGCTATGTTTATTTTCTTCTGTTCATTCATGTGATATTATTCCTTGTTCCCTTTCTGATCATTCAGCGGTGCTGTTGAAATTTAAGCCCCCTTCATCAATTCGTGGAGGAAGCCCAGGTAGCAAGCCAACGTTGGTCCATCGTTGGACCAACGTTGTCCAATTTGTTTGGCAACGTTGGTCCAACGTTGTCCGGCAACGTTGGACCAACGTTGCTTGTGTACGCCCAACCATCGTTGCTCCAACGTTGGCTAAAACAAAATACCAACGTTGGATCAACGTTGGTCCATCGTTGGAAAATTGTTATTTGTCAACGTTGGACCAACGCTTTTCCAACGTTGATCCAAGGTTGGTATTTTGTATTTGCCAACGTTGGAGCAACGTTGGTTGGGCGTACACAAACGTTGATCCAACGTCAAAGCAACATGTGTCCAACACGCATCCACCATATTTCCAACAAGCATCCAACATGTCTCCAACAAGAATCCAACATGTCTCCAACAAGCATCCAACATGTCTCTAACATGTCTCCAACAAGCATCCAACGTTGGTCCAGCGTAATTCACCAACATTTCTCCAACGTTGGACCAACGTTGGTCCAACGTTGGACCAACGTTGGACCAACGTCTCACCATACTAAAAAAATGTAATTAATATTCATATTGCACGCCTATTGGTGATATCTAGAGCATCCTATCCTATGATTGCTATACCTTACCTTAACCTAAGACTATTCCTATTCCTATTCCTATTCCTATCCATATAGTCCTATTCCTATTCCTACACTCACTACATGTACATCATTCACTCAGCTTTATATAACCTAGCTTCTGTGTTAATATTTGTTTGATGGTTGGTATTTGGATAAAGTTGAATGTTTGGATAAAGTTTTAAGAATTTACATTAATACATCATGGAAACAAACCTTTAGTATGTTTTTGTAGATAAATAACTTACATATATTTCAAATAATGAGTAAATAATAACATTGGATTCATTCTGAACAATCAAATAACACGATAATTAATGCTTTTTGCAGTCAATGATAACCGATCATGAATATTCATGAATAATAACCAACGTTGATCCAACGTTGAACCAACGTTGATCCAACGTTGGAATACATCCTGATTCCAGCAGCTAATTTTAAATCCTTTTATTATGCAAGGGGGTTTTAACCACCTGTGCTACAAGTAAAATAATTGACTTTTCTAACATCAAAGCTAGTGAACAACAGATGTGAAATGTTGGATTCTCGTTGGATTAACGTTTCACCCAAGCTATAATATAGATCGTTAATCCGTGGAAGCTTAATGTCCAATACCTTTACAATGATGAGTGTTTAATAGTGGATCAAGATTGGAATAGTACCTCATTCCATCAATGAAGTATTTATATACATAATTCAAACAATGCACTATATAGCTGTAGCTGTTATGTGGTGTTTACTTGTCCTAGGCTACTGTGATTCTGCATATTTCACTACCATGACAATTTTGCTAGATTCACTGTTTTTGTGTTACACATAACCTCTAATCAAATACATGCATACCTTAAATCTAGATCATATTCTCGATGAGTATCAATTAAAACTAACAAAAAAAAGATTTATTTCATTGAATTGACAGCAAATTATGTCAAAGAACGATAGCAGTATGTATGGCCGAGTTGTCCGGCACCCTCGACAGACTCATGCACGCCAGCACTCTCGGCGTAGAAATGGCAGCTGATAATAACACGTCCCGAATACAGGGAAAGCACGAAAAATATACTACAGCTAGCATTATACATCACCGGCAATTTACCTAGAAACTTGCAGGAAACTATAAATGGACTGGTATACTCCATCACCATCCATATCCGTAGGCTCGCCCGAGTTCATACACTCACCCGAGTTCTTCAAAAAACTAAATAAATAAACACAAAAGAACTGCTGTGATGTACGTTGCTAAATAAGCCCTTTCGCTATCTCAGCGCGCGGTGCATTGTGGGATAGATTCTCGGCTCGGCTGGAGATAAACAAAGAGCGTTCCCATAGCTACGCAGTGAATAGCACACACGCCGAGTGCACAGAGTGAGTGGCGTTATCGCGAACATTTTACTCTTTTAAGTTTTAACTCACAAAATAGTGGATATTGGACCATTTTTTATAACTTAAAATGGCTGGGAATGATGTTCAGTTTAGTCTTGAACAAATTCAGCAGTTAAATGTGAAGCAATTGCAGGCATTTCTCCGCGAAAGAGGACTGAAAACCGTGGGTAGAAAGGCTGAACTACAGGCTCTCGCATTCAGCGCTGTACAGCTTGGATACAAAGTGAAACAGACCGAAGTGGAAGAAGACAGATTGAGATCGGATCAATACGCAGAACTTTTGAACATTGAAGGGAAAAGAATTCCAGACCCCCTTGTCGAGATTAATAACTGGATTTCAGAAAAAGAAGGTGTGAGATTTTGGCCCCCCGTGAGCTATTTCGAGATTGCTGAATGGCTGCTGAACGATGCTCCATGTACCAGCGTACCGAGCTTAAGTAAGCGAAGAAAGGATAACGAGCAGAGACCAACATCACTGAGAGATAGACTGTTGTCTGATTACAAAGAAGGCAAAGCCTACTCGTACTTTAAAAGCAAGTGGCTGCATGAAATTTGATCTGCAAGGAAAGCACAGTGTGTGTTCTAAAGACTAAATGTACGCCGTCGCAAGCTGTGAAGAATAATCTGTGTTATGTTTTTATTAACTGGTGAAGTTTCGTTGAAAACACAGCAGGAAAAATCTATTTTGAACAAAGCTAACAATATATCAGGGCTTTGATACTTTGATCTAAATATAAATGAAAATACTTACATTCACAACTAACACAAATAGCGGTAGAAATGAAGAAAATCCAATGATTCTTGATATCTGAATGAGTGAAAAATACGAAGCAGGAGTAAAGCTGCTATACACACAAATATGCAATGCGTGTGCACGCAAAATTCATACACACCACATTCACTCAATACGCTCTTCTCACGGTCGCTCACGAGTTGTTTATCTCCAGAAACTCGTTGATAAGAAAATATCGCGCATGCGCAGTCGAGACTGCGAAAAGGCTTATTATCAAGCCCTCTGGTGTCTATGGCACGCTAACTTACACAAATCTGCTATGAGTAGCCGATGCGCAACAGATGCACAAATTGAAAACTTGAAAGATGCAGATGTCGACGTTGATTCAACGTTATTCCAACGAGTTTGTCCAACGTCTGTCGAGCTGCAGTGAGTTTCTAGCGTTGGACCAACGTTGGCATCCAACCTGATTCTCACATTAGATTGTGACATTTGTATGCGGATGTCCAACGTTGATCTAACGTTGGTCAAACAAGTTTGTCCAACAGCTTTCGAGCTACGTGTTTCCAACATTGGACCAACGTTGGTATCTAACCGGATTCCAACAATGAAGGAGTGATCTGTTAATTTCTTATCCAGCATCCAATGTTGAACCAACATATAGATCCAACAAGTCTGTCCTACAGTGTATGTCCAACGAGTTGGCATCCAACCTAGCTGATTCTAACAAAGATTGTGATATTTTTATGCGGATATCCAACGTTGATCTAACGTCCAACGAGATTGTCCAACGTCCATTTCACTGCGAGTTACCGATGTTGATCCAACGTTGGTCCAACGAGATTGTCCAACGTCCATTTCACTGTGAGTTACCGATGTTGATCCAACGTAGGTCGAACGAGATTGTCCAACGTCCATTTCACTGCGAGTTACCGATGTTGATCCAACGTTCGTCGAACAAGATTTTCCAACGTCCATTTCACTGCGAGTTACCGATGTTGATCCAACGTTGGTCCAACAAGATTGTCCAACGTCCATTTCACTGCGAGTTACCGATGTTGATCCAACGTTAGTCCAACGAGATTGTCCAACGTCCATTTCACTGCGAGTTACCGATGTTGATCCAACGTTGCTCCAACGAGATTGTCCAACGTCCATTTCACTGCGAGTTACCGATGTTGATCCAACGTTGGTCCAACGAGATTGTCCAACGTCCATTTCACTGCGAGTTACCGATGTTGATCCAACGTTGGTCCAACGAGATTGTCCAACGTCCATTTCACTGCGAGTTACCGATGTTGATCCCACGTTGGTCCAACGAGATTGTCCAACGTCCATTTCACTGCGAGTTACCGATGTTGATCCACCGTTGGTCCAACGAGATTGTCCAACGTCCATTTCACTGCGAGTTACCGATGTTGATCCAACGTTGGTCCAACGAGATTGTCCAACGTCCATTTCACTGCGAGTTACCGATGTTGATCCAACGTTGGTCCAACGAGATAGTCCAACGTCCATTTCACTGCGAGTTACCAATGTTGATCCAACGTTGGTCCAACGAGATGGTCCAACGTCCATTTCACTGCGAGTTACCGATGTTGATCCAACGTTGGACCAACGAGATTGTCCAACGTCCATTTCACTGCGAGTTACCGATGTTGATCCAACGTTGGTCCAACGAGTCTGTCCAACGTCCAACGAGTTCCAACGAGTTTGCAAGTTTCCAACGTTGGTCCAACGTTGGCTTGCTACCTGGGAGTGCATGCTTATTGGCACTTTAATAATACTTTATTAGAGGATGAGAATTATAGGGAAATTATAAAATCCTTTTGGTTAGATTGGCAGAAGGAAAAGATTAATTTTGTGGAAGTTGCTTCTTGGTGGGATTTTGGTAAAGTTCATATTAAGTCTATTACTCAAATGTAAAGCTCTAAGATTAGGCAAGAGAAACGGTCAGCTTTATTTGATATTAATAGAAGGATTGATGAACTTCAGTCTACACCAGACTTTACTCTTGAGATTAGAAATGTACTTGCTGAACAAAGAGATGCACTTAATTTATTATTGAAAAATGAGGCACAGGGTGCTCTCATAAGGTCTCGCTTTAGATACACGAATGAGGCTGATTCTTGTTCTAGTTTCTTTTTTAATCTTGAAAAGTCGAATTCGAATTCTAAAAATATGTCTCGCATTCGTCTCCCTTCTGGTTGTATAACAGAAGATCCGAATGAAATAAGAATGCATGTTCGTAATTTGTATGAGTCTTTATACTCGTCTTCTGTTGTCGATAAGAGTGCCCTAGAATATTTATTACCCGATTCCATTGTTTACGACCCCTCCCTGTTACAGGATCTTGAAGACCCTCTTTCGGAGGAGGAGTTTGATGTTGCAGTACAGCACCTTGGCAAGAATAAGTCGCCCGGTTTAGATGGGCTCACAGCAGAATTTGTTCAGGTCTTTTGGCCTACTTTACGTGATGATTTTTTCTCTGTTATTTGTTCGTCATTTGAGTCAGGGGCTCTGCCTCCCTCTCTTAGACGGGCAGTTATAACGTTGCTCCCTAAAAAAGGAGATTTGGCCGATGTTTCAAATTGGCGCCCCGTTTCTCTTTTAAATACGGATTATAACATTCTTGCCAAGGTGCTTGCTGGCAGGCTAACGCAATATATTGGCAATGTTATTGGTGAGGATCAAACATATTGTATTCCTGGCCGCTCCATTTATGATAATATTAATTTAATTCGTGATGCTATTTTTTATGCAAATGCTGAAGATATACCCTTGGCCTTGATTAATTTAGATCAGAAAAAGGCTTTTGATAATGTGGATCACTCTTATTTGTTCAACGTTATGAAGAAAATGGGGTTTGGTGATCGTTTTATTTTTTATATACAGACTTTGTACGAGGGTGCTGAGAGCCTTATAAAAAGTAAGTGGGTCACTGACTTCCCCCTTCCTTTTTGAGAAGGGGATTCGTCAGGGGTGCCCCCTCTCAGGACTTCTCTATACTATTGCAATTGAACCGTGTTTAGTTACTTTAAGGAATACTTTGATTAATCATGGTTTATGTATACCTGGAACTAATGTGAATTGTGCTATATCTGCGTATGCAGATGATGTAACTGTTTTTATTACTTTGGACCCAGGGTTCGCTGTGGTTAAGAAGGCTTATGATTTGTTTAGCCGCGCCTCTGCTGCTTGTCTTAATACACAAAAGTCTCAGGGCTTATGGGTTGGCCGATGGATGGGGCGCAATGATTCGCCCTTGAATTTTATGTGGAATAATGAAGGTCTCCCGTTTCTTGGAGTTCATTTGGGAAACACAATTAATTATGTGCGTCAGAATTGGAGTAAGTGTAAAGATAAATTAATTAAAACGTTTGCTTCTTGGTCTCGGCTTGTTTATTCTTTGTCTTTTAAAGGGAAAGTTTTAATTGCAAATCAGCTGGCAGCCTCTAAGGTTTTCCACTGTTTAGCGGTTCTTTCTCCCCCAGACAATATTCTAAATGAACTCTAGAATTTACTTGTTGATTTTGTGTGGTCTAAGAAGCGACATATGTTGAAAAAAATCAGTTCTTTTTTAACAACCTGACAAAGGAGGACTTGGTCTAGTTTGCCTCCAAGCACGCGTTTTTTTTTAGGTTCGGTTTTCTTCAACGTTTTTTCAATCTTGCTTCACATCCGGCTTACCTTTTTATGAAATGTTTTTTTCGACAATATTGTAAGTTGGGTTATGATTATCAATTGTTTCACGTTGAAATTAACCCTAAATTTCTTGTTAGTTTGCCGGTTTTTTATGGTGAGGTTTTGCGTGCTTGGATGGTGTCCGGAGCCCGTATAGATACACGATCTATCTCGTTTAATTATGTTGCCAATATGCCATTAACTTGTTTTTTGTTACCAAATGATAATTATGTTGGTTGCTGCCCCCCTGCTCGACCCTTGGCGTGCGGGGCCAAACTAGTCCGCCACTTGCTTGACCCCCTGTCTGGTCTGTGGCTTGACCCCTCCGCTTTACATACATATTTTAAAGGACTTCGCCCGCCTTCCCTTCGTCTCCTCCGCCGCGAACTCCAGCACCTGCGCCTTGCCATCGATAGCGCGTTTCCATCCTGGTTCAACGAGCTTGGGTGCAAGATATCGACACATGTGGATCTACAGACAATTTCAACTTTCCCATCGGTTGCGATCGACGTCTGCTTGCCGATGCTTGGAAATGGAAGCAAAACTTCGTCAAAATCTATCTACAGGATGTTCAACAAGATCATTAACAAACTTTCCGACCATGTTTCGCACTGGCACCGAATTGGGTCCGTCGACGAGTCAACCAAGCTGCAGTGGGCCCTTGTCTACAAGCTACCGACGTCGAAGAAGGAAGGCGATGTCCAGTTTAAGCTTTTTCACAATATATTGCCCTCACTTACTGTTTTGCATCATATAAATCCTGATATTTTTTCGCGACACTGCGGCTGGTGCAAGGATGCACCAGGTACAATCGAACATTTATTTATTCAATGCCCGGCCATTCAACCGGTCCTTACTCTTTTGTCCGTATTACTGAATCGTTTGTTCCCATCTTTACTTTTAAATTTTGATTTATACTGGTCCCTTGTCCCGTGCGCAGGTGGTCGTAGCAGGGAGGCGGTGCGCCTCGCTAATTTTTTGATCATTAGTTGCAAGTGTGTCATTTATACTTTGTTTCGTACGAATTCTTTTTCCAATCCTGTGATTATTTGGCAGCATCGGTTAAAAAGCAGGATTTTATATGAATTTCATTATTATCATTTGTGCCACAATGTCGATGCTTTTTTAAAAACGTGGTCACATAATAATACTCTGTTCCTTTTCGATGATTGCAAATTGATTTGGTTGTTTTAGAGTTTGCATCTACCTTATGTAGATGCGTTTGTTATTACATGTACGTTGTATTGTTTTTACATTGTTTACTTCGGTAACAATGTTTATACTTGTATAACCTTTGTAAACAAACTTTACGTTTGTATTATGTACTATTCTTTTATTGTAAACTTCTGACTTTGATTTATAGTTTGTAAATAAAGATATCCTTTTGAAAAGTCAAAAGTCTTCTTCTTCTTCTTCTTCTTCTTCTTCTTCTTCTTCTTCTTCTTCTTCTTCTTCTTCTTCTTCTTCTTCTTCTTCTTCTTCTTCTTCTTCTTCTTCTTCTTCTTCTTCTTCTTCTTCTTCTTCTTCTTCTTCTTCTTCTTATTATTATTATTATTATTATATCATTATGATTATTACTTTTATTATTATCATTGTCATTATGATTATTATTAGTATTATTATCAATATGATCATTTATATTATTGGTGTTATTATAATAATTATTTATTAAAATAAATTATTGCTGTCATATTTTCATTACACAGTTCAACCGAATCTGACTTGCGTATCAAACGTCTCCACGCCTGCCATGTACCCTAACACGTTTAGCGGTTTGAAAGAGTCGGATGGTACGAGAGTCACCATCCCGAATGAGAACGGAGCCGATTATAACCCGACGATTGGCTTCACCGGATACAAGTACCCACCCGGGTCGACTACGGTCAATTTGACGGTGTTTGATTCATGTAACAATAACGTCACATGTACGTTCGACGTAATCAACACTTGTGAGTATAGGGCTGGCTCATTTCAGTTTTCAGTTTCTATCGCCTGAGCTATATAAGGATTCTGGTGCTTGTCCCTGATAACCCTAAGTTTTCCATTGAATGCTCTTGATAGTCAGAAGCTGTTATAAACCTGACACAAACCTGAACAATAAACAATGAACTAGGGGACATGTGCGATGGATCACCAAAGTGATGCAGTTTTGTGTATAAATTCTGTCGAACATATACTATAATATGTTAGATAAACTTGTCAGTTTCTCTATGTGTTTGAAATAAACAAACAACAACTTTATGTTATTGAAATGGAGCCGAGATTTCGACCCTAGCAAATTATTTTTCCTGGCATAAATGACAATGCAACTTATAGGGATCTATAGTAACTTTGTTGACATGTGCAGAAAGTGACAAATGGGTGAAGCAAAGCATTTTGTATTTCTGGGATCTGATACGTCCACTGAGTGATGTTTGAAGATTCCATGATAAATGCATGTCATATGACTGAGTAATGAGCGAAAATGCAAAGCGAAATCATTGTACTGACTTTGTACACAGTTATAGTTGTCCACTAGATAATTACACTTCTAAACACTCCAATGATACATAATTTTGTATAACGGTGGAGAAATTTGAAAACCGAAAGCTGTTCATGACCATGCTTCTATACGAATACAACATGATATGCAAGAACCGCTATTACTTATTAGAGTTCCAAGTAAGTTTTAAAGATTTTGACAATGTTACTTCATCTCTTTGAAGTGATCTATCAACTTTATATTATTCCCAAAATGATATGTGAGACTTCAATCATAAACAGATATCATGGTTTGATTCTTAAGAATGATATGTGAGATTTCCATAGACAAAAACAATGTTTACCTAGTGAAAAGAGAGTAAATAGATGTTTTTTTTTTTCCCGATCGTTTGCGCGAAGTATCCAAATTCGAATACAATATACTATACTGCTATATAGAGGATTTATTCAAACTACCCAGATTCGGACACTCTCGACTACGGTCGAAAGCGTCTACTGGCGCTTTCAAATTCAATATTAAAGGGGACCACCGGGCAAAGAACAACAAATTATTGTATGTTTTGGTACCGTTTTGTGATATCAAATAGATACCCAACATTTTGCAAAGGGTTCTGTAATTCATAAACAAAGCAATTAATTTCCACCACTTACGGAACCACTGCTATTTCCTGGTTCCATACGGGCCAACCATTTGCGAGTGCGCCAATGCTATTCACGCGCACGTTTGTAAACAATAGATTCCCGGGCGATTCGTTCGCTCTGCATACATTGCAATTCACCGCACACATAGCAGTCTGCGTAATTCAGACAGCATGAACGCATGCTTTAGAATGGTGATGCGTTTCCAATTTTTTCTTTCTTTTCTGGAAACATATTTTTGTGAACTTTTTGATGGAATATAATACTAAGGATGTTACCTTTCTTTAATAAGAATATTATTTTTGGGTGGTGGTACCCTTTAAAGGTCTGGTCACATTTCACCAGATAGCGTAAACGGATGACTATGAAGAGTAACATTTTCAATCCGGTCGTCTCCGTTCGTTCCGTTCCGTTCGTATCCGTTCCTAGGTCAGGCGATATATAGGTTGTGCTGTCCGGCGGAATGTTTTGTGCATTAAGCACTGGACACGACATTCACCACCGGATAATTTGATTTTGCAAATTTACTTTTTGTTGGGCATCCGTTTGCGCTATCCGGTGATAGGTGACCAGGCCTTTAGCAATAGCAATACTGAATAAGCATGGTTAGGGAGTAATTTGACAAATCAAAACACATTTCAGTTTTTCTCTATTATTTAAAAAAAATACATATGTTGTTTTTGTTTTGTTTATCTTGCAGTGACGGAACTGCCGTATTTATGTAATGATTTCAATATGACGGTACAGACTGACCCGGGATCTGCTACCTACTTCTACACCTACCCAACATCTTACACCTTCACTAAGGAGAGCCCGGTTGTTGTGTATCGCGACCATGGCGGCCCCGCGAACGTCAATTTCTCCGTGCCTGGTTACCCACAACTCGCTGTCGGTATCAACACTCTAACGACCTTAATTTACGATGACGAGCTTAACAGGACTTGTTTGTCTTATATCATTGTCGAGGGTACGTAACTATTTAAACGGGCCGCTAAAATTGCATCAAATATTCACCGTAAACGGTAAAACAATACGTTAGGTGTGTGAAATTTCCAATCAAGCATGGGGATACGTCTTTGTTTCATGAATGAGCATTTGACCAGTGGCGGAGCTATGGGAAAGGGAGGGGCACGCCCAATAGTTTAACAACAAAAACATCAAACAAACAAGGGGGAACTTACAATCCACGGTGTAAAAACATAGAAACACATAAATAATATTTGCCCCATGTCATTTGGGTGCCCCCAATCAGTCCGACCACGCTACAATATAAGAAATAAAGGTTCAAATGTGCACCCTTAAAGGGACTGTCCCCCTTTTGCAAGCCAAACTTCAAAAGTTGCGAGGTTATTGTCTTATATGAAAGAAAATGTAATTTAACAGCATGCATGAACAAATTATAGCTTGAAATCTCTTTTTCGTTGAGTTATAGACATCAACATAATAAAACGACTGACAGCGTTTAATTGTGCATTATACGAGTATTCACCCGGTGCGAAATTTCGCACACGGATTCCACGGAGTACCACGTTGCTGCGCGTGACCCCTACGTGACCCGCGCTACGTGACCCGCGCACAGATCGAACAACGGCGTAAGAGAATTACTAAAAATACTAAACAATATATCTAAACCTCGCTAAGACTGACTACATTTTTGACACCTTTTTCCGTGACATACCTTTACAAATGTCGGCTTCACAAGACATTTACAAGAATAAGTAGAGTATTGTTGTAATATTATGCTAAATCAGTTAAAGTGATCCATGTAAAGTGTCTAACTCCACGAACAATTATCGGACCTTCCTCGTTTCTCTTCTACCGTGTTGTTTAGCTGATGGTAAGAGAAGAATAAAATAGGGTTAGATTTTTCCAAATGTCCCTTTAGTATAAAGATAATTGTCATTGAAAATTCAAATTTTAATCACGTTAGCTAACGTCCTTTGGAATGTCGTACCTGAATTATTGGCTACTGTCCGACTACTGTCAGCTGCATGCACTGTCTCTCATAGCAAAAAATAGTAAAAATTACGTCTTATTTACGTCTATTTACGTCGTGTACGTCGTCTTAAAGACGTCGTAAATTGACGTCAAAAAGTAAAGATTTTGCACCCGCGTTTCACGTCATATAGACGTTATATTTTGACGTAGTAATGACGTCTTTTCGTCCTAAAAAGACGTCTTTAAGACGTCATTTTTACGACGTCCTTATGACAAAAATTAATTGTGAACAAATGGTCTTTAAAAGACGTCATTATGACGTCTTCTATACGACACAAATTATCAAGTCAAAAATGGTCTTTAGAAGACGTCATTATGACATATTCTATACGACATACGACGTGTTTACCAGTTTACGACCAAATTAAGACGTCTTAAAGACGTCAGTCTGCTATCAGAGGTGTATACGCGGGCTGTACGTAAAAAGCGCGCGCGCTAAGCGAAGTCAGAGCTAGCTAGAGCTGTAGTACACGCGTGGTCCGGTACGTCTATGATAGTGGCCTGAATCCGGTACGTGTTCACTGCAATGTGTACTTTTATTACCACTCGCAAATTTGCTGAAGAAACAGTTTTAGAATCGGCAACGAAAATGCGAATGAGAGGGATCCTAGGAGATGATCTAGAGGTTCATGACGGAGAAAAAAAAAAACAATTTAATTGATCATCGAGATGCAGAGAAGCTGGTGATCGGAGATGAACGCGGGGAGGGCGGGAGCGAGTGCGGGGCGAGTGCCATCTATCTCAACGTCGAGACCTTCGGGTACGTAAAAGCTAGCTATAGCAACCCTGCGAGTCAAGTCAAGGGGTTAGGGGCTTGATTGAACTGAAGAACAGTTCAGCAATTCAAGCTTGAGTGTTGATATCTCTTTTGTTATGAAATGATCCTTCTCGAATTTGATAATCCGGTTAATTCCACTTTTAATCGATGCTCGTTTGTATTGATTATTATATTACTCGGTCAAACTCAAAAGACAAAAATGAAATGTCGCAAAATGACAATTATTTTCAATGATGTGAATTCTCGATTTGTTTTTACTCAAGATTTATGTGCATTTTCAATTGTCACACTATAGAAATGCATTTTGCACCATTTCAATCTTGACTTCTAGCTTGGTACATAACCATTACAAACACAGTGCCGATGTAAAGAGGAATTTAAACATGCATGCTTTCCAGTCATATTAATCTTATAACCAGATTATTTTATGATAATATAGGATCAAGATATTTATGAATACTCAAACATGAATTGCATGAGCCATAACTTTTTGTGAGGGTTCTATGATCATAATGTGATGTATGTATCGAAGTAGTAACAATGCGTTGTACTTGAAGGGGTCGAGGGCACTGACTGTACATGTAGGTGGCTAAAAATGAGTGCATACACATATTTAATTTGCCTACACATTAACAAAAAAAGCCAAATCAATAAATATTATTTGTAAAGAATTCCTCTGGCATTCCCGAATGAAAAGTTTGGATTGTCATACCATATCACTATCATGCTTTTATCCTGTTTTGGCACCAATATCTTGCAGGCCCCTAGCCATGGGTGGGGTGCATTCGGTCTTACCACCGGCCACCAAAACCAGAAGTCTCGGCGGTGGGTTTGGGGGGTTCAACCCCCCCCCCCCCCCCCTTTGACCCCAATATGACTGTTTTGGGGGATTGATCCACCCCCAATTACAACCACCCCCCCCCCCCCCCCCACCCCCAAAGTCACCAAATCCATATCCAGATTGAAACTGATTTTTATCATTTATTGTACTAAATTTCATTTGAAAAAGGATAAGATATACAAAAACCGTCATATCATTTCCATTTGTTTCTCTTGCTGCACGGTTTTCCACCGTAAATCAGTGTTTTCTTTTTGTCTGTTACATAAGGAAAGTGCCTTTCTACACCAATTGCCATCATAAAGCAACATAAACATATCTGATCACCAACTGTAATCCTCCTTTTATATAGCATTGGACGTGGATGTTCTCTTCGACATAGAGGATTTCCGAGTGCCGATATACAGGACTGCAATCTGCATGCTGACACACACGATTGGTGCTGGTGGTGACCGCAATGGACTTATGGATAAGGTAATTCATTGAGAACCCTTTTCTTGGACTGTGGACAGAGATAAATAATAGATTGATGTTCTAAAACTAGAATTTCATCTTCAAATAAGCAGGCAAAATCATGGAGAGTTTATTTTGGAATACCATTGTCTGTCAATTGTGATGTATTTATATCATGTAGTCAACCATCAGTACCATTACTTATATGTACAACGCCCTCTATCTATAATGTAACACCAGCTATTATGTAACACGCCTACTGCGGCACCTTCACTTTCGCTAATGAATAAACTGACACTCCTAATCTGAAACTTGACTGAGTCAGACGTGCCTCCTTTGTTCTGGTTAATTCGAACATCACATGGTGTCAGGAGTCAAAGATTTTTTGCAACATGGCAGGACTAAGACCACCAGGACCCCTAAGCTTTGAGGGGAATGTTGCCAAAAATTGGAAAGATTGGCTGAGAGCCTATGAATTTTATGAGACAGCAACGGAACTTGCGTCGAAAGGAGAACCGGTGCGCTATGCCACATTTCTCCACGTGGCGGGAGCCACAGCACAGCAGATAGCTGAGACGTTCAGCTTCACGTTGACCGAGATCGGACACGTTAGCACGTTGAAAGCACAATTCGCAAAATATTGCCAGCCGAGACAAAATCTGTCTGTTAACAGATATATGT
Organism: Echinarachnius parma; assembly: GCA_037951105.1. Classification (NCBI taxonomy): domain Eukaryota; kingdom Metazoa; phylum Echinodermata; class Echinoidea; order Clypeasteroida; family Echinarachniidae; genus Echinarachnius; species Echinarachnius parma. The sequence goes on along the minus strand of JBAMJV010000251.1, from coordinate 78,785 downwards.
TCAACTCGCGGAATCAACGAGTTAGTGAGAGCTTCGGTGTGTACATCACGGAATTAAAAGCTCTCATCAGAGACTGCGAATTTGGCGACCTAGAGGAAGACCTTTTGAAAGACAGAATCGTGTGCGGCATCCATAGTCAAGTGCTACGTGAAAAGCTGCTACAGGTCGATGACTTAGATTTGCAGAAATGCTTGACGGTCTGCAATATCGCCGAGAGTAGTGCGCATCAAATGGCACAACTCCAAACCCCTCAGAGAAGCACGACAACTGCGCAAATGGATTTTGTGCGTCAACGACCACCACAGCCGAGACGACAGCCAGCACGACCAGCGATGCCGAGCCCCGACACATGCACTAACTGCACGTATGTGCACAAGACGGACTTTTGTCCTGCGGCGGACGAACGATGTCGAGAGTGCGGCGAAAGAGGACACTTTTCTCGATCATCCCAATGCCGTGGACGACAACGAAGGCAGAGAAACGGACGATGGGACAACCGACACGTAAGGGGAGTCGACGCAGATGACGACTCGCCAACCCAGGACCTCGACGACCACAGCGACCGCGACGATGACGCGTCCTACTACGATGACTTGTTCGTCATCGACATCGACAGTGTGGACTCGAAATCGAAAGGTGCGAATGAATGGACGCAGACCTGCACAATTGATGGCGTTCGGGTGAACTTTAGATTAGACACGGGAGCGCAAGTTAACATTCTGCCGGAATCAATTTTTAGGGACACTAATCTACCCTTGGAAAGGACAAATGTGACATTAAGATCTTACTCTGGACATGTAATGAAACCGATAGGGCAAGCAAGCGGTGAAGTCGTTCTCGGTAAGTGTACATACTTGTTGTCATTTCAAGTGGTTGGTGGGAGTGTGAAACCTTTGTTGGGTGTGCGAGCATGTGAAATGATGCAATTGCTGACGCGTAGAGAGTTTGTGGATGATGTTGCGAGCGCCAATGCGAAGCAAACTAGCGCTGTGGCGAACCAAAATAGGCAAGCTATCCCATCCGCATTGCCCCACCCCCCAAGCCCAAGCGCGCGAAAATGCCCCCCAGCCGACCATGCCGTGTCTGACCACGCTCCCCGGAGCCAAAGCCCGCGATACGGTAGAAACCATGATAACGCAATCACAAGCGAGTCGGATGCGATCGAGGCGAACAAAGACCTTTTTACAGGTCTAAGTCGATTATGTAATCACGAGTATGACATCTCATTACGCAGGGATGTAGACCCTGTGAAATGCCCCCCTATGACGATACCACATGTGTTGCGCGATAAGGTGCGAGAGGAATTAGACCGCATGGAGTCTCTTATTCCCACCCCGGAAACGCTCCTTCGACCACACAGCGTGCCCCCCATGCAAGGCTATCTCAAAGCGAGACAGAGTAAACAACAGGGATACTTTGATGCACGTGCACGCCCCAACCCCCTTTCCCCGCTGCGACAAGAGCAGAAAGTGGTATTTCGCAAAGATGACACGTGGCGAACTGGTCATGTAGCTAGAGCATCCCGATCCCCGCGTAGTTACGTCATCAAAACCGAGCAAGGCGAATATAGGCGCAATCGAAAGGATATCAGACCAATGCCTGCCACGCCAGCTCGCGATAGTTTCGCTGACCAAGCGAACGCCCCGCATCATCCACAACGCTCACGATCGCAGCATTACGAAAGCACCACACTATCCCTACCAACAACCACACGAAGTGGCAGAGTATCAAAACCGCCGGACTGACTGCCCCTGTAATAAGAACATACGTTTGCCTGACATAACAATGTTTATGATGTCTAGAAATGTATGTACATTCTGATTTACACATGATGTGATAAACATTTCAGTATTCAACTCATCATTTGCTCATTAAACCTAGATATTATAACTGTTGAAATAAAATTATGATAATTTACCCAAATTGGGTTCTCACAAACAAGAAAACGCATGTCGCTTGACATGAGATGATATTATTTCATTACGTTACGTTTGCCATGATTGTAATAACATTTCTTTCTGAATTCTCATTATATTTGCATATAAGTGTATTAATTACACATCCAGATAACTTGGTAAATGTACCACTTGTAAACTATTCATGCAATAATTATGTATCATAATTGTTTTCTTATACTTTTGATTTACATACTGTAAATAATTTGATTATGTTATGATCATGATGTATGATATTAACTTCGTTTGACTACGAAGAGTATATATTATAATTATATGTAATGTTAAGTAAACAAAATTCTCAAAAGATCGTAAACAAAATTTAAAAAAAATAAAAAAATAAAAATGAGAAGTGGAAAGAGAACCACATTATTAAATTTGTATATTTTGTTGTAACATAGATGTAGTAAGAGAAACGAGTTATTTTAAGAAATAAGCATACACATTAATTGCATACACATGTATAACCAACTTGATCATTATTTGCGGCTTAATTTTGGCATTATTATAAAGATTTATATTTGGTATTTTGCGATCATTGGTTTGTGAAAATTGTCCATTCATTTATAAGTAATATAAAAACAGATATCATAAAACTCTAAGATATTCATTTTGATTAGTATAATATAAAACCTTTCCGTTTATGAACATTGAATGACCTTTTGGAGTAATATTTAAATTGCGACATTTATATTTGACTTTGTAATATTTGAATCTTCATTGTTTAAGTTTAAAGGGGAAGATGTGATGTATTTATATCATGTAGTCAACCATCAGTACCATTACTTATATGTACAACGCCCTCTATCTATAATGTAACACCAGCTATTATGTAACACGCCTACTGCGGCACCTTCACTTTCGCTAATGAATAAACTGACACTCCTAATCTGAAACTTGACTGAGTCAGACGTGCCTCCTTTGTTCTGGTTAATTCGAACATCACAAATGGCTATACTTGCACAAAGGTTTTTCCCTGGGATTCGAAACTGGGAAAAAACATCGATAAAAGTCAGAGGAGCAAATAATGTGTATTGAGCACATATTTTTGAAAACTTATCGTGGGCATGATTGTTAAGTTGTTATAACAGAAAATCTCAATATACAAGGGTAAACATTACTGGACATGAGAAAGGATTCACAATGTATTTTAAAATAAGCATCAACATTCTCTTACACCATTTTTGGAATGATGAGGATTATTTTATCATGATTTTATTTTGTATCTCTGCAAGATTTTCAGAATGTGGCCCTTAGATTGATTATTTTGCTTATTAAGGACAAATGCATTGGGCATACTGTACACCTAATTCAAACTTCGAACCTCACTAATTGAAAAACAGATGAAAACTGCTTATCTACTGAAAAAAAATGACAATGGAATACAAATTAGAGTCAATAGTAGTGTAGCTTCCTCTTTTTACTACACCCATACATACATACATAGTTTGTGGTTCATTTTGTACAATAAGTGCACATGATTTACACATATTTTATCTTATTACTTTTCTTTTCTCACAAATCTCACCCTCTCTATAGATTTCGTCAAGACCCTTCAAGGCTCTGCATAACCACTACACCACACCACCCAGAACAAACAACCAGGCCGCCAACACCCAAGTTCTAGCAGACCCTTCCGTCGCCATGCTCATACCCTGCGGGAAGGGCCCCACAACATCCATTAGCAAGGAACTAAGCTAGCGGGCTTTCATGAATACAGTGTTTTCGCAACTTCAATGAGGACGGGGAATCCTGCGGTTTGTGTGCGAAATCAAGAACTTCCTACAGTAACAGCGGGCCGACCGTTCTTGGACGGGGCAATAGATTGCTCCCCGCGTCGTTGAAAGCTCTGTACGTCGCTGAGCGAAAACACCATAATATTGGAGAAGGAATTATAGCGTATCAGACATTGAAGAGGTCGTTGACGTTGACCATGGGAAGTGGCAGGGATGCTCGACCTGTGATTGCCCACAGATCTATCACCATGCTGATGCCAAATTAAGGCCCTACTGATAAGGCCTTCAAATTCATATAGCATAAACACTTCTTTTCTCAAATACAAGTTTTTAGCATGGAATTATTCACACACAAATTTGTGCAAAAATAAACAAAACCTAATTATAACAAGCACGTCGGGCACAATTGGATTAAATTCCTTATGTCAGATATCTTGTATCTGGGCTTAAAAATACAAAGATCCTCGACCTGTAAAATTATCTTGCTGTATCCGGTACCTCTTGTAAGGAGGTTCCACTGTATCAACAAAGATACGTTTTGTTCGGGGAAGTAACAATGACCGAATACTGCTCATAGCAACAATCTTTTATCCTTTTCAAATTCAATCAAAATAAATTTGATAATGTATCTTTCATGTCTTCCTTATAACATGTAATAAAGGTAGTTTCGATTTAATGAAAAATGTTACAAGATGTTTTTAGTTTGAGGTTCAAATCAGTGTACAGTATGGGATAAATTGTGACATGAATTTGTCACATTTTAACTCAAACAAACCATTGTTTTTCTCAGATGAAATAATAATAAATAATATGATTCAGAAAAATTGTATGAGGTAATTGTTATAATGTATGATTGAAGTTCCTAATAACACCCATGAAGAAATGTGAGTGTGTATCACTATGCCAATCGTCCTTTTACCTTTTGCTTGGATTCACAGAGGCTTGCCCTATTATACCGTAAAAGTTTGACTAGAGGCGCTACTTTCTCACAGTATTAGCAGGTATTATCAACAGCCCCAGCCCCGTCCACAAGGATCTAGTATAATGAATATGTATCTAGCCCTTTGTCAACGATCTTCGAGCAGGTCTTAATGAATATTCATGATAGCATAATCATGTAAAATTGAGAAGAGGTAAACGTTACTTAGGGTAAAAAACCCACCAAGCAAGCAGAAGTAGCTCTTGGGTCGGTGGTTGGTGCAAATCATGCTAGGCATGGCGGTATGTAAACCGTAGGTTCAAGTCGCATTGGATTAATTATGTTTTTATTCTTCGATTTCATAGGAAATTTTGTTTTAACAAATGCCACCGTTTTGTGCATAGGAATAGGAAGGAAAATCATTTACTTTTTGTCAGATACACAATTATGACATTCAGGTGAAATCATGGCATTCCCTGTCCCACCCCACCACACCCCACCCACACACACACACACACACACACACACACACACACACACACACACTAGTTAAGAGTCGTGTAGGCGGGGGGGGGGGGGGGGGGGGCATGGGCGTCGATCTGTCATTGATACCCATTCATCAGGGGGGATGATCTATTCATCCATCCCCCTGATGAATGGGTATTACGTAAGTATCGACGCCCATGGGGGGGGGGGGGGGGGGGGGTGCATGTCCGTCGCCAAAAATGTTCGAGGCCGAGACCGAGACCACTTATTCAGTTGTTTCCCCAAGGCCGCCAAATAGTGGTAAAGGGGGAAGGGGCAACTTGTAACTTGTAACGTGTTTTTAAAATAATGTTTGTTATGAATTTTTGACACCCTTGTGCCTTGGTCCATTTAACGATGTCTCTCAAGCTACCCATCATCCTTCCCCTTCGACCCCTCCACAATATTTCACTGAACATCACGACCAGTAAATCAATGAGGATTACGTATTGTATTAGAATTACTTTAAGAAAATACGCGCCTTAAAGCCAAATCCCCTAAATGCTGGTAGATGACAATTAAAAACAATTCAATCAAATTAAACATGTTAAATAGCAATGTAGCTATCGAGTATGTATGTACAACATGCATTCTGCCTCATAGCCATTGGTTCCTGATATGTTTGAATAAGGGAATGTATTTTACATTAACATGTTATAGTATTTTCACAAATCATTCCATAGAAAATATTCCATGTACAAATATTTATTACAAAATCGCTCTATATTTAAGCATTATATTCATCTAATAAGGTAATTTGTCTTTAACTAGTTTTCTCTTTCCAGTTGAATTTCTATTCATCACGATCACCTGTTTGGTTTCCATGTGATTCTTTTGTTATCATATTTTACGACGCACACTGAAGCTGTTACTAGGCAGATAAACCTCGTACAAGCAGTCGATCTGTTTGAATATTACGTAACTATGCATTATAGCGCTCTCTGCATGATAGTCCATTATGTAATGGCATATTATGCCGTTGATCCCAGATGGTTATCCCAGATGTCGTCATATTTTGAAGCACTTGGGCAAGAAAATATAGTAGCGATCTTGTCTATCGGAGGAGAAATGTTGTCCCTTTATCAATCTGAGTGGACTTTGGGGCCAACAATTGATTTATATTGGGATTACAGATACTTGCTAACTTTATTCTGGTATTAACGTGTGTGAGTTGTGTGCGCTATGTGCGTACTGTATTTGAATGAATGCAAACAAAACCAATCATGAAAACATTGTTTTTAAATGCAGGTTACAAAAGAAACAAATGAATTGAAACAATTTAAAACAAAATAAATAAAAGAATATAAATATAAAGAACAAAAAATGACGAGAAAAAAAGTGAAATGAAAAGAGAATGACACAAAACAGGGAAACAGAACCAACAACTAATACTATAAAAAAACGCAGGACTTCATTTGGGTGGATTTGATCCGCGTACTTTGAGATCTAAAAACAGACCAATACCATCTACCGTTGAACCACGTTCTGAAGCGGAATTTAAAGCATATTCTTTCAGCCCTTTCACACATCTTCGACATGTTTCATTCATGCTTATGTATAATTATTCAGAACAGGTGTACGATCTATTGCATTATTTGAGGCGCTAGGAGGAACATTATTGTTCGAACTGTATTATTCTGTCCAAGCAATCGTTATCCTCATTGTGCTCTCCGCATTATCTGTTTTGAAAAGGAACTCATGATGCACCACCAACAAGACTATTCACACAATTTCAAATGAATAGCAACATCATATATATTTGCATAATCTCTTGAGTTTCATCTCAACTATAGAGATAGAAACATATTGCATAACATAGCAGTTTCCAAGTTACAACGTGCAGCACTAGCAGCATAAAATCAAAGAATGCATGACACGACATCTCAAGTTCGAATCTGACAAACCATGCATAATGAACATAATCGTAGTCATAGCGTGCGTGTGCTGTGTGCATGTATACTATAACGGGTGTGTTTGTGTCCGTGTGTGTGGGGGGGGGGGGGGGGGCGAGGCTGGGTTGCTCAACATTGCTTCCTATTCATAAGTTGTTATTAATTCTTGGTCGGAAAAGAGTAAAATAAAATTTGTGCTTGATGAAGAGTTGGCTGAAACAGGGTGATGAATCAATTTTAAAATGACCCTACCCCCTCAATCCACTAATATATAAAGCTTAATACTATTACTAGCAGAATGTCAGGACTTCACTCACCTGAATGTAATAATTGTGTATTTAAGTTAACACAGAAATTATAATTTTCATTCCCATTCCTATGCACAAAACGCTGGCATCTGTTAAAACAAAATTTCCTATGAAATAACAAATAAAAAATAAATCACTTATCCAGTGCGTCTTGAACCTACGGCTCTTCATACCGTGATGCAATTTTACCTTATCCTGATTTGCACCAACCACCGACCCAAGAGCTACTTCTGCTTGCTTGATTGGATTTTAACCCTTAGTAACGTTCATCTTTTCTAACTTTGCGTGATAATGCTATCATGAATATTCATTTAGACCGGCTCGAAGATCGTTGACAAAAGGCTAGATACATATTCATTATACTGGATCGTTTTGGATGTTTGCTGGCGCTATTGATACTCCTCTAAACCAGTAGCGCCTCTAGTCAAACTTTTACGGTATGCAGGGTAATGAAGGGTTGGCCAACTCAATTGTATTTCAATAGATCAGGATCAACCAGATGGCTGGGTGGACAATGTATGAGACACATTGACAGAGACACTCCATGCATAGGCGCAGGAAGTGACGGGGGGCAGGGAGGCGGCCGCCCCCGTTTTTGCCCCCCAAAAAAGCCCCTCCCCCCCCCCCCAAAAAAAAAAGACAAAACAAAACAAAAAGAAGAAAGAAAGAATAAAATATATAAGCTAAGACTTGTTAATTCTAACGTTCAAAAACTACTTTATACATCCATTTTAATTTTTCGCTGCGCGCTTCGCGCGCGAACAGTTTATCTCAGTTTGTTGTGTAACTTGCGTATGGTATGGGGTGAATACTTTTTCTGTACCGGGCCACGTAGTTCCCGTGTATAGGCTGGCATTTCTCTGGCTGCTTGTGAGACGTGCACCAAATTGCACCATTTCAAGTATATAAATGCAAAATCTTCCCCGTGGGAAGGGGATACCCCCTCCCAACCCCTCCCTCTCCCTCTGGCTCTGCCCCAGTCCTCGGTCCTTCGCTCCTCCGGGTCTCATTTTTGGCTGTACATAGGCTTTGTTGTTGGATCATTCATAATGTGCCATATTTATTAGTGTGTCAATTATTTGTTTTCTTCGTGAAAAAGATATTTAAAATTTCTGGTCGATCAAATCATAACACGTTTTCCTCAATACAGTTAATCTTAAGCCCGAATTTCCTATCTAGGTATGCACCAGATTGCAATATCCAAAAATGCAAAAGCTCCCTACCCCCCCCCCCCCCCCCCTCCCTCCCACACCATCCCCCCTCGGGCGCTCCGCTCCCTCGCAGTTGTGCCTCGACCCCAATCCGTTGACCGTACCACTTTAAAATTCCTTCCGACGGGCCTGATACCAGGTACTTATACAAAGGGGGACAAATGGCTAGAAGCATGAAAATGTACAGTCAAACCTGTGTACCGTGACCGCCAATCAAAGTGGCCACTGTAGAAAGGTGATCACTATAGACAGGTTCCATTACATTCTTTTTCTCTACAAGGGATCATGTTTGGTGGACACTATAGGTAGGTTTGCTACTATAGAAAGGTGGCCGCTATAACAGGTTTGACTGTACCTGATGTTTACTAAAATGTGGGCTCGGTGTGTTTGTGTGAGTGTGCGTGTGCGTTTACGCGCGTGTGTGTGTGTGTGTATGCGCGTGTGTGTGTGTGTGTGCATGTTAGATAGTAACACAAAACAGACGTGTAGTCATTTGCAACTGGTTGACATGAAAGATAAAATATTTGCATATCTAATGTGCTCACGCTGTCTGACAATCTTCATCATTCATTCACTTTGTTATTAAAAAAAATAAGGAGTACAGGGAAAGCAACCTCTACATGAAGTGACGTTGCATGTGGGGCGCATGTCCCCCCTAAAAATTTGCCATAAAATTACAAAACATCCCGGGAAAAGATATGAGGGGGGGGGGGGGGGGGGGGGGGGCGACGCGACGGGGTGAGGTGTGTGGGATATCTCTTCTATGCATAACTAGCATACTTCTAAAGTGATACATTTTGAACAAAAAATCCACCCACATACCCTCCCCAAAATGTAGCCTATGCATATAGGGTGTGTGCCTGTTTTTGTTTGTGTTTCTATAATGGTCTCAATCATAAGGAAGGTCATGCTTTCTTGCAGTCTAGTATATTCCAAGGTATATGGGCAACACTGCACTTTTTTCTAGTGAAAAGTTGCAAAATCTCCCTACTGTGGGAGGGGCGATAGTGCGATACCCCTCCCAAACCCTCACTGCTTCCTCCCACCACCCCACCCCCACTTTCAAAAATTATGCCACTGCAATAATGTATACAGGGGCAACATTCTGTAATAATAAATAACAAAACAAGGTGTGCCTTCATTCAGTCTGACCACGGCGTTATTCCATTGTCTCCATGAAAAATTAATACACAATATGGCGGATATTGCCTATTATATCCCTCATGAGATCGTTTTACCATTGAATTTGACAAATGATAGTTTTGGACAACACGCGCAATCCCCGCGCAATCACGTGACCGGACTTGTTAATAAAAATTAACACTAAAAGTTCGTTACGCGCTCGTCCCATAGATCATGTGTTTTAGCAAAATACACACGCGATCAAATTTGTGCAGTACTCTATGGCGCACACGTTCTAGTCACGTGATTGCCCTTGTTAATAAAAACTAACACTTATCTAGGTCAAAGCATAGAAGTATGAATAAACAAACCAACCCGTTTATAACTAGAAGCAAAGACGCTAGAAGGCTCACTTAACGCGCGCAAGTCACGTGTCCAATAGACTTTGTACATGGGCAACATGGCGGAGTGAACCGATTTTTGAAGCTCCCGTAGCCTACTTCTCTACATCATCGCGTAGTGACCTAGAAATACTTGACCAATCATCATGCTATGCAGTGCGTAGACTATAGCGCCTATTTTCCTGCGCACTGTCCTAGATTTCATGACGCTTATGAGAACAATGAGAGCCAATGTGACGTATGCATATGAACTTGTTTTATTGACCTCGATCCCGTGACGACGCGTTTGAACTACTCTGTGATTGGTTTACTGTAGTTTCCAAGTAGCCCATAATGCAACCAGTTGTAGGCTCTTCCGGTAAGCAAAAATCGCTGCACTCTGGCAGCAGTGACACCCCCTGGGTCAAAGGAAGAAGTACGCCAAGACAGCCAATAAGCACATCCGTGGGAGCGCTAGCACGCATTCATCGCGTGTGTGCGCAACTGCCAGCGCGTTGGTGCGCACTCAGTTTTGCGTCTTTGTGATTGTATGCGCAAAATAAAAAAAAATGACTTTAAGCGTATTATATGCGCCATAGTTCTGGAGGCTCATACTGGCTTCATCAATGTCGATTGATTTTTATATATCAAAATTTACAAGCGATTTTTATGAAATATTAAAGAGATTTTCACTTATTTTGCTATAAGATGAACACAATCCGTGATATTGATGAGTGATATAAAACAACTAACTAATGTGCTTGATTGTGATAGGCAATCTATTACCTCGGTGGGCTCAAAATGACTATTACCATCAGCTACGCTTCGGGTAATAATCATTTTGAGCCCACCTCGGTAATATATTTGACTATCACAAGAAGCCCATTCGTTAGTTGTATACTATATTGGAGAGGAAAAGGAGCAATTGTAGAAGAAAATGGAATAGAAAGGGAACAATGGAATTTCATAAGCTGTAGCTTACAAGCCCCTGGCCCCGTCGGCGCGCCAGGCCACTCGATCACGGTGAAGCGATCGAAACCTTCCCGATATGATAGACACGGCAGCCCAATTACGAGTCGATGTACCCGCGACTGTTGAGCCGTGCTAGCTATATCTTGTGCGCGCGAATTCTGTACGTCTGTACGTACGGGTGCGGATATCATCAAACGGACGAGTATTACTGCGACAAATCTACGGCAGACCATCAGTATTCGGTGATAAAATATAAACTCAATATTTTTCACGAGGTAAACAGTGTTCGTTTTCTTTCAAATGTTCACAAATCATCAAATTATATATTACAATGATATTGACATAGGATTAAAGTCTCAAATGTCTCTTTCGGCAGAATTTTACACTTTACATCGATGATCGATGACGAAGGGAGCGTTGAGTATTGGTACTTTCCGAAGTGCCCCCCAAAAATGTATTGTAACTGATTTGGTTGATATCAATTCCATGTGAAAGATCATTAAAAAAACATGGGAAGTAATAATAATTCCCATTCAAATGCTCTCATTGTTGTAAAATTTGCTTTCAAAATATTATATAAAAGTGATTGTCACCGGCAATCAGATTTAGAGAACGCTAGCGCGAAGCGCTAGCGTTGTAGGTCCTCCTAATACGGGACTGAAAATGAATATTGTTTGTGCGCGCTAATAAGGGAGTTCGTAGTTAGCCCATGGAGCAACGGACGTAACCGGGTTTTCGGAAGATTGTACCAAAATTTAGGCTTTACGCGTACGTTTACGGCACAGCCTGTGACGCACGCATTTAAAGTACAGGAGCTCTATGCGGAATTTCCGCGTGCGTGCGTGAATTCTCCTTGTGTTTCGTTACATTTGAAAGACCTGACCAACAAAAAACTCACCTTAATCCTAAAATATTTAAAATTGAATGAATATAACCATTCATTTTAATTTTCAAACTTGAAGCAGGCTAAATAAATTTTTTCAGAATAAAAATCACATCTTTGCCCGTTTTCATCAGTTAAAAGAAAACAGCACACACAAATCTACGTATGGGGCCTTTGCGATTTCAATAAAAGCCCAGATACGAACGTTGACATTTTTGTGAAAATCCGAAAATAAATAGAAAAAATAAATATAAAAAAATCAGTCGTATGTATATGAGATGTCCATTATGATTAATTCAGAAAAAAACATTTATGACTTCGAGCCAAAATTCCCGTGAAAACACGTTTCAAATGTGACAATAATTGCACGAAGGTCTATGCTAATACCCAAATATGGGGTGCCGAATTGCATCCTTAACAGAAGGGCACAATTAATACTGTACCCTAGTTTCTTAGTGTGATATACGCCACTGCATTTGACCCACTAGTACAGTCATGACAGTTGTATGGATGTAATTGTTTTATTCACCGACATAAATCTATTTCAAATGACATATTAAACTGTCATATAATACTACAATTTGTATAAATGAGTGCATTTTTCAAAATTTCGCAGTGAATTATTGAAAAAATCGCTATGAGCAATTATTAAAAAAAAAAAATCGCTTGCGAATATTCGCCATGTAATATAAATAATATATGAATAACACTGATTTGGTCCGTGACATTGTCCGCGGCAGAAATTCGCTCTAATGGAAACGCAGCTTAAGGGGGACGGGGGGCATAATGCCCCCCACCCCGGCCGTAGAAAGACCTAAAATAGCCCGGCCTTTTTAGGTTAAAAGGGGAATTTCGGGCCAAATTTTTGTATTTTCTAATAGAATAAGGAGAATGAGGGGAATAATGGGCGAAAAATTATTAAAATCAGACATACAACACATGAAATTTAAAGAATTTTCATTTTGCTAAAAAACAAATCTTCTGCTTGTTTTTACAAATTCATTAATTGATGGGCCAACTAAGCTTAAGCATGTTTCAGCATTTTTAAGCTCATAAAATTGCTTTGTACTTAAGACAATTAGATTTTTGTAAAATTGTCATGTGCAAATTAAAATGGCAGCAGCTCGCTAATTACGTCACGATCGATAGCATTTGCGAACGATACACACACATCGGACTGAAGGTCAACCTGTCAAACTGTTTTATTATTTTGCTCTACCTCTTTGTTCAGATTTTCGATCACGATTCTTGTTATATTATAGTTATATTATAGCAAACATCACATACCTTGAGTAGAATAACCCTTTGTGGAATTAAGCTGCTGTTGCAATTTTGTTATTTTGTAATTATTCAATCCTGTATGTATATTCTGCTTTATAAGTATACGTGTATGTTAATCACACAGCCTCTCATGTCAAACCTTGGGCTTCTATTGGCTCTACAAGGAAATTAAAATATATATTTGTGATTCACCTGTGTTTGCTTTAAGTGGAAATACATTCAATTTAAAACAAGCATAGTGTAATAGTTTCGATACCGATTGTTTTTTTGTTATTACAGATAACGAGGACCCGGATATTGCGTGTCCCGGCTACAGCGTCACTTCCGACACGAATGTGTCGCTGCCTACCTTGGTGACGGCGAGCGACAATGCCGACCCGGCTCCCACGGTGACGTTTAATACGACCGGACCTTTTCCCGCGAAGGGGGAGTTACTGTACGTTATATTCGCCTCAGTAACGGACTTCTCAATGAACGCTGTCAATTGCACTTTCACCCTCGCTATAGTAGGTGAGTGTTTCAGGTCGTTAGCTGTGTCAAATTTAAATCAAAATCACTTGGATCTTTCGGCATTTCTCTTGAGTATATACTTCGTAGTTCGGCTTATGGCACGCGAACGGAAGATTGGAATGGGTTTCGAATGTTTTCAATTGTCCGCCTTCGGAGATATTTATAATTGAATTAGAAGTGTTTTTCGATTGGAGACAAAATCAATTCGGTAGTACTCGTAGATGATACAATCTGACAAACATTTTAACTTTTTCCTCTAGGAATAAATTACGCAATTTGCAGGCAGCCCGGGAAACGTACAATAATGTTAGTATGAGATTGAAGCCTCAAATTATCACTCTTGAACAAAACAACTAATGCAGTATAATAATGGATCACTTTAATATGACTTGTGTATTTATGAAAATTTTTATAATATGTTAATCGTGCATTTTAACGCCTTTGTATTAGTTCAGAGTTGAAGTATGACAGGTTTGTGCCACCGAGTTTTCAATGAACACTGAAAACTACTCACCACTCTGAAAGTTGTGGTATTTGAGCTATATTGTCGCACGGACGCTCGAAAAGGAGACAACTACGTAAACATCAACAACGGGTTATTTTTTGGTACCGTTGTTTGAAATCGAATAGATGTCCAATACTTTGAATAGGGTTGTGTTATTCATAAACATTGCAATTAAACTCACGAAACTCACGGAACCAACAGGGCCGATGGTTCCGTAAGCGCCGAACGTTTGCAAGTGCGCCAATTCTAAACCCGCGTACGTTTGTAGACAATAGAAGCACGGTAGACGCTCACATCCTAGACAATGGACTTGTCTGCACTCATATGAACCCTTTTTTTGTTTTACTATCTTGATGAGTTTTATTTTGTTTGTCCGGAAACCAATTTTTCTGAACATTTCAACCGCCCCGATTAACGCGTAAACCCATGAATGGACTTGTTTATGAGGAAATATTTCGTTACGAAATATTTCCTCATACTCCACGAAATACCTGAATCAATTACATAATAATCAGAATCTGAACATATAAGACGCATCGTGACCTGCGTCCAGAAAGTACCTTAATACCGTAAGTAATAATGTTGTTGTATCATAACTCTCACAGACGACACACCACCAGCCATGTCCTGCAGCCCATGGGTGACGACCGACCCGAGTCTTCCCAACGTCTTCTTCGGCCTCAATGAAGTCGACGGCGAGCTGTCGACATCAGACACCCAGAGCCCCCCGGTACAGATCACGTCCTATTCCGTACCACTGGGAGTGCCCTCCTACGGCGGTACGCTGTTTCCACCGGGTAATACGACGGTCACTCTAACTGCAGCGGATGCAGTTGGTAACAGCATCACGTGCAGCTTTGCGGTCGAAAACCAACGTGAGTAGACTAGATTGTATTTCCAATTTCTCTCTGTGACTGCGGTCTCTTAATCCATTACTTGCGCTATAACTCTATATGACGGGAAAACTGCTCGATAAGTCAATCACGCATATGTTTGTACGCACTGTCAGCGATGATAAGTTATGCGATAAATATAGAGCTGTTATATACTACGCTATGGCGATAATACGCTCATCGAAAAGACACAGAGCGCAAGCGATTACTGAATAATATTATACAGGATCCTACGCGCACACGCACGGCGTCGTGGCTGGAGAGACTTCTGTATACAGGTTCCTATGCGCGCACGCACGGCGTCGCGGAGGACGCTTGGACTCTGCATTGTAGTTGTATTATATCGCGACGGATGGGCTTCAGGCCAGGGAACATTGACGGAAAATATAAGTAAAGCGAAATGGAAAGATTAGGAAAGCACAACATTAATTTCATTGTGTGTTCAATAATTATACTTAATAATAATTGATGTAAATTTCAAACTTAGAGAGAAATGTAATTCACTCGACTATAGGGCCTCAGGGAACAATGCGGAAAAGGGGCAAAGATAGAGAAGAAAAAAAGACACATGAAGACAGAAACAAATCTGAAAATGAATGATAAAAAAAGAAAAAAAGAATCATGCTGCCACTTTAATATGCCTAGCTGGCTTTTTATTCAATCATGTTTTCACCAGGGTCAAATCTCAATGTATTCATTATCTTACAAAACCACATATTATGGTAACAGTGACTGGCAAGGGCTTCCCTATGGTGGCATTATAGGGAAATTTTGGCAACATTTTGGCCAAAATGTCCCTGTAATGCCACCATACTTCCCATATGTTCCGGCTTTCAGACGCGTGGCATTTTCATAAGGCTACTTCCCTGCCTAAAAGCTGACAAAGACATGTCAAATAAAGTCGATTTATTTTGTTGAAGTATGTTTTACGACATCATGGGTCTGGACTGAAAGTCTATTAAGTAATCCAGCAAGAGCACTCGATTAATTCGCCATGAATGGCCAGTTACAGAATATGCTTTGGCTATACGTATAAATACAATCCCTTTGAACATGTTGAATAGATCCAGTCATCCAGATCTAGATTCCGAAATGATATGTTTATTCTCATATTTATACAGTTGTCGAGTTACCGGTAACTTGCCCAGATTTCGGCAAGACAGTGAGCGCGGACGCAGTGACCGGATACCGCACGTATACCGGACCAGCCTTTGGTCCAGCGGACGTTACGCTCCTTGGTAATGTGACGTACTTCTACCACGGGAACGTGTCGGTGGATATATCGGTAGCCGGCCAGCCGAGTCTGGGCATTGGAACACATACGATCGTCACAACCATCTCAGATGACGGGCTGCTTAACAAAACCTGCATGTCTACCTTAATAGTTGAAGGTTCGATCACAAGATGCACATTTGTACTGTAATGATTAAAGGGATTTAGTAACATTGTCCAAATCCTCAAAATCGAATACTAGCGGTTCCCTCATACCTTGTTGTATTCGCATTAGCAATAAAAGCTTGGGACACGTTTCGGTTTTTCAAATTTCCCTTTCGTTAAAAAGATATTTACGATTAATGTTTTCAGATGTTAACAAATCCAATGGATCGTCAAAACCGTGTACAAATTAGTGAGTGCAGTGAGTAAGTGAATATCACTTTGCATTTTTGCTCATTACTCGGCCATATAACGTCCATTTAATTTGGAATTTTCACACATCACCTAGTGGACATATCAGATAACAACAATGTACATTGTATCAACCACTCATCACTTTTTGCAAATTATGTCAACAAAGTTATTAGATCCCTTTAAACATGTCTTATATAATTAAAGTATCCGGATAAAATACACTGAGGCTTCACTTGAAATATGTTTACAGTATACCAATCATCTTGTTATAATAATCTATCTGAACGCTGGATGTAAAACAAACAAAAAACTATTATCACTAGTAGACTGCTTAACCCTAATAAGGCCGGAGGGGGGCCATAATGCCCCCCCCCCCCCCCTCTCCGCATTTTTTTTTATTGCTCCAAAATGCTGTAAGATGACGCGCCGCTGCTTGGTGACTTTTCTTTTGGGTCTTGCGCATATTTAAAAACAAAAATTTTGAAAATCGGACCTACCGTTACGAAGTCACGCGACCTTTTGTCTATGCATGTCAGCCCGAAAATCGCTCAATTTCGTGATTTGTGTACAAAACATATGGAAATATCAGTTTTCGTAAAAGGAAGTATATCATTGGTTATTTGGTCTTGTTTACATTTTATATGTTTGTTTTGGGGTTCAAAATAGATGAATTATAGTAAGAAATAAAATAAACAACAAAAACAATAAAATACATGAGTTAAAAAAACTAAGAAATACATAAGAAATTATAAAAACAATAGAAAACATAAGGAAGAACCTGGCTCTTCCAAAAAAATTTTGTCACATTATTATTCCAAATGCTCTAAAGAATATATGTAGTGAAAACCAATGTTTAATTATGAAGAATATATGATTTATGGGTAAAAATATGAATTTATGACCTTATTTGCATAAATTATCATAAATATGCAAATTAACGAATTTTTCAAAAAATTAAAATTACCATTGTATTCTATACACTTCACTCATCATGCGTGCACATTTTCACGGCGATCGGCCGCTCCACGGCCGAGATCTTAGGGGGGGGGGGGGGGGGGGCATAATGCCCCCCCCCCCCGGCCTGCTGAAGACCTCAAATAGCCCGGCCTTTTTAGGGTTAATGTATAGTGTGATAAAAGTAGAATTGCATAATGTGCGTGAGTGCTTATGTGGTACATAGCACGTCCCGATAGTTTGGCGTATTGTTAAATACAACTTTGTCCCGATATTCCGTCGTTCTGGTAACAATCTTGATATAGGCTGTTAAGATCTTGACACTCGGCTTTCAATGGAAACTTTAAGGGTAGTACATAACTCCGACTCAGATTTCTGCTTTGGGAGAAATATGTGAAAACTCTATCGGGTTTACCACTATTCATGCGAACACTGGAGGCCGCCATTATTAGGTGTGTGCGGACTTATGGTCAGTGATATGCACTAATGCATTTCAATAGCACCTATTGAAACCATTGTCTGAATACTTGTAGATGCTTTGACGAGTCTGTAAATCAGTGAAAAGTTTTTTGTTCAACCCGTAGCGCACTCGTCATAGTTTGCAAAGCATGTCGGGCAATTACAAGAACATGGCCGCTCCCATCACCTTTTGTCGCCGTAAGAATTAGTAAAATGTGGGTATGTTCACGTAAGGATTTCATGGGATCCAGGAGGCCACAATTGCCAAGTTATGTATCAAATAAAATGTCTGTTCACCCTCTAAACGATAATAATAGCCGAAAGCCATAGTTTCATTGCCCTTTAAGTTAAATAGGTGTGGCCACACATTGTTTACTACCTCCTGCAACCAAAAGAGGAAATAATGGAGTAGGATTTCTGGTTAATAAGAACATTGAAAGTAATATACTGGAGTATAAAGAAATATCAGACCGAATGGCATATTTGAAATTACAAATTAATAAGCAACACACAATGAAGATTATTCAAGTCTATGCACCCACTTCAGCTCATGACGACGAAACAATAGAAGATTTATACACTGACATAGACCGGATAATGGCAACGGAAAATACATCCTTCACTATACTAATGGGAGACTTACATGCAAAGATAGGAGTGAGAAAAGATCAGAAAGAGAATGGTGTAGGTCCATTTGGGATAGGTGACCGGAACGAGAGAGGAGAAAGGCTTCTAGAATATCAGTCAGGCGCAAGATCGCTTTTCCAATCTTTTAAAAAAGATTGGAAAACGGCTGTTCTTGGAGGTAAATGGGGATAAATTGGGGATAAATTATTACAAAAAGCTGTATCTCTTCGGCGATCCCTCGCATTTATCCCCAAGTTGATTTTAATCCGCTTCGGGTTCATGTCAGGTTTATAAAGCTTCTGACTACTTGAGCAATGATGAATTAAGGGGTTTCTGGGAAGAACGCCGTCGTAGGGTTTTCTATAGCTCAGTCGGTAGAGCACCGGTCTAGCAATCCGGAGGTCTCGGGTTCGAATCCCGTTGGAATCCCATTTTTCTTTGCTCACTTTTATCACAATATATTCTTGGTCAGTTTCCTATTATGTTTGAATTAATTATTACAAAAAGCTGTATCGCTTCGGCGATCCCTCGCATTTATCCCCAAGTTGATTTTAATCCGCTTCGGGTTCATGTCAGGTTTATAAAGCTTCTGACTACTTGAGCAATGATGAATTAAGGGGTTTCTGGGAAGAACGCCGTCGTAGGGTTTTCTATAGCTCAGTCGGTAGAGCACCGGTCTAGAATCCGGAGGTCTCGGGTTCGAATCCCGTTGGAATCCCATTTTTCTTTGCTCACTTTTAATCACAATATATTCTTGGTCAGTTTCCTATTATGTTTGAATTCATAATATGATTGATTACATCATTACGGACCGCAAGAGAATATTGATGGATGTAGAGGTTATACCGAATGTCGACACAGGCAGTGATCATAGATTTGTTAGAGCAAAAGTAAGGATCAACAAGAAGATGGAAAGGATAAGAAGAATGAAGATATTAAGGAAAAGACATATTGAATTGGGGAAAGCTTTCAGAAAAACAACACCAATTCCAACTTGAATTAGAGAACATATTTTTTACTTCTAAAATACTTTGTAGGCGATGAGCCACTTGATGATGCATTTGAACAAGGAAGCAGAGAAGCTAGCTAAAGGTAAAAAAAGAGATAGTAAACCCAAACAATAGCAGCGCGGAAGATATTCGAAAAATTAACAAAAAGAAAAAAGCTCTCAAGCCCTTCAGACAGACATCTGCACAAAACCAGATCAAGTATACATAACTAAACAAGACAATCCGCAAGATGAGAAGGCAGCAAAAAAGACAACAAGATGGTGAAAGAGGTGCTGGAAAGCAATAAAGAGCCCAAAATCATCAACAAAAAATGGAGGGAGGAAAAAAGCTCTTATCATCACTTAAAACAAAAGATGGGACAGAAGTTAACGACAAAGACAAAATCACAGAAACCAATGAGGAATTCTATAGAGAACTGTACAATACGGATAGACCAGATTGGAGGACAGAAGAAAACTGGAATGAAAAAGCGGACAGTGTACCACCCATTGAGAAAGACGAAGTGCAGAAAGCTCTAGATCACATGAAGAATGGAAAGGCTCCTGGATAGGACAAGTTAACCGCTGACATATTAAAGCTGGGAGGAAAGAGTACTGTCGACATCTTGACAAAATTGTTCAACAGGATCCTTCAACTGGAACAAGTTCCTACTCAGTGGAATGAATCTAAAGTTATCATACTGTTTAAAAAAGGAGATACAAAAGACATAAAGAATTACAGACCTATTCGTTTACTACCTCACATGTACAATGTTTTTACAAAAATATTCTTGCAAGAATCCAAAGACAGCTAGATGAAAATCAGCCAAGAGAACAGGCAGGCTTTCGAGCAGGATTCGGAACATCAGACCATCTACACACTTTAAGTCATATCATTGAAAAGGCGAAGGAATATCGCTTGGACATTTGTCTTAGATTCGTAGATTACGAGAAAGCTTTCGATAGTTTAGACCACCAGTCACTATTAGATGCTCTACAGAAACAGATAGACGATGAGAAATACATCCGCCTCATCAAAGCTATTTACAAAGACCCTAGCGCAAAAATTCATCTGGAGAATACTACTACCAATAGTTCAAAATCCTAAAAGGTGTCAGACAGGGTGATCCAATATCTCCGAAACTCTTTACAGCAGCCATGGAAGATGTCTTTAGAAACCTGGATTGGCAATCGAGAGGAATTACAATAAATGGGGAATATTTGAATCATTTAAGGTTTGCAGATGACATTCTGCTTGTTAGTCATGATCCTCTGGAACTACAGACGATGATCTAGGAGTTGAGCGTAGAGATTTAAAAGGCAGGACTCAAAATGAACATTAAAACGACCAAAGTAATGATGAGCAACCAGCTACAAGACCATACAATTGCAGTTGATGGCATGACAATTGAGAAGGTGGATAGTTACATATACCTCGGTAAAAACATCACTCTTGAACATGAAACAGCAGGAGAAGTGCGACGAAGAATACAGCTAGCGTGGGTGAAATTTGGGAAACTCGGCATTATACTCCGAGATGAGAATCTTCCAATCTCCCTCAAAAGACAAATCTTCAATCAATGCATAATTCCGGTACTATCCTACGGGGCAGAGACTTGGGCAACAACTAAGAAATTGGAAAAGAAGCTTAGAATCACAGAAAGAGCAATGGAGAGGATTATGGTAGGAGTTACAAGAAGAGACAAGGTCAGAAATGAGGACTTAAGAAAGAAAACAAATGCCAGGGATATCATACAGGAAATAAAAACAAAGAAATGGAGATGGGCAGGCCACCTTGCAAGACGTAAAGATAATAGATGGACACATAATATAACTAATTGGACACCAAGAACACAAACCAGACGAAGAGGCAGACAGAGTAGACGTTGGATGGATGACATCAAAGAATTTGGGGGTGTTACATGGATGCGACTAGCACAAGATAGAAGAAGATGGAATGGTGATGAAGAGGCCTTCCTTCTGCAGTGGATAGACATAGGCTAGATAGATAGATAGATAGTGTATTTTAGATTTCATTTTTTTAATTTTTTTTTATTTGTAATAGAGATATTCATAACTATTCTACTCGAAATGCAACCAATTATCATTTATATATTCCCACTCTAACAATAACGCATAAGTCCATTAGACATGCTGGTCCCGACGTGTGGAATCCTCTCCCATATGATATTAAATCGTCCCTCAGTTATATCAATAAGAATGGAAATGAAAAAGTAATTAATTCAATCGTATAATTTACTCTAATTTTGATAATAATTAGCATTTTTTCTTCTTTTTTTTTAATTATTTGTTTGTGTTATTTTGTATTGATGCTGGTCCCAATATAATTGAGTTAAGACTGTTTTGTGATAATAGTAAAACAAAGTATAACATTAATTTTTTATAAAAAATATGTTTGCTTTGTTATATCCCAACCGGCTGCTACTGCATGCACACCATCCATCTACGCACATCACCTTCAGATTCCATCCGCACCCATCGTCTCATCCATCTCTCCTTTTTTTTTTTTAATATAGTTTGTAACGTTGTATAGCCATTTTTCAAGGACCATCATTCTCGCAAGCATTGTTTATAATGATGGTCCCGTACGCGATTTTTTTTTTCCGTACCACTAACGCGTCAGATCGGCTAATTTGATTCCGCAGAGCGACTTGGTCAGAGACCACGCCTGCTCTAAACCGTACCATGCCAACCGTACCGTAATAGGGCAGTCACACCGCCAAACCGAATCCAGACCGACACCAAACCGAACTAAATTACAAATTTCCGCTTTATCGGGCTCCGACAAGAGACCGAACTGGGGCTAGCAGTCACACCAAAATCATTCGGTCTTCTGTTCATCACGTGAATTCGGTTTGCATTCGGCCGAATCAAGACCGATACGACCCCGATAAAATTTGAATGGACCCCGACATGAAACCAACAATTCCGCACTCACATGGAACGCAGCCCGAATTCATCCCACAAGTACCATTACGACACTTGGGTTTACTCTATCTGAACCAGAATTGTTTCTGATATCAGTCTCATTTTCTATTTCCCAGCTCAACATTACTAAAATGATTGTGTGCCAATTTTCTTCCGATTTATGTTTCATTGTAATTATTTTCTTTGTCAAAGTACAGGAAGAAGTAATCCTGAACTTAAATGAAGTACCTGGAGGGAGCTGGCTATATAAGTGTGTTGCTTATTTTGAAAGTGAAATTATGGAATATTTCACTGAATATTATAATGATAGAAATAAACAAGACTGGTCATTAAACAGCAGTAATGTTTTATCTGAATAGTGCTTGTATGTGTTTTTGCTTGTGTCTACTTAACTTCCAGACTCATAAATTACCTAAAGGCATCTAGTAACATTGTTGTTATGAAAATATGTATGCTTGCAGTGTTTAAATTTCGAAAGTCTCTATTGGAGAACTCCAACTGTGAATGACGTTCGTGTAATGAGAAGGGGAGTTGCAAGTTGCAAATTGCACATTACTCGGTCACATGGTCAAAGCGTCGTGAATATGGGGGAAGGTGTTGCAAGGGTGGAGGGCAAATTATAGCAAATGCAAATCAGACAAAATAATCCAAGGTAACAGGCCCTTTATGCAATACACAATAGTTTCCGAAGTATTTGAATATAATATGGGGAAGGCGTAGCAAGTGCGAAGGGGAGTTGGAGGGGGGGGGGGGGGGGGAGTCACCCCCACAATTATCAACTCTCTAACATGCAAATAAACATACGCTGTTGCCAAAAGTTTGTGGATTGATACATATTATTGCTTTTAGTTCTTGTCTAAACAAATGTCTTGACTAGAATATATTCATAGCACATCTCAAAGCAATAGAGGATATATTTTTTCCAGAAAAAAATTATAGGTAAATATGCCCAATATATCGACCCTCTTCCAAATACCAGATGTGCTTAAATGGGTAAATATCGCATCGCTCGAGGGCTATTCGGTCTTGATTCGGTTTGGTATCGGTGTAGTTGCGGGCATCATTCGGGTCGAACATTCTCATTCTTTTTTCTTGCGGTTTCAGTTCGGCCGAATCCAAATGGCATCAGAGCCGAACCCAGCCCGAATTTTCACCCCGACACCAGATGGAATCCACTCCGAATCCTCACCGCATTCCCCGAACCGTCCCCGACACGACCCCAACACGTCCCCGCAAGCACCCCGATAGTTTGTCGGAGTGGGTTCTTTCAAGCACGCTCGAAAGAACCCACTCCGACAAATTCGGAGTCCGAACTGGACCCCGACAAGAGACCGACAATTCCGATACGACACCTACACCAAACCGCTAGCACCCCGAACGTCCCCGCAACGTCCCCGAATGATTCGGTCTCGTGTCGGTTTGGATTCGGTTTGGCGGTGTGACTGGGGTATTACGAACATCGCGCAGAATGCAATCTGTCTGTGTGTGATGAAAATCCATTGAAGTATATAGCACTAACTCCCAAATCCCTGATAACACGTAGTGGTATACTTCAATGCGAAAATCATAGAGATAGAAAGATATGTATACATGTAGATAGATAGATAGATAGATAGATAAATATATAGATAGATAGATAGATAGATAGATAGATAGATAGATAGATAGATAGATAGATAGATAGATAGATAGATAGATAGATAGATTCATGTAGATTGAATTGAATTGAATTGAATTTATTCGGCAAAATAAAATACAAAATGTTACAAAATAAATGTACATATCATATACAGATTAAAGCCGGGACCTCGGTGAAGCAGCAGCTTGTAATTGAGGCCCCAATAAATAAGCATTTACAATAAAAACAACGAACAGATAGCAGTAACTTTATACATTATAACACAATCATACACATTCACACAGGATAGGAAAGAGGAGAGAAGGAGAAAGGGGAGAGATCTAGTCAGTCATGGATGACAGCTCATGAAATGCAAAGCGCTTAAATAAGGTTTTAAAACGAGTAAGAGTGGTGCTAGATTTGAGTTCATTACTAACAGAATTCCATTCATGTACACCTGTGAAGCTAATTGAATGGGTTCTGATTGTTAAGTGAGTAATGGGTTTGCGTAAGTTTTGACAATTACGAGTTGGATAGGTATGAAACAAGTCATTGGTTTTAAACATATTATTAAATATTTCTGGAAGAATACCTCTATGAAATTTATACATAAACATTAGAATATTAAATTTTACAAGATAAAACAATGGAAGAGTTTTCAATTGTACAAAAATAGGAAGAGTATGACTAATATATTGACTGTTTGAAATAATACGTATGGCACGTTTCTGGAGTAAAAATATCTTATTTGTGTGTACTCTATATGAGTTTCCCCATATTTCATTACAGTAATTTAAGTGTGGTAAGATAATTGCATTATAAATATAAATCAATATCCTAGAAGGTAAAAAGTCTTTCAATTTATATAATACTCCAATACTTCTAGATAATTTAGAGGAAATATTGACAATACGATATTTCCAATCTAATGATTCATGAATAATGATACCTAAAACATGTATTGACTCGGTTCTTTCTATTATAATATTATTTATAGTTATTGAATCAATATCATGTGGAATTTTTCTAGTCTTAGAACGAAATATAATATATTTGGTCTTAGTGAAATTTAAAAACAACTTATTACATTTAAACCAGTCATTAAGCTTATTTAATTCTTGATTCATAATAGAAATTACCAAGGAAACATTTTTATTTGAATACAACACAACTGTATCATCAGCAAAAAGTGAAAATTTTAACAATTTAGAGGAATTAATAATATCATTTACATAAATCAAGAATAAGAGAGGTCCTAGTACAGAACCTTGCGGTACTCCAATATCTACATTTGCATATTCAGATTCGACACCATCTACCACCACATATTGTTTTCTATTCAACAAATAATTTTGGAACCACTGTAAGGGTAAACCCCTTAGTCCATAACAATTTAATTTTTTAAGAAGAATATGGTGGTCGATGGTGTCAAACGCCTTTGATAAATCCATAAAAACCCCACAGCAAAAATGTCCCTTGTCCATATTTTGTAAGATATGATCAGTAAAATTGATTACGCTTAAAGAGGTGGAATGATTTTTACGGAATCGAAATTGTTCAGGAATTAATATATGATTTTTAGTCAAAAAGTCATAGAGTCTATCATACATTAATCTTTCTAATAATTTCGAAAAAATTGAAAGGAGTGCAATTGGTCTATAATTTACAATATTTTCTGGATCATCTTTTTTAAAAAGAGGAATAATTTTTGCAATCTTCAATTTGTCAGGAACAACGCCAGAGCTTAGTGACTTATTAAAAATATCACATAATGGATGTACAAAATAATGAATACATTCTTTAACTACTCGAGGTGAGATATCATCAGGTCCACATTCTTTTGATACTTTAATTAAGGAAGACATTTTAACAATTTCATTAATAGTTGTAGGTTTCACAAAAAAAGACAACGAGTTTGGATTCAACAAATAATCAGCAAATGAATTATTTGAGCTTGATAGCGAGTTCAAAAGATGTTTTCCCACATTTACAAAATAAGAATTAAAGTGTTTTACTATGTCACATCTTGAGTTTAATTTTAAATCACCAAAATACATATTTTTAGGAAGAAGATTATATTTTTTGTTTCCGAGAATATCATTTATTTGACTCCAAGTTTTTTTCATATCACCTTGTATTGCAATGAATATATTTTTATAATATTCAGATTTAGAACAACGTATAATATTTGTTAGTATATTTTTATATTTTTTATACTTTGTTACATTTTGAATACTTGGTATTTTCAATTGCTTTTTATACAATATATTTTTACGCTTTATAGATTGAAATATAGCTTTTGTAATCCATGGATTCTTAATCTTACTTTTTTTCGTATTCTTAACATTTTTTAAAGGGAAACATTTATTGTATATATCAAAAAATGTTAAGAAAAACATATCATAACATTTGTTTGTATCATCACAATTATAAACACTAGACCAATCAGTTGAAATCAATGATTGCTTAAATAATAATATGTTGGATTCAGTAATAACACGTTTTTGTAAGTTCTGTTTATTTTGGGATGTATTCACACTATAATTTCTAGAATTTCTTAAAATACTAAATATTGGAAAATGGTCAGAAAGATCATCATAAAGAATTCCTGAATAATTTTTCTTTTTTATTGTATTCGTATAAATATTGTCTATCAAGGAAGCTCTATTTAATGAAATTCGAGTTGGTTTATCTATTAAAGGATACATACAATATGAATACATCATATCTAAAAATTCATTAGTTTTTGTGTGAGTACCATAACTTAGTAAATTTATATTAAAGTCTCCTAACAAATATACATCTTTCTTTTCACGTTCCAATATTTGAAATAAATCCATCATTTTTTCAGTAAAACAAGTGATATCAGTGTTTGGTGGACGATAAATACATACTACAATAATTGACTTACTATTCTCTTTAATTTCAACAAAAATCATTTCAAAGTTAATAGTAGTGCAAGACAAATCATTTCGCACAGTATATTGAATATCACTATTTACATATAAAGCAACACCACCGCCTATTTTTTCTGTTCTACATACATGAGCGAGAGAATAGTTGGGAATATTGTACATATTTACATTTGTATTTGAATTAAACCAAGTCTCAGATATAGCCATTATGTCAAAGTTAAATTCAAGGGATGAAATTAATATTTTAAATTGATCAAAGTGTTTCTGAAGACTTCTTGCATTAAGATGAAATAAGGAAAAGTGTTGTGGTTCATAATTACTATATTTCTCACTAAATTCTTCACTAAACATATATTGGCATATATTATTTAAATCAAAATTATCTTGAACAGCAAACGGGTCTTCATTATCCTCTAGTAAATTTTGTTTAATGGAATTAATAGTAAGTGGGTTTATTTTTAAGGATTGAAATCTATTCATATCTATTTGTTTGGACAAGTGAAAAAAACAATATACTGTCAAATACAATTCTTCATCATCTATTATATGGTTGAATGGTAAAATATCTGAAACACAGTTTATACAAAGCCATGACTGAGTGGAAGAGAAATAATTACAATTCACGCACACACACATTCACACTGCTATACAGCAAATAATCAAAACCTTAGCAATACAATACTAAAGCATATAGAATTGTACAGTGTTAAAATACAAAAATAAAAAGTTAAGTGGTGATTTTGGATCAAAAAGAAAAGTCAGGTGTTATTTAATAATGTTCTATATGAGACAGGAGTTCAGTAAATATAGTCTTGTCTGATTGGTTGATTTCAAGTTTTGAGGTTTATATTCAATGTAATTGTTTTAGGTCCTCTTCGCATGATATCACCTTAGTGATGCTCTCCCGCCAGTTGCTATAGGTAGATATAGATAGATAGATAGATAGATAGATAGATAGATAGATAGATAGATAGATAGATAGATAGATAGATAGATAGAAAGATAAATGTACACGTATAGATAGATAGATAGATAGATAGATAGATAGATCGATAGTAAGATAGATGTACATGTATAGATAGATAGATAGATAGATAGATATAGATAGGTCGATATATATCTGGATGGATATAAACAAAAAAATAACTGTAAAAGTCCTCGTCGATGAAATATAAATAAAAAGTCAATAAAATAAACTCGAAAATACGCTGCCTAGACTTCCTAGGTAAAGATTTCATTCAATTACTTTCAACCGGTTTCGTATCTCTTCATAAAAGTAACTGAAGTTAGAAAGATAGATATATATATATATATATAGATATATATATATATATATATACATATATAACTAGCGCTACGGGGACACGTGTATGAAACCGCGTTATGGGGACTTGGACTTGCCGTGGGTTATGAAAGCAGTCTCAACGTAGGACATGTAAAGCCATTTGAGGCGAAACTATATATCGCTATATAGCATTTGAAATAAGAAATAAATTCGAATAAAAACAAAATTTGTCTGTCTGTACCAGACCTGGTTGCGCCGACATTTGTCCCCATAAACGGTATATATATATGTCCCCGTAACCGGTGTATATAAATGTCCCCGTAACCAGTGTATATAAATGTCCCCGTAACCGGTGTATATATATGTTCTCATAACCGGTGTATATAGATATCCATTTAAATAAATAAAGTTGTCCCCATAACCACTATGTGCTTTCCATCCTCGTGTGAGGGTGTTAATTTCAGTCAAGGAGCGCCTTCTCATCAAGCAAAACATATTATGTAAAATCGTTGTATACCATCTGATGGGAAATACATTCTAACTGGGAATTATTCATTTCATATGATCTAGATGTAGAGTTTTGATGAGCCCCGCCCCCGCTTATTGGAATTTTTCATGCATGGCTATAGCGGTAACCGGGGTGGATTTAAAAATATAGCGGCAGGGGGGGGGGGGGTGGCCCCCCCCCCCCCACCAAAAAAAAAAAAAAAAAAAAAAAATCGCTTTGCGCTTCGTAGGCACACAAATTATCTCAGTGTGCTATGTTACTCTCGTGTGGTCGTCTTGGCGGGTTTTTTTTTTCTGTACCGGACCACGTAGTAGCATATATTCAAGATTTTGCGCTATGTACGTGAGATACTTTATAAAAGTTGTTATAGTTCAATAATTGTGCTATTTACCTGATAATTAACATCTCTAAGTTCACGATACTGAGGATTTAATCACTTTAAGAACCTTCGCCGCTGCAACATAGTGTATCATTTTTGTTAGATAGTTGTGTAGTTCTAATTAGATATTGTTCGTGGTAATATATTCGTTTATTTATTTGTATTATTTTGTATCATGACCTCTTTGGCTGATCAAGGGCTTTTACCGTGTTTAAATAAAATAAAACAAACTTTCATTTACTGATACCATTTAGGGATAGTCCGATGTTCTTGCACGTGCATATTATAATCTAAGCATTTCGGGACAATAATATTTCGCATATATTCCTGACATATCCCCAAGTTTATAATAATAATATCTTTTATTTATATAGCGCCTGTCACGATTGATAATCATCTCTAAGCGCTTTACAATGATAATATTACCCCCGGTCATAGGATACAATGCAAACCAGCACACATTGTGTGCACCATCTCCACTCCCTGGGGAGCATTCCATCCAAGCGCTCAGTGGGCTGAAGAAGATCATTCACATAAAGGCTTTCACCTCCTACCGGGTCCCCATTTATACATCTGGATAGAGAGCATGCAGCAAGTGTGAATAAATTGTCTTGCCGAAGGACAAAGGCAGTGGGCAGGGTTCGAACCCGGGATCTCATGATCGGAAAGCGCGCGCTCTACCAATTTTGCCACACCACATGTCAGGTTTATAAAAGCTTCTGACCACTCGAGCGATGAAGATTAAAGGGGTTTCAGGGACTAGCGTCGTGATAGGGTTTTCTATAGTCAGACGGAACAGTAACGGTCTAGCGATCAGGAGGTCTCGGGGTCGAATCCCCTTGGAATCTAATTAGTTTTGCCCTCTTTTAATCACAATATATTTCTGGTCAGTTTTTCTATTATATGTTTGAATTAATTATTATAAAATGCTGCATTACTTCGGTGATCCCTCGCAAACATGTATAACCCAAGTTGATGTGTATCCTTTGGGTGTATAGCATTAATCCAGTCGGGCAATGAGAACTAAGAGGATTCAGGGACGAGCACCGTAAAAGGGTTTTCTATAGCTCAGACGGTAGAGCACCGGTCTAGCGATCCGGAGGTCTCGGGATCGAATCCCGTTGGAATCTAATTTGTTTTGCGTGCTTGTAATCACAATATATTCTGATCAGTTTCTCTATGATTTATGTTTGAATTATTATTACAAAAAATGGCATTACGGTGGTGATTCCTCACACATATCCCCTAGTTGAATTGAATCCTTTGGGATTATGTAAGGTTTATAATCGCTTTTGACCAACGCCCCGTGCACCCCGGATTGGTCCAGTAAGTATTATAATGAATATCATATGTTGTTACTTAGCTATTCCGACACAAGGGGGCGTTTTATTTAATTGCTTTTTCACAGGTTTGCGTGGACATTGTCAGGCTCGCCGGAAGCAGCTTTGGGGGGGGGGGGGGGGGGGGGGGGGGGGGGTCAAAACTCAAAGGGGGCTCACAATTTATGTGTTTAGGGGCTCATGCTCAATCACACTCACGGGGTTCCCCCTGCCCCCCCCCCCCCCCCCCCCCCCACTTCCGGCGCCTATGTCATTAGTTATATCTAAGTCATATTTTATTTGTTATTATGACCGCCGATCAAAGGGGTTATCACCTGACCATACCATCTACTAGCATATATTCAAGATTTTGCGCTATGTACGTGAGATACTTTATAAAAGTTGTTATAGTTCAGTAGTTGTCCTATTTACCTAATGATTTACATCTCTAAGTTCACGATACTGAGGATTTAATTACTTTAAGAACCTTCGCCGCTGCAACATAGTGTATTATTTTTGTTAGATAGTTGTGTAGTTCTAATTGGATATTGTTTGTGGTATTATATTCGTTTATATTATTTGTATTATTTTGTATCACGACGTTTTTGGCTGATCAAGGGCTTTTACCGTGTTTAAATAAAATAAAACAAACTTTCATTTACTGATACCATTTAGGGATAGTCCGATGTTCTTGCACGTGCATATTATAATCTAAGCATTTCGGGACAATAATATTTCGCATATATTCCTGACATATCCCCAAGTTTATAATAATAATATCTTTTATTTATATAGCGCCTGTCACGATTGATAATCATCTCTAAGCGCTTTACAATGATAATATTACCCCCGGTCATAGGATACAATGCAAACCAGCACACATTGTGTGCACCATCTCCACTCCCTGGGGAGCATTCCATCCAAGCGCTCAGTGGGCTGAAGAAGATCATTCACATAAAGGCTTTCACCTCCTACCGGGTCCCCATTTATACATCTGGATAGAGAGCATGCAGCAAGTGTGAATAAATTGTCTTGCCGAAGGACAAAGGCAGTGGGCAGGGTTCGAACCCGGGATCTCATGATCGGAAAGCGCGCGCTCTACCAACCTTGCCACACCAAATGTCAGGTTTATAAAAGCTTCTGACCACTCGGGCGATGAGAATTAAGGGGTTTCAGGGACTAGCGCCGTAATAGGGTTTTCTATAGTCAGACGGAAGAGAAACGGTCTAGCGATCAGGAGGTTTCGGGATCGAATCCCGTTGGAGTCTAATGAGTTTTGCTTGCTTGTAATCACAATATATTCTGATCAGTTCTCTATGATTTATGTTTGAATTATTATTACAAAAAATGGCATTACGGCGGTGATTCCTCCCACATATCCCCTAGTTGAATTGAATCCTTTGGGATTATGTAACGTTTATAATCGCTTTTTACCAATGCCCCGTGCACCCCGGATTGCTCCAGTAAGTATTATAATGAATATCATATGTTAGACGTAGCTATTCCGACACAAGAGGGCGCTTTATTTAACTGCTTTTTCACAGGTTTGTGTGGACATTTGTTATATATAAGTACTATTTTATTTGTTATCATGACCGTCGATCAAAGGGGTCATCATCTGACCAAATACCATCTACTAGCATATTCAGGATTTTGCGCTATGTACGTGAGATACTAATGCAATTTTGTATAGCGTAATAATTTTGCTATTTATCTATAATAATTAACATCTCTAAGTTCACGATACTGAGGATCTAATTACTTTAAGTACCTTCGCCGCTGCAACATAGCGTTTTAATTGTTGTTAGATAGTTGTGTAGTTTTAATTAGATATTGTTCGTGGTATTATAGTCGTTTATATTATTTGTATTATTTTGTATCACGACCTCTTTGGCTGATCGAGGGCTTTTACCGTCTTTAAATAAAATAAAACAAACATTCAGTTACTGATACCATTTATGTATATTCCGATGTTCTTGCACGTTCATATTATAATCTAAGTATTTTGCGACAATTATATTTCGCATATATCCCTGACATATATCTACAAGTTTATAATTATAATAAATGTTATTTATATAGCGCCTGTCACGATTGATAATCATCTCTAAGCGCTTTACAATGATAATATTACCCCGGTCATAGGATACAATGCAAACCAGCACACATTGTGTGCACCATCTCCACTCACTGGGGAGCATTCCATCCAAGCGCTCAGTGGGCTGAAGAAGATCATTCACATAAAGGCTTTCACCTCCTACCGGGTCCCCATTTATACGTCTGGATAGAGAGCATGCAGCAAGTGTGAATAAATTGTCTTGCCGAAGGATAAAGGGGCAGGGTTCGAACCCGGGATCTCATGATCGGAAAGCGCGCGCTCTACCAACCTTGCCACACCACATGTCAGGTTTATAAAAGCTTCTGACCACTCGGGCGATGAGAATTAAGGGGTTTCAGGGACTAGCGCCGTAATAGGGTTTTCTATAGTCAGACGGAAGAGAAACGGTCTAGCGATCAGGAGGTCTCGGGATCGAATCCCGTTGGAATCTAATGAGTTTTGCTTGCTTGTAATCACAATATATTCTGATCAGTTCTCTATGATTTATGTTTGAATTATTATTACAAAAAGTGGCATTACGGCGGTGATTCCTCACACATATCCCCTAGTTGAATTGAATCCTTTGGGATTATGTAACGTTTATAATCGCTTTTTACCAACGCCCCGTGCACCCCGGATTGCTCCAGTAAGTATTATAATGAATATCATACCGTAAATGTTTGAATAGAAGCGCTATGGTACATGGCTCTGTACGTTGTCTTTAAAATAGCGTCATCTGAGTCCAAAAGTAGGAAGTTTCCCGAGACGTTGAACGCATTTTAAATGTGAATGATAATGAATATTGATGATGAATAATGACTATTAAATGTAAGTTGGTTTACAGGAAGCTTGCGATTTAAATAAACGATTGTATCAAAAAGGGTATTATATAAGCGATTACTGATTCGAATTCCTTACTATAATGCTGTTCTAAGCCACCACTATTAACAAAGGCTAAGTCTTGTATCGGGACTATTATCTTTATTGCATGATTGTGGAAAAACAATGTTTCGCTTTACGTTCTCATAGGGAAGTATATAGGCTACTTGTAAGTAGCTTTTCGCATTCGCACTTCCCTTGGTCTGAGTGTTTATGAAGAAAATAGATAGTAGCAAGAGGGTAAGACATTTTAAAAATGAAATTTCAAATGAATGGCAAACAATAACACATTGGATAGTATGATGGGTCTCATCAACAAGAGTCATATATAAATTAAGTCAACATCTTAATGTATATGAAATTCAATGTTACATTTTTTAGGTCTTTAATGAGATTTAGACTCCATGCAGACAATAGAATATCAACACCCGATATTAATTCAATTACTATGTAACAGTATATTTAGATGAATCCCCAGAGTTGAATATAGGGATAATCATCATCGAGAAGTCGTGCCCTCAGCTCAGTATATAGAAAACAAAAACGAGCGAATCGTTTACTAGAATCGCGAATGTTTCTTTCTTTTATTCCATATGATGATACCTTAAATTAATCGTAAATAAAGGTTGTTCTTGGCAACCATTGATGCTTGCCCGACAAAAATTCAGCTTGCTTGACGAAATAGCAGCTGACGGTGCAGAATGTATTCTGTCAACGATTAACGAAAGAAATTCAATGATGTCCGATTTAACTTGATATTCAAGCAGGGGAAAATTCTATTCCATCTATTGTCATACAATGGGATCGTGAATAAGTACTTAGCGAATCATTGCTTGTCTTTTGTTAATCATTGAAAGACCAAATTTTGCACCAGTCAGCTGCTATTCCGCCAGGCAAGCTGAATGGAGAGCGGGCAAGCATCAATTGTTGCCATTAACAGCCTTTATTCAAGAATCCATGATATTGTATAATCATAGATGGAATTCAAGAAAGACACGTTCGTGATTCTATTGTGCCTCCAGTCTTAACGTTATTGCATGAATATAAACAGTGTTTTGTTGTTATTTCTTATATTCCTGTACTAAGGGCATGCCTTCTCGAAGATGAGTATCCCTATGCTCAACTGGGGAAATTCATATGAATATAAAAATGCACTAATAATAATTGATCATTATACCATTCTTAACAAAAACAATCCAAACAAGGCGATAGCCGTAAAGTGTCTCGCCCACTTGCGCGCACTTGACCTCATTTGACCTTTGACCTACTTATGTGACCTTTGACCCCAGAATATCATGGAGGCCAATGTAGGGCATCTACCAATCAAGTTTGGTTACAAACAGATGCAGGGTTGGAAAGTTATTCAAATTTTCGTAAGCGTCACGGACAGACGGACGGACAACCAGACGGACGGACGGACGCAATTTGAATCCCTTAGTCTCCCTCCACCTACGGTGGGCTCGACAAAAACAAACCCTAACCCTAACCTAGACATCATTTTTGTATGTACATAGATCAAATTTTACAAAGATCGAAATGCGGTGTGATATTATTAGCACATTTAAGTTTCACCTATAATGTTTTCATATCCGATGTAAATATTTGTTGTCCGCAATTCTCATTTTAGAAAATCAAGGAGTCTAGGAAATTTAGTGACGGAGCTGATAATCAATTTTATGGAGGCTGACTATTTTCTCCATAAATACTTAAATCACGGAAAGTGTGGATGCGAAACACTAATCTCATGTATACCTCCCAATGCAAATTTTACTCGGAACGTAAATGTTTTCCCACCTGCAAGAGAGGTCTATAGGCCCCATTTAAATTAGCCTTTGTTGAAAGTGGTGGCTTTGAACATCTATTAAGGAATTTGAATCAGTAATCTGTTATATAATACCCTTTTTGATACAATCGTTTATTTCAATCGCAAGCTACCTGTAAACCAACTTACATTTAGTAGTCATTATTCATCATCAATATTCATTATCATTCACATTTAAATTGCATTCAACGTCTCGGGAAACTTCATACTTTTGGACTCAGCTGACGCTATTTTACAGAGCCATGTACCATAGCGCTTCTATTCAAACATTTACGGTATGTTAGACGTAGCTATTCCGACACAAGAGGGCGCTTTATTTAACTGCTTTTTCATAGGTTTGTGTGGACATTAGTTATATATAAGTACTATTTTATTTGTTATCATGACCGTCGATCAAAGGGGTCATTTTCTGACCAAATACCATCTACTAGCATATTCAGGATTTTGCGCTATGTACGTGATATACTAATGCAACTTTGTATAGCGTAATAATTTTGCTATTTACCTATAATAATTAACATCTCTAAGTTCACGATACTGAGGATCTAATTACTTTAAGTACCTTCGC
The DNA here is from genome assembly GCA_037951105.1 of Echinarachnius parma. Lineage (NCBI taxonomy): Eukaryota > Metazoa > Echinodermata > Echinoidea > Clypeasteroida > Echinarachniidae > Echinarachnius > Echinarachnius parma. Next base: position 42,696 of record JBAMJV010000251.1, on the reverse strand, counting down.
CGCTGCAACATAGCGTTTTAATTGTTGTTAGATAGTTGTGTAGTTTTAATTAGATATTGTTCGTGGTATTATAGTCGTTTATATTATTTGTATTATTTTGTATCACGACCTCTTTGGCTGATCGAGGGCTTTTACCGTCTTTAAATAAAATAAAACAAACATTCAGTTACTGATACCATTTATGGATATTCCGATGTTCTTGCACGTGCATATTATAATCTAAGCATTTTGGGACAATTATATTTCGCATATATCCCCGACATATATCCCCAAGTTTATAATTATAATATATGTTATTTATATAGCGCCTGTCACGATTGATAATCATCTCTAAGCGCTTTACAATGATAATATTACCCCCGGTCATAGGATACAATGCAAACCAGCACACATTGTGTGCACCATCTCCACTCCCTGGGGAGCATTCCATCCAGATAGAGAGCATGCAGCAAGTGTGAATAAATTGTCTTGCCGAAGGACAAAGGCAGTGGGCAGGGTTCGAACCCGGGATCTGATGATCGGAAAGCGCGCGCTCTATCAACCTTGCCACACCACATGTCAGGTTTATAAAAGCTTCTGACCACTCGGGCGATGAGAATTAAGGGGTTTCAGGGACTAGCGCCGTAATAGGGTTTTCTATAGTCAGACGGAAGAGAAACGGTCTAGCGATCAGGTGGTCTCGGGATCGAATCCCGTTGGAATCTAATGAGTTTTGCTTGCTTGTAATCACAATATATTCTGATCAGTTCTCTATGATTTATGTTTGAATTATTATTACAAAAAATGGCATTACGGCGGTGATTCCTCACACATATCCCCTAGTTGAATTGAATCCTTTGGGATTATGTAACGTTTATAATCGCTTTTTACCAACGCCCCGTGCACCCCGGATTGCTCCAGTAAGTATTATAATGAATATCATATGGTGTTACTTAGCTATTCCGACACAAGGGGGCGTTTTATTTAACTGCTTTTTCACAGGTTTGCGTGGACATTGTCAGGCTCGCCGGAAGCAGCCTTGGAGGGGGGGAGGGGGGGGGGGGGGGGGGGGTCAAAACTCAAAGGGGGCTCACGATTTATGGGTTTAGGGGCTCATGCTCAACCACACTCACGGGGTTCCACCTGCCCCCCCCCCCCCCCCCAAACTTCTGGCGCCTATGACATTAGTTATATCTAAGTCATATTTTATTTGTTATTATGACCGTCGATCAAAGGGGTTATCATCTGACCAAATACCATCTACTACCATATATTCAAGATTTTGCGCTATGTACGTGAGATACTTTATAAAAGTTGTTATAGTTCAGTAGTTGTGCTATTTACCCGATAATTTACATCTCTAAGAACCTTCGCCGCTGCAACATAGTGTATTATTTTTGTTAGATAGTTGTGTAGTTCTAATTAGATATTGTTCGTGGTATTATATTCGTTTATATTATTTGTATTATTTTGTATCACGACGTTTTTGGCTGATCAAGGGCTTTAACCGTGTTTAAATAAAATAAAACAAACTTTCATTTACTGATACCATTTAGGGATAGTCCGCTGTTCTTGCACGTGCATATTATAACCTAAGCATTTCGGGACAATAATATTTCGCATACATTCCTGACATATCCCCAAGTTTATAATAATAATATCTTTTATTTATATAGCGCCTGTCACGATTGATAATCATCTCTAAGCGCTTTACAATGATAATATTACCCCCGGTCATAGGATACAATGCAAACCAGCACACATTGTGTGCACCATCTCCACTCCCTGGGGAGCATTCCATCCAAGCGCTCAGTGGGCTGAAGAAGATCATTCACATAAAGGCTTTCACCTCCTACCGGGTCCCCATTTATACATCTGGATAGAGAGCATGCAGCAAGTGTGAATAAATTGTCTTGCCGAAGGACAAAGGCAGTGGGCAGGGTTCGAACCCGGGATCTCATGATCGGAAAGCGCGCGCTCTACCAACCTTGCCACACCACATGTCAGGTTTATAAAAGCTTCTGACCACTCGGGCGATGAGAATTAAGGGGTTTCAGGGACTAGCGCCGTAATAGGGTTTTCTATAGTCAGACGGAAGAGAAACGGTCTAGCGATCAGGAGGTCTCGGGATCGAATCCCGTTGGAATCTAATGAGTTTTGCTTGCTTGTAATCACAATATATTCTGATCAGTTCTCTATGATTTATGTTTGAATTATTATTACAAAAAATGGCATTACGGCGGTGATTCCTCACACATATCCCCTAGTTGAATGGAATCCTTTGGGATTATGTAACGTTTATAATCGCTTTTTACCAACGCCCCGTGCACCCCGGATTGCTCCAGTAAGTATTATAATGAATATCATATGTTAGACGTAGCTATTCCGACACAAGAGGGCGCTTTATTTAACTGCTTTTTCACAGGTTTGTGTGGACATTAGTTATATACTAGCTGTACCCGCGAAAATCCGCGGGTTTTTTTAAGAGAAAGACGATGATGAATAACGACACTTTAAAACTTTAAATATCCCACAGTCATCATTTAAATTTAGTAAGAAAAAATAGACTCGGGCGATTCAATCCCACCCCACAACCCGTCGGGGCCCCCGTCCAACGATACATCCGGCCAATGTATAACAAAATCATGATGGCTTAGTATCCACGCAAAGTTATTCAGTTATCCCCCATATTTCATATGATCCATAATTTGTTCCGCTTGTATTAAATTAGATACAATAATATATGTTCGTGTTCTTGCTAATAAAGTAGCTTCGCCGCAGGCTCCCCCCCCCCCCCCCCCTCCCCTGCGGCTCCAATTACCTGTATGACAAATAACCCGTCGTGTCCCCTACACGTTTCATATCATAAATTAAGTTCTCCCGCGTATACCTTTGTTCATATTCTTGAAAGGAATAGTAGCCGTGTCTATACATGAATTTGCATACTACATGAGCCGATACGTCCATTCTACCCCCCACCCCCGATAACTTGTTCCGCTTGTATCAAATTATATATAACTAGCGCTATGGGGACACGTGTATGAAACCGTGTTATGGGGACTTGGACTTGCCGTGGGTTATTAAAGCAATCTCAACGTAGGATATGTAAAGCCATTTGAGGCGATACTATATATCGTTATATAGCATTTGAAATAAGAAATAAATTCAAATAAAAACTAAATTTGCCTGTCTGTACCAAACCTGGTTGCGCCGACATTTGTCCCCATAACCGGTATATATAAATGTCCCCATAACCGGTATATATATAAATGTCCCCATAAACCGGTGTATACAGATATCCACATAAATATAACTAAAATTGTCCCCATAACCACTATGTGCTTTCCATCCTCGTGTGAGGGTGTTAATTTCAGTCAACGAGCTCCTTCTCATCAAGCAAAACATATATAAACGATGATTATTATCATCACTATTATCATCATCATGACAATATACGATGACCATCATTATCACCAGTCTCTTCATCATCACGACTATCAATACCCTCATCATCATCAGACATCATAATCATCAACATAATCCTCGCCACCATTATTATTGCCATCAATGTCATCATTGCTATTTTCTACCATCCTCATCATCATCATCGACATCTTCATTAACCTTATCACCATTATCATCAACATTGTCATCATCAATATTATCATTACCCTTATCATCAACATCATCGACATAAATTATGAATATCATCACCGTCATGATCGTTACCATCATTATTGTCGTCATCATCAATAAAATCATCATTACCATTATCAATACCATCACCACCGTCATGATCGTTGCCATCATTATTGTCGTCAACATCATCAAAAATATCATCATCATGGCCATCATTACTGTCGTCATCATTAGCATCACCATTTGCACCATCATCAGCATCAACATTATCATCACTATCATTATCGTCATCATCACTATCCTCGTTGTCATCATCACCACCATCGCCATACATGATGATCATTATCATCACCATCATTATCGTTATCATTACTATCGGCGATTCCATCATCATCATCATCTCTGTCTTTAACGATAATTATAATTATCCCCATCATGATCGCCAACATCATTATTATCGTCGTCGCCATCATCATCATCCCCATTATCTTAACGATGAACATTAACATCACCATCTCGATCGTTACCAGTATTATCATTGTCATCATTATCATCATCATCTCTATCATTTTCACAAACGATAATGGTTATCTTAAAAAAAAAAAAAATCATACCATCATCATCATGACAGTAAATTATGACCATTATCATCATCACCAAATCTTCACCATCATTACCATCGTCAACATCATCATCATCCTTAACACCATTATTATCGTCATCAATATCATCATTATCATCATCCGTTCTTCATCATCATCATCATCATCATCATCATAACCATCATCATCATCATAACCATCATGGCTATGAACGATGGGCATTATCATCACCATCAATACAGTAATACAATACAATATAATATAAGTTCTTCTATAGCGCTAAATACATCAATGTTTCATAGCGCCTTACATACTTAACTACACAACTAACAATACAAATATAAAGCAAATTGAATACACGATTATCAATACATTAAATACATACAATAAAATTAAATGCATAACAACAAATGAACATGCAAATATTATGCATAACAGATTACTGGACATTTAATGTTCAACTTACTTATCAAACAAGTGGGTCTTGAGTAGTTTTTTGAAAGAATCTAATGAGGGTGCTAGTCGGATAGGAAGAGGGAGATAATTCGACATACGTGGAGCATACATAACAAATGAGAAAAAGTGGGCGCAGGCCAGGGGGAGGGGGGAGGGGAGTATATAGCTCTGAAATGTTCCTAGCCTTGACATGTTCCTGATATAAATGTTCTACGATGTTCGCCACGTAAATCCTTTGGATATTTCGGCAGTAATCTGGAGTTATAAGGGAGATGCGGACAGTAGGGCGTAGCACCATACGCGCTTTAAGCTAGAAACCCCCAAAAGAGCAATATTTTTATATTTTCATACATGTGTTTTAATTTAATGCTTTATACGCATACGCACAGGTTTTCAATAATCCGTGCCTTTAAAACATTCAATGATTTGTATTCAATTCCATGCAGGATGGATAAAAAAACAAATACATGATCTAAATATAGAGTTTTATATGGAGCATAACACATAGGCAGAATTTCATGTCCCTACGCGCTTTTATCATTACCCTTGGTCATTATGTACAGGTCAAACCCGCACAATTATCTTGAGCACCATCTCAACTCCCTGGGGAGCATACTAGCCATGATCTAAATATAGAGTTTTGAATGACCCCACTCCCGCCCCCCCCCCCCCCGCTCGTAAGGAGTGTGTCTGTGAGTGTGTGTGTGTGTGGGGGGGGGGGGGGGGTGGGGGGGGGGGGGGGGGGGGGTAGGTAACACATAATGTCATGTACAAAGTGAGTCCAGTGAGTGAATAGCACTTTGCATCTTTGCTCATTTCTCGACCATGCAACGTCCATATGACTAGAAATGTTCACACAATGCCCAGTGGACATATCAGATAACAACAATTATACATTGCACTAACCATTAATTTGTGATGTTGTATGCTATACACGACACTATGATTGGCATACACGTACAGGGACAACTGATCAACAACTTACGCTTGTCCTAATAGCAGACAGTGAAAGGGACCTTCAAACATTAGTCAACCAAGTGCACGAGAGCAGCACAAACTTTGGACTGAAAATTAACATCACAAAAACAGAAATACAAGTAATAAGCAAACAGCCTCAAATACTAAATATAAACATTGATGGAGACCAACTTAAACAAGTGGAAAAGTTTACCTACCTGGGAGGAGCAATAAGCCAGACAGGATCATGCACCGAAGAGATACAACACCGCATTGGGAAGGCACTAGGAGCATTCCAGTCGCCCAACAAAATCTGGACATCTAAAGACATACAATGCACAACAAATGTAGAACTCTACAAAGTCCTGGTATTATCAATTATACTCTATGGTGCAGATACATGGACGCTGAAAAAGGTGGACGAAAATAGACTCCACACCTTCGAGATGACATACCTCAGACGGATCATGGGTGTGACCAGACTTGACAGGCTAAGAAACACACACATCCCAACACAACTAAACATGGAAGAAACTATCATCGAAAGGGTTGCCACACAGAGACTAAGATATTTTGGACATATCAACAGAATGAGCCCAAATAGATACCCCCACATTCTACTCAACAGTAACATTCATGGTAAACGCCCAAGGGGAAGACCAGCAAAAAGATGGATCGATTGCATGAAGGCAGACTGCAACAACAGGCACCTTGACTTTCTGATTGAGGCCAAAAGACTGACCAAAGACCGGAAGGCGTGGCAAGCCATCGTGAAGCAGAAGCCATCACATATCCCAGCGATGGTGTGGACGGCTTAAGTCAAGTAAGTCAACCATTAAGTACGTTTTGCGCATGTCAATAAAGTAACTAGATCCCTTTAAGATGTGTCTGGTTGAGTGGATCTGTAAATGATGTGCTAAAGTGGAGGGCATCGCGAGGGAGCGAAGTGACCAAGCGGGGGAGGGATTGTCCCCTCCCACTAAAGGGAGCTTTTGCATATTTTTGGCTGCAGATTGTGCGATTTGGTGCATACCCGAGAAATAATTATTATATGATTCGTAGATAAAGCTATGGAATCACACATACAGTACATAATGTATGCATATAAACAAGTGAGGGGCATCCCGTCCCCTGCCTGTAGTAGGCCAAGTACCGCGTGAGAATAGACCCAGGACACGGGTCCGTTGGGATCAGTAGGGCTATGCTCAACTGATGCAGATGTCGACTCCGGATAGATGACTGGTGCCCTTTGCCTAGATATTTTGGACTTCTATAACGTAGTGCAGCTAATAATAAGAAAAACAAATGTAATTAAACACTTTTATATAGTGCATAACATAATTTGCATGTCCCTATGCGCTTTTATCGATACCCTTGGTTATTATGACAGTTCAAACCCGCGCAATTATCTTGAGCACCATCTCAACTTACCGGGGAGCATGCTAGCCAATGACAGCCATATGATAGCGCCCAGGCCAATTATCAACACCCGACCAAGTACCCATTTATACTCCTGGGTAGAAAGCAGCCATGTGGATTAAATGTCTTGCTGATGGGCAAACGGAGTGGGCAGGGTTCGAACTCGGGATCCAAAATCAATAATAAAATAGTTATTATATTTATTGTCCTGATAGCCCTGTGTAAAACTTGTTAATCACAGCGCCCTCTTGCGTCGGATTTGCAAAGTATTAAAATAACGTATTCATTCTTATAATCACTGAAGCCAGCTGGAGTCCATGGGGCGTAGCCTTCGAAAGATTTTAAATTTGGATAGTTTAGCAGTCTAAAGATGTATTTCGAGTACACTGCTGTAATACTTGTATTTCAAAATGAGCCAAAACTGAAAGCCTGTCGTTTTCGAAAAGGTGGGCGCAGGTCCGGGGGAGGGGGTGGGAGGGGGGGGGGGGGAATAATGGATCTGAAATGTTCCTAGCCTTGAAATGTTCCTCATTAATAATAATAATAATATCCACTATTTATATAGCGCCTATCACAATTGATAATCATCTCTAAGCGCTTTACAATTTCATTATTACCCCGGTCATAGGATACAATGCAAACCAGCACACATTGTGTGCACCATCTCCACTCCCTGGGGAGTATTCCTTCCAAGCGCTCAGTGGGCTCAAGAAGATCGTTCACATAAAGGCTTTCACCTCCTACCGGTCCCCATTTATACACCTGGGTAGAGAGCAGCAATAGTGGATAAATTGTCTTGCTGAAGGACAAACGCCGTGGGCAGTGTTCGAACTCGGGATCTCATGATCGGAAAGCGCGCGCTCTACCAATCTTGTCACACCTCATCCACATTAATATATATTTTCTAGGATGTTCGCCATGTAAATCAATACTAAAATAGTGATTATATATACTGTCCTGATAGCCCTGTGTAAAACTAGTTAATCACAGCGCCCTCTTGCGTCGGATTTGCAAAGTATTAAAATAACGTATTCATTCTTATAATCACTGAAGCCACCTGGAGTCCATGGGGCGTAGCCTTCGAAAGATTTTAAATTTGGATAGTTTAGCAGTCTAAAGATGTATTTCTAGTACACTGCTGTAATACTTGTATTTCAAAATGAGCCAAAACTGAAAGCCTGTCGTTTTCGAAAAGGTGGGCGCAGGTCTGGGGGAGGGGGTGGGGGGGGGGGGGGGGGATAATGGATCTGAAATGTTCCTAGCCTTGAAATTTTCCTCATTAATATAGATTTTCTAGGATGTTCGCCACGTAAATCCTTTTGATATTTCTGCAGTAATCTGGAGTTATAAGATGTGCGTTATAAGTAAATAGTGGGGCGTAGCACCATGCGCGCTTTAAGCTAGAAACCCCCAAAAGAGCAATATTTCATATTTGCATACATATGTTTTAATTTAATGCTTTATACGTATACGCACAGGTTTTCAATAATCCGTGCCTTTAACACATTCAATTATTTGTATTATTTCCATGCAGGATGGATAACAAACAAATACATGATCTAAATATAGAGTTTTTATATAGAGCATACCACATAGGCAGAATTGCATGTCCCTATGCGCTTTTATTATTACCCTTGGTCATTATGTACAGGTCAAACCCGAACAATTATCATGAGCACCATCTCAACTCCCCGGGGAGCATACTAGCCAATGACAGCCATATGATAGCGCCCGGGCCAATTAACACCCGACCAAGTACCCATGTATACTCCTGGGTAGAAAGCAGCCATGTGGAATAAATGCCTTGCTGAAGGACAAACGGAGTGGGCAGGGTTCGAACTCGGGATCCAAAATCAATAATAAAATAGTGATTATATATATTGTCCTGATAGCCCTGTGTAAAACTAGTTAATCACAGCGCCCTCTTGCGTCGGATTTGCAAAGTATTAAAATAACGTATTCATTCTTATAATCACTGAAGCCACCTGGAGTCCATGGGACGTATATAAGTGGAGTTTAGGGCGTAGCACCATACGCCCTTTAAGCTAGAACCCCCCAAAAGAGCAATATTTCAATCGTCTTTCCATCTGTGGTGAAATCGTTGTTGTTGCTGTCTTTGTCGACTACCATTATGTTAGTCTTTTTAGTGTTCAATAGAAGATCTTTCTCTTCACTCGCCTTTTTAATACGGTTCAATAGGTAAATGAGCTCCTCTCTACTGCTGCAAACTAGATTAGTGTCATCCGCATACCTCAGGTTTGTGATCTTTGTACCCCCGAATTTCACTCCTCCATTGAAACCTTCCAGCGCCTCTCTCATGATGTCCTCAGAATATATATTAAAAGAAGGCAAGGAAAATGGGTTTCCAACGGATAGATATTTTGGACTTCTATAACGTAGTGCAGCTAATAATAAGAAAAAAATGTAATTAAACACTTTTATATAGTGCATAACATAATTTGCATGTCCCTATGCGCTTTTATCGATACCCTTGGTTATTATGACAGTTCAAACCCGCACAATTATCTTGAGCACCATCTCAACTCGCCGGGGAGCATGCTAGCCAATGACAGCCATATGATAGCGCCCAGGCCAATTATCAACACCCGACCAAGTACCCATTTATACTCCTGGGTAGAAAACAGCCATGTGGATTAAATGCCTTGCTGATGGGCAAACGGAGTGGGCAGGGTTCGAACTCGGGATCCAAAATCAATAATAAAATAGTGATTATATATATTGTCCTGATAGCCCTGTGTAAAACTAGTTAATCACAGCGCCCTCTTGGATAATGGATCTGAAATGTTCCTAGCCTTGAAATGTTCCTCATTAATATAGTTCTAAGCTAAATACGCTTTTTGAAAACATAAAATTATAATCTTCAGGAATTATACGATCCGGAAACCTTAAGTCACTTTTATTCTCGTAATTTTGTCTCACACCGATAGCTTATAACCACCTACTACCACTATAGAGGTAATATAAAGTTATTTGGTTGATAGCACTTGAATTCTATAATTTAGAAACCCCCTACCGACTACCTGAAATCATAAAAAAATACGTCAAATATATTGTAGGCTATAATAATGCGCTTTTTCAAATCATAAAATTATAATCTTCAGTAATCATACGATCCGGCAAACTTAAGTCACTTTTATGCTCGTAATTTTGTCCCACATCGATAGCTTATATGCCCACCTACTATATCACTATAGAGGTTATATAAAGTTATTTAGTTGACAGCACTTGAATTCTATAATTCAGAAACCCCCTACCGACTTCCTGAATGATAACAAATACGTCAAATATATTATAGGCTAAATGCGCTTTTTGAAATCATAAAATTATAATCTTCTGGAATTACTCGATCCGGAAACCATTATCGAAATTTGTCCCACATCGATAGCTTTGCCCACCTACTACCACTACAGAGGTGATATAATGTTATTCGGTTGATAGCACTTGAATTCTATGATTTAGAAATCCCCTACCGACTTCTTGAAATCATAAAAAACGCATCAAATAATGTATATTATAGGCAAAATGCGCTTTTTTGAAATCATAAAATTATAATCTTCAGGAATTATACGATCCGGAAACCATTATCAAAATTTGTCCCACATCGATAGCTTATATACCCACCTACTACCACTATAGAGGTAATATAAAGTTATTTGGTTGATAGCACTTGAATTCTATAATTTAGAAACCCCCTACCGACTTCCTGAAATCATTAAAAACGCGTCAAATATGTTCTAAGCTAAATACGCTTTTTGAAAACATAAAATTATAATCTTCAGGAATTATACGATCCGGAAACTTTAAGTGACTTTTATTCTCGTTATTTTGTCTCACACCGATATCTTATATGCCCACCTACTACCACTACAGAGGTGATATAATGTTATTCGGTTGATAGCACTTGAATTCTATAATATTTAGAAACGCCCTACCGACTTCCTGAAATCATACGAAATACGTCAAATATATTATAGGCTATAATAATGCGCTTTTTCAAATCATAAAATTATAATCTTCAGGAATTATACGATTCGGCAAACTTAAGTCACTTTTATTCTCGTAATTTTGTCCCACATCGATAGCTTATATGCCCACCTACTACCACTACAGAGGTGATATAATGGTATTCGGTTGATAGCACTTGAATTCTATAATTTAGAAACCCCCTACCCACTTCCTGAAATCATTAAAAACGCGTCAAATATGTTCTAAGCTAAATACGCTTTTTCAAATCATAAAATTATAATCTTCAGGAATTATACGATTCGGCAAACTTAAGTCACTTTTATTCTCGTAATTTTGTCTCAAATCGATAGCTTATATGCCCACCTACTACCACTACAGAGGTGATATAATGTTATTCGGTTGATAGCACTTGAATTCTATGATTTAGAAACCCCCTACCGACTTCCTGAAATCATAAAAAATACGTCAAATATATTATAGGCTATAATAATGCCCTTTTTGAAATCACAAAAATATAATCTTCAGGTTTACGATCCGGAAACTTTAAGTCACTTTTATTCTCGTAATTTTGTCTCAAATCAATAGCTTATATGCACACCTACTACCACTACAGAGGTGATATAATGTTATTCGGTTGATAGTACTTGAATTCTATGATTTAGAAACCCCCTACAGACTTCCTGAAATCATAAAAAAACGCGTCAAATAATGTATATTATAGGCAAAATGTGCTGTTTTGAAATCATAAAATTATAATCTTCAGGAATTATACGATCCGGAAACCATTATCAAAATTTGTCCCACATCGATAGCTTATATACCCACCTACTACCACTACAGAGGTAATATAAAGTTATTTGGTTGATAGCACTTGAATTCTATAATTTAGAAACCCCTATACCGACTTCCTGAAATCATAAGAAATACGTCAAATATATTATAGGCTATAATAATGCCCTTTTTGAAATCACAAAAATATAATCTTCAGGTTTACGATCCGGAAACTTTAAGTCACTTTTATTCTCGTAATTTTGTCTCAAATCAATAGCTTATATGCCCACCTACTACCACTACAGAGGTGATATAATGTTATTCGGTTGATAGCACTTGAATTCTATAATTTAGAAACCCCTATACCGACTTCCTGAAATCATAAGAAATACGTCAAATATATTATAGGCTATAATAATGCCCTTTTTGAAATCACAAAAATATAATCTTCAGGTTTACGATCCGGAAACTTTAAGTCACTTTTATTCTCGTAATTTTGTCTCAAATCAATAGCTTATATGCCCACCTACTACCACTACAGAGGTGATATAATGTTATTCGGTTGATAGCACTTGAATTCTATGATTTAGAAACCCCCTACCGACTTCCTGAAATCATAAGAAATACGTCAAATATATTATAGGCTATAATAATGCCCTTTTTGAAATCACAAAAATATAATCTTCAGGATTACGATCCGGAAACTTTAAGTCACTTTTATTCTCGTAATTTTGTCTCAAATCAATAGCTTATATGCCCACCTACTACCACTACAGAGGTGATATAATGTTATTCGGTTGATAGCACTTGAATTCTATGATTTAGAAACCCCCTACCGACTTCCTGAAATCATAAGAAATACGTCAAATATATTATAGGCTATAATAATGCCCTTTTTGAAATCACAAAAATATAATCTTCAGGATTACGATCCGGAAACTTTAAGTCACTTTTATTCTCGTAATTTTGTCTCAAATCAATAGCTTATATGCCCACCTACTACCACTACAGAGGTGATATAATGTTATTCGGTTGATAGCACTTGAATTCTATGATTTAGAAACCCCCTACAGACTTCCTGAAATCATAAAAAAACGCGTCAAATAATGTATATTATAGGCAAAATGCGCTTTTTTGAAATCATAAAATTATAATCTTCAGGAATTATACGATCCGGAAACCATTATCAAAATTTGTTCCACATCGATAGCTTATATACCCACCTACTACCACTACAGAGGTGATATAATGTTATTCGGTTGATAGCACTTGAATTCTATAATTTAGAAACCCCTATACCGACTTCCTGAAATCATAAGAAATACGTCAAATATATTATAGGCTATAATAATGCCCTTTTTGAAATCATACAAATATAATCTTCATGAATTATACGATCCGGAAACTTTAAGTGACTTTTATTCTCGTAATTTTGTCTCACACCGATAGCTTATATACCCACCTACTACGACTATAGAGGTGATATAAAGTTATTTGGTTCATAGCACTTGAATTCTATAATTGAGAAACCCCCTACCGACTGCTTAAAATCATAACGAATACGTCAAATATTTTATAGGCTAAAATAATGCACTTTTTGAAATCATAAAATTATAATCTTCAGGAATTATACGATCCGGAAACTTTAAGTGACTTTTATTCTAGTAATTTTGTCTCACACCGATAGCTTATATGCCCACCTACTACCACTACAGAGGTGATATAATGTTATTCGGTTGATAGCACTTGAATTCTATAATTTAGAAACCCCTATACCGACTTCCTGAAAACATAAGAAATACGTCAAATATATTATAGGCTATAATAATGCCCTTTTTGAAATCACAAAAATATAATCTTCAGGATTACGATCCGGAAACTTTAAGTCACTTTTATTCTCGTAATTTTGTCTCAAATCAATAGCTTATATGCCCACCTACTACCACTACAGAGGTGATATAATGTTATTCGGTTGATAGCACTTGAATTCTATGATTTAGAAACCCCCTACTGACTTCCTGAAATCATAAAAAACGCGTCAAATAATGTATATTATAGGCAAAATGCGCTTTTTTGAAATCATAAAATTATAATCTTCAGGAATTATACGATCCGGAAACCATTATCAAAATTTGTCCCACATCGATAGCTTATATACCCACCTACTACCACTACAGAGGTAATATAAAGTTATTTTGTTGACAGCACTTGAATTCTATAATTTAGAAACCCCTATACCGACTTCCTGAAATCATAAGAAATACGTCAAATATATTATAGGCTATAATAATGCCCTTTTTGAAATCATAAAAATATAATCTTCATGAATTATACGATCCGGAAACTTTAAGTGACTTTTATTCTCGTAATTTTGTCTCACACCGATAGCTTATATACCCACCTACTACGACTATAGAGGTGATATAAAGTTATTTGGTTGATAGCACTTGAATTCTATGATTTAGAAACCCCCTACCGACTTCCTGAAAATCATAAAAAACGCGTCAAACTATGTATATTATAGGCAAAATGCGCTTTTTTGAAATCATAAAATTATAATCTTCAGGAATTATACGATCCGGAAATCATTATCGAAATTTGTCCCACATCGATAGCTTATATACCCACCTACTACCACTATAGAGGTAATATAAAGTTATTTGGTTGATAGCACTTGAATTCTATAATTGAGAAACCCCCTACCGACTGCCTGAAATCATAACGAATAAGTCAAATATTTTATAGGCTAAAATAATGCACTTTTTGAAATCATAAAATTATAATCTTCAGGAATTATACGATCCGGAAACCTTAGATGACTTTTATTCTCGTAATTTTGTCTCACATCGATAGCTTATATACCCTTCTACTACCACTATAGAGGTAATATAAAGTTATTTGGTTGATAGCACTTGAATTCTATAATTTAGAAACCCCTATACCGACTTCCTGAAATCATAAGAAATACGTCAAATATATTATAGGCTATAATAATGCCCTTTTTGAAATCATAAAGATAAAATCTTCAGGAATTATACGATCCGGAAATTTTAAGTGACTTTTATTCTCGTAATTTTGTCTCACACCGATAGCTTATATGCCCACCTACTACCACTACAGAGGTGATATAATGTTATTCGGTTGATAGCACTTGAATTCTATAATTTAGAAACCCCTATACCGACTTCCTGAAATCATAAGAAATACGTCAAATATATTATAGGCTATAATAATGCCCTTTTTGAAATCACAAAAATATAATCTTCAGGATTACGATCCGGAAACTTTAAGTCACTTTTATTCTCGTAATTTTGTCTCAAATCAATAGCTTATATGCCCACCTACTACCACTACAGAGGTGATATAATGTTATTCGGTTGATAGCACTTGAATTCTATGATTTAGAAACCCCCTACTGACTTCCTGAAATCATAAAAAACGCGTCAAATAATGTATATTATAGGCAAAATGCGCTTTTTTGAAATCATAAAATTATAATCTTCAGGAATTATACGATCCGGAAACCATTATCAAAATTTGTCCCACATCGATAGCTTAAATACCCACCTACTACGACTATAGAGGTAATATAAAGTTATTTGGTTGATAGCACTTGAATTCTATAATTTAGAAACCCCTATACCGACTTCCTGAAATCATAAGAAATACGTCAAATATATTATAGGCTATAATAATGCCCTTTTTGAAATCATAAAAATATAATCTTCATGAATTATACGATCCGGAAACTTTAAGTGACTTTTATTCTCGTAATTTTGTCTCACACCGATAGCTTATATACCCACCTACTACGACTATAGAGGTGATATAAAGTTATTTGGTTGATAGCACTTGAATTCTATGATTTAGAAACCCCCTACCGACTTCCTGAAAATCATAAAAAACGCGTCAAATAATGTATATTATAGGCAAAATGCGCTTTTTTGAAATCATAAAATTATAATCTTCAGGAATTATACGATCCGGAAATCATTATCGAAATTTGTCCCACATCGATAGCTTATATACCCACCTACTACCACTATAGAGGTAATATAAAGTTATTTGGTTGATAGCACTTGAATTCTATAATTGAGAAACCCCCTACCGACTGCCTGAAATCATAACGAATAAGTCAAATATTTTATAGGCTAAAATAATGCACTTTTTGAAATCATAAAATTATAATCTTCAGGAATTATACGATCCGGAAACCTTAGATGACTTTTATTCTCGTAATTTTGTCTCACATCGATAGCTTATATACCCTTCTACTACCACTATAGAGGTAATATAAAGTTATTTGGTTGATAGCACTTGAATTCTATAATTTAGAAACCCCTATACCGACTTCCTGAAATCATAAGAAATACGTCAAATATATTATAGGCTATAATAATGCCCTTTTTGAAATCATAAAGATAAAATCTTCAGGAATTATACGATCCGGAAACTTTAAGTGACTTTTATTCTCGTAATTTTGTCTCACACCGATAGCTTATATGCCCACCTACTACCACTACAGAGGTGATATAATGTTATTCGGTTGATAGCACTTGAATTCTATAATTTAGAAACCCCTATACCGACTTCCTGAAATCATAAGAAATACGTCAAATATATTATAGGCTATAATAATGCCCTTTTTGAAATCACAAAAATATAATCTTCAGGATTACGATCCGGAAACTTTAAGTCACTTTTATTCTCGTAATTTTGTCTCAAATCAATAGCTTATATGCCCAACTACTACCACTACAGAGGTGATATAATGTTATTCGGTTGATAGCACTTGAATTCTATGATTTAGAAACCCCCTACTGACTTCCTGAAATCATACAAAAACGCGTCAAATAATGTATATTATAGGCAAAATGCGCTTTTTTGAAATCATAAAATTATAATCTTCAGGAATTATACGATCCGGAAACCATTATCAAAATTTGTCCCACATCGATAGCTTAAATACCCACCTACTACGACTACAGAGGTAATATAAAGTTATTTGGTTGATAGCACTTGAATTCTATAATTTAGAAACCCCTATACCGACTTCCTGAAATCATAAGTAATACGTCAAATATATTATAGGCTATAATAATGCCCATTTTGAAATCATAACAATATAATCTTCAGGAATTATACGATCCGGAAACCTTAAGTCACTTTTATTCTCGTAATTTTGTCTCAAATAGATAGCTTATATGCCCACCTACTACCACTACAGAGGTGATATAATGTTATTCGGTTGATAGCACTTGAATTCTATAATTTAGAAACCCCTATACCGACTTCCTGAAATCATAATGCCCTTTTTGAAATCATACAAATATAATCTTCATGAATTATACGATCCGGAAACTTTAAGTGACTTTTATTCTCGTAATTTTGTCTCACACCGATAGCTTATATACCCACCTACTACGACTATAGAGGTGATATAAAGTTATTTGGTTGATAGCACTTGAATTCTATGATTTAGAAACCCCCTACCGACTTCCTGAAATCATAAACAACGCGTCAAATAATGTATATTATAGGCAAAATGCGCTTTTTTGAAATCATAAAATTATAATCTTCAGGAATTATACGATCCGGAAACCATTATGGAAATTTGTCCCACATCGATAGCTTATATACGCACCTACTACCACTATAGAGGTAATATAAAGTTATTTGGTTGATAGCACTTGAATTCTATAATTGAGAAACCCCCTACCGAATGCCTGAAATCATAACGAATACGTCAAACATGTTATAGGCTAAAATAATGCACTTTTTGAAATCATAAAATTATAATCTTCAGGAATTATACGATCCGGAAACCTTAGATGACTTTTATTCTCGTAATTTTGTCTCACATCGATAGCTTATATGCCCACCTACTACCACTACAGAGGTGATATAATGTTATTCGGTTGATAGCACTTGAATTCTATAATTTAGAAAGCCGTATACCGACTTCCTGAAATCATAAGAAATACGTCAAATATATTATAGGCTATAATAATGCCCTTTTTGAAATCATAAAAATATAATCTTCATGAATTATACGATCCGGAAACTTTAAGTGACTTTTATTCTCGTAATTTTGTCTCACACCGATAGCTTATATACCCACCTACTACGACTATAGAGGTGATATAAAGTTATTTGGTTGATAGCACTTGAATTCTATGATTTAGAAACCCCCTACCGACTTCCTGAAATCATAAAAAACGCGTCAAATAATGTATATTATAGGCAAAATGCGCTTTTTTGAAATCATAAAATTATAATCTTCAGGAATTATACGATCCGGAAACTATTATCGAAATTTGTCCCACATCGATAGCTTATATACCCACCTACTACCACAATAGAGGTAATATAAAGTTATTTGGTTGATAGCACTTGAATTCTATAATTGAGAAACCCCATACCGAATGCCTGAAATCATAACGAATACGTCAAATATTTTATAGGCTAAAATAATGCACTTTTTGAAATCATAAAATTATAATCTTCAGGAATTATACGATCCGGAAACCTTAGATGACTTTTATTCTCGTAATTTTGTCTCACATCGATAGCTTATATGCCCACCTACTACCACTACAGAGGTGATATAATGTTATTCGGTTGATAGCACTTGAATTCTATAATTTAGAAAGCCCCTACCCACTTCCTGAAATCATTAAAAACGCGTCAAATATGTTCTAAGCTAAATACGCTTTTTGAAAACATAAAATTATAATCTTCAGGAATTATACGATCCGGAAACCTTAAGTCACTTTTATTCTCGTAATTTTGTCTCATATAGATAGCTTATATGCCCACCTACTACCACTACAGAGGTGATATAATGTTATTCGGTTGATAGCACTTGAATTCTATGATTTAGAAACCCCCTACCGACTTCCTGAAATCATAAAAAACACGTCAAATAATGTATATTATTATAGGCAAAATGCGCTTTTTTGAAATCATAAAATTATAATCTTCAGGAATTATACGATCCGGAAACCATTATCAAAATTTGTCCCACATCGATAGCTTATATACCCTTCTACTACCACTATAGAGGTAATATGAAGTTATTTGGTTAATAGCACTTGAATTCTATAATTTAGAAACGCCCTACCGACTGCCTGAAATCATAACGAATACGTCAAATATTGTATAGGCTAAAATAATGCCCTTTTTGAAATCATAAAATTATAATCTTCAGGAATTATACGATCCGGAAACCATTATCAAAATTTGTCCCACATCGATAGCTTATATACCCACCTACTACCACTACAGAGGTAATATAAAGTTATTCGGTTGATAGCACTTGAATTCTATAATTTAGAAACCCCTATACCGACTTCCTGAAATCATAAGAAATACGTCAAATATATTATAGGCTATAATAATGCCCTTTTTGAAATCATAAAAATATAATCTTCAGGAATTATACGATCCGGAAACTTTAAGTGACTTTTATTCTCGTAATTTTGTCTCACACCGATAGCTGATATGCCCACCTACTACCACTACAGAGGTGATATAATGTTATTCGGTTGATAGCACTTGAATTCTATAATTTAGAAACCCCTATACCGACTTCCTGAAATCATAAGAAATACGTCAAATATATTATAGGCTATAATAATGCCCTTTTTGAAATCACACAAATATAATCTTCAGGAATTATACGATCCGGAAACCTTAGATGACTTTTATTCTCGTAATTTTGTCTCACATCGATAGCTTATATACCCTTCTACTACCACTATAGAGGTAATATAAAGTTATTTGGTTGATAGCACTTGAATTCTATAATTTAGAAACCCCTATACCGACTTCCTGAAATCATAAGAAATACGTCAAATATATTATAGGCTATAATAATGCCCTTTTTGAAATCATAAAGATAAAATCTTCAGGAATTATACGATCCGGAAATTTTAAGTGACTTTTATTCTCGTAATTTTGTCTCACACCGATAGCTTATATGCCCACCTACTACCACTACAGAGGTGATATAATGTTATTCGGTTGATAGCACTTGAATTCTATAATTTAGAAACCCCTATACCGACTTCCTGAAATCATAAGAAATACGTCAAATATATTATAGGCTATAATAATGCCCTTTTTGAAATCACAAAAATATAATCTTCAGGATTACGATCCGGAAACTTTAAGTCACTTTTATTCTCGTAATTTTGTCTCAAATCAATAGCTTATATGCCCACCTACTACCACTACAGAGGTGATATAATGTTATTCGGTTGATAGCACTTGAATTCTATGATTTAGAAACCCCCTACTGACTTCCTGAAATCATAAAAAACGCGTCAAATAATGTATATTATAGGCAAAATGCGCTTTTTTGAAATCATAAAATTATAATCTTCAGGAATTATACGATCCGGAAACCATTATCAAAATTTGTCCCACATCGATAGCTTAAATACCCACCTACTACGACTATAGAGGTAATATAAAGTTATTTGGTTGATAGCACTTGAATTCTATAATTTAGAAACCCCTATACCGACTTCCTGAAATCATAAGAAATACGTCAAATATATTATAGGCTATAATAATGCCCTTTTTGAAATCATAAAAATATAATCTTCATGAATTATACGATCCGGAAACTTTAAGTGACTTTTATTCTCGTAATTTTGTCTCACACCGATAGCTTATATACCCACCTACTACGACTATAGAGGTGATATAAAGTTATTTGGTTGATAGCACTTGAATTCTATGATTTAGAAACCCCCTACCGACTTCCTGAAAATCATAAAAAACGCGTCAAATAATGTATATTATAGGCAAAATGCGCTTTTTTGAAATCATAAAATTATAATCTTCAGGAATTATACGATCCGGAAATCATTATCGAAATTTGTCCCACATCGATAGCTTATATACCCACCTACTACCACTATAGAGGTAATATAAAGTTATTTGGTTGATAGCACTTGAATTCTATAATTGAGAAACCCCCTACCGACTGCCTGAAATCATAACGAATAAGTCAAATATTTTATAGGCTAAAATAATGCACTTTTTGAAATCATAAAATTATAATCTTCAGGAATTATACGATCCGGAAACCTTAGATGACTTTTATTCTCGTAATTTTGTCTCACATCGATAGCTTATATACCCTTCTACTACCACTATAGAGGTAATATAAAGTTATTTGGTTGATAGCACTTGAATTCTATAATTTAGAAACCCCTATACCGACTTCCTGAAATCATAAGAAATACGTCAAATATATTATAGGCTATAATAATGCCCTTTTTGAAATCATAAAGATAAAATCTTCAGGAATTATACGATCCGGAAACTTAAGTGACTTTTATTCTCGTAATTTTGTCTCACACCGATAGCTTATATGCCCACCTACTACCACTACAGAGGTGATATAATGTTATTCGGTTGATAGCACTTGAATTCTATAATTTAGAAACCCCTATACCGACTTCCTGAAATCATAAGAAATACGTCAAATATATTATAGGCTATAATAATGCCCTTTTTGAAATCACAAAAATATAATCTTCAGGATTACGATCCGGAAACTTTAAGTCACTTTTATTCTCGTAATTTTGTCTCAAATCAATAGCTTATATGCCCAACTACTACCACTACAGAGGTGATATAATGTTATTCGGTTGATAGCACTTGAATTCTATGATTTAGAAACCCCCTACTGACTTCCTGAAATCATACAAAAACGCGTCAAATAATGTATATTATAGGCAAAATGCGCTTTTTTGAAATCATAAAATTATAATCTTCAGGAATTATACGATCCGGAAACCATTATCAAAATTTGTCCCACATCGATAGCTTAAATACCCACCTACTACGACTACAGAGGTAATATAAAGTTATTTGGTTGATAGCACTTGAATTCTATAATTTAGAAACCCCTATACCGACTTCCTGAAATCATAAGTAATACGTCAAATATATTATAGGCTATAATAATGCCCATTTTGAAATCATAACAATATAATCTTCAGGAATTATACGATCCGGAAACCTTAAGTCACTTTTATTCTCGTAATTTTGTCTCAAATAGATAGCTTATATGCCCACCTACTACCACTACAGAGGTGATATAATGTTATTCGGTTGATAGCACTTGAATTCTATAATTTAGAAACCCCTATACCGACTTCCTGAAATCATAATGCCCTTTTTGAAATCATACAAATATAATCTTCATGAATTATACGATCCGGAAACTTTAAGTGACTTTTATTCTCGTAATTTTGTCTCACACCGATAGCTTATATACCCACCTACTACGACTATAGAGGTGATATAAAGTTATTTGGTTGATAGCACTTGAATTCTATGATTTAGAAACCCCCTACCGACTTCCTGAAATCATAAACAACGCGTCAAATAATGTATATTATAGGCAAAATGCGCTTTTTTGAAATCATAAAATTATAATCTTCAGGAATTATACGATCCGGAAACCATTATGGAAATTTGTCCCACATCGATAGCTTATATACGCACCTACTACCACTATAGAGGTAATATAAAGTTATTTGGTTGATAGCACTTGAATTCTATAATTGAGAAACCCCCTACCGAATGCCTGAAATCATAACGAATACGTCAAACATGTTATAGGCTAAAATAATGCACTTTTTGAAATCATAAAATTATAATCTTCAGGAATTATACGATCCGGAAACCTTAGATGACTTTTATTCTCGTAATTTTGTCTCACATCGATAGCTTATATGCCCACCTACTACCACTACAGAGGTGATATAATGTTATTCGGTTGATAGCACTTGAATTCTATAATTTAGAAAGCCGTATACCGACTTCCTGAAATCATAAGAAATACGTCAAATATATTATAGGCTATAATAATGCCCTTTTTGAAATCATAAAAATATAATCTTCATGAATTATACGATCCGGAAACTTTAAGTGACTTTTATTCTCGTAATTTTGTCTCACACCGATAGCTTATATACCCACCTACTACGACTATAGAGGTGATATAAAGTTATTTGGTTGATAGCACTTGAATTCTATGATTTAGAAACCCCCTACCGACTTCCTGAAATCATAAAAAACGCGTCAAATAATGTATATTATAGGCAAAATGCGCTTTTTTGAAATCATAAAATTATAATCTTCAGGAATTATACGATCCGGAAACTATTATCGAAATTTGTCCCACATCGATAGCTTATATACCCACCTACTACCACAATAGAGGTAATATAAAGTTATTTGGTTGATAGCACTTGAATTCTATAATTGAGAAACCCCATACCGAATGCCTGAAATCATAACGAATACGTCAAATATTTTATAGGCTAAAATAATGCACTTTTTGAAATCATAAAATTATAATCTTCAGGAATTATACGATCCGGAAACCTTAGATGACTTTTATTCTCGTAATTTTGTCTCACATCGATAGCTTATATGCCCACCTACTACCACTACAGAGGTGATATAATGTTATTCGGTTGATAGCACTTGAATTCTATAATTTAGAAAGCCCCTACCCACTTCCTGAAATCATTAAAAACGCGTCAAATATGTTCTAAGCTAAATACGCTTTTTGAAAACATAAAATTATAATCTTCAGGAATTATACGATCCGGAAACCTTAAGTCACTTTTATTCTCGTAATTTTGTCTCATATAGATAGCTTATATGCCCACCTACTACCACTACAGAGGTGATATAATGTTATTCGGTTGATAGCACTTGAATTCTATGATTTAGAAACCCCCTACCGACTTCCTGAAATCATAAAAAACACGTCAAATAATGTATATTATTATAGGCAAAATGCGCTTTTTTGAAATCATAAAATTATAATCTTCAGGAATTATACGATCCGGAAACCATTATCAAAATTTGTCCCACATCGATAGCTTATATACCCTTCTACTACCACTATAGAGGTAATATGAAGTTATTTGGTTAATAGCACTTGAATTCTATAATTTAGAAACGCCCTACCGACTGCCTGAAATCATAACGAATACGTCAAATATTGTATAGGCTAAAATAATGCCCTTTTTGAAATCATAAAATTATAATCTTCAGGAATTATACGATCCGGAAACCATTATCAAAATTTGTCCCACATCGATAGCTTATATACCCACCTACTACCACTACAGAGGTAATATAAAGTTATTCGGTTGATAGCACTTGAATTCTATAATTTAGAAACCCCTATACCGACTTCCTGAAATCATAAGAAATACGTCAAATATATTATAGGCTATAATAATGCCCTTTTTGAAATCATAAAAATATAATCTTCAGGAATTATACGATCCGGAAACTTTAAGTGACTTTTATTCTCGTAATTTTGTCTCACACCGATAGCTGATATGCCCACCTACTACCACTACAGAGGTGATATAATGTTATTCGGTTGATAGCACTTGAATTCTATAATTTAGAAACCCCTATACCGACTTCCTGAAATCATAAGAAATACGTCAAATATATTATAGGCTATAATAATGCCCTTTTTGAAATCACACAAATATAATCTTCAGGAATTATACGATCCGGAAACTTTAAGTCACTTTTATTCTCGTAATTTTGTCTCACATCGATAGCTTATAATATGCCCACCTACTACCACTACAGAGGTGATATAATGTTATTCGGTTGATAGCACTTGAATTCTATAATTTAGAAACCCCTATACCGACTTCCTGAAATCATAAGAAATACGTCAAATATATTATAGGCTATAATAATGCCCTTTTTGAAATCATAAAAATATAATCTTCAGGAATTATACGATCCGGAAACTTTAAGTCACTTTTATTCTCGTAATTTTGTCTCAAATCGATAGCTTATATGCCCACCTATACCACTACAGAGGTGATATAATGTTATTCGGTTGATAGCACTTGAATTCTATGATTTAGAAACCCCCTACCGACTTCCTGAAATCATAAAAAACGCGTCAAATAATGTATATTATAGGCAAAATGCGCTTTTTTGAAATCATAAAATTATAATCTTCAGGAATTATACGATCCGGAAACCATTATCAAAATTTGTCCCTCATCGATAGCTTATATACCCACCTACTACCACTACATAGGTAATATAAAGTTATTTGGTTGATAGCACTTGAATTCTATAATTTAGAAACCCCTATACCGACTTCCTGAAATCATAAGAAATACGTCAAATATATTATAGGCTATAATAATGCCCTTTTTGAAATCATAAAATTATAATCTTCAGGAATTATACGATCCGGAAACCTTAGATGACTTTTATTCTCGTAATTTTGTCTCACATCGATAGCTTATATGCCCACCTACTACCACTACAGAGGTGATATAATGTTATTCGGTTGATAGCACTTGAATTCTATAATTTAGAAAGCCCCTACCCACTTCCTGAAATCATTAAAAACGCGTCAAATATGTTCTAAGCTAAATACGCTTTTTGAAAACATAAAATTATAATCTTCAGGAATTATACGATCCGGAAACCTTAAGTCACTTTTATTCTCGTAATTTTGTCTCAAATAGATAGCTTATATGCCCACCTACTACCACTACAGAGGTGATATAATGTTATTCGGTTGATAGCACTTGAATTCTATGATTTAGAAACCCCCTACCGACTTCCTGAAATCATAAAAAACGCGTCAAATAATGTATATTATAGGCAAAATGCGCTTTTTTGAAATCATAGAATTATAATCTTCAGGAATTATACGATCCGGAAACTATTATCGAAATTTGTCCCACATCGATAGCTTATATACCCACCTACTACCACAATAGAGGTAATATAAAGTTATTTGGTTGATAGCACTTGAATTCTATAATTGAGAAACCCCATACCGAATGCCTGAAATCATAACGAATACGTCAAATATTTTATAGGCTAAAATAATGCACTTTTTGAAATCATAAAATTATAATCTTCAGGAATTATACGATCCGGAAACCTTAGATGACTTTTATTCTCGTAATTTTGTCTCACATCGATAGCTTATATGCCCACCTACTACCACTACAGAGGTGATATAATGTTATTCGGTTGATAGCACTTGAATTCTATAATTTAGAAAGCCCCTACCCACTTCCTGAAATCATTAAAAACGCGTCAAATATGTTCTAAGCTAAATACGCTTTTTGAAAACATAAAATTATAATCTTCAGGAATAATACGATCCGGAAACCTTAAGTCACTTTTATTCTCGTAATTTTGTCTCAAATAGATAGCTTATATGCCCACCTACTACCACTACAGAGGTGATATAATGTTATTCGGTTGATAGCACTTGAATTCTATGATTTAGAAACCCCCTACCGACTTCCTGAAATCATAAAAAACACGTCAAATAATGTATATTATTATAGGCAAAATGCGCTTTTTTGAAATCATAAAATTATAATCTTCAGGAATTATACGATCCGGAAACCATTATCAAAATTTGTCCCACATCGATAGCTTATATACCCTTCTACTACCACTATAGAGGTAATATGAAGTTATTTGGTTGATAGCACTTGAATTCTATAATTTAGAAACCCCCTACCGACTGCCTGAAATCATAAGAAATACGTCAAATATATTATAGGCTATAATAATGCCCTTTTTGAAATCATAAAATTATAATCTTCAGGAATTATACGATCCGGAAACCTTAGATGACTTTTATTCTCGTAATTTTGTCTCACATCGATAGCTTATAAAATATGCCCACCTACTACCACTACAGAGGTGATATAATGTTATTCGGTTGATAGCACTTGAATTCTATGATTTAGAAACCCCCTACCGACTTCCTGAAATCATAAAAAACACGTCAAATAATGTATATTATTATAGGCAAAATGCGCTTTTTTGAAATCATAAAATTATAATCTTCAGGAATTATACGATCCGGAAACCATTATCAAAATTTGTCCCTCATCGATAGCTTATATACCCACCTACTACCACTACATAGGTAATATAAAGTTATTTGGTTGATAGCACTTGAATTCTATAATTTAGAAACCCCTATACCGACTTCCTGAAATCATAAGAAATACGTCAAATATATTATAGGCTATAATAATGCCCTTTTTGAAATCATAAAATTATAATCTTCAGGAATTATACGATCCGGAAACCTTAGATGACTTTTATTCTCGTAATTTTGTCTCACATCGATAGCTTATATGCCCACCTACTACCACTACAGAGGTGATATAATGTTATTCGGTTGATAGCACTTGAATTCTATAATTTAGAAAGCCCCTACCCACTTCCTGAAATACTTTAAAAACGCGTCAAATATGTTCTAAGCTAAATACGCTTTTTGAAAACATAAAATTATAATCTTCAGGAATTATACGATCCGGAAACCTTAAGTCACTTTTATTCTCGTAATTTTGTCTCAAATAGATAGCTTATATGCCCATCTACTACCACTACAGAGGTGATATAATGTTATTCGGTTGATAGCACTTGAATTCTATGATTTAGAAACCCCCTACCGACTTCCTGAAATCATAAAAAACACGTCAAATAATGTATATTATTATAGGCAAAA
Source organism: Echinarachnius parma (assembly GCA_037951105.1). NCBI lineage: Eukaryota > Metazoa > Echinodermata > Echinoidea > Clypeasteroida > Echinarachniidae > Echinarachnius > Echinarachnius parma. The sequence continues at coordinate 15,309 of JBAMJV010000251.1, read as the reverse complement.
TGCGCTTTTTTGAAATCATAAAATTATAATCTTCAGGAATTATACGATCCGGAAACCATTATCAAAATTTGTCCCACATCGATAGCTTATATACCCTTCTACTACCACTATAGAGGTAATATAAAGTTATTTGGTTGATAGCACTTGAATTCTATAATTGAGAAACCCCATACCGAATGCCTGAAATCATAACGAATACGTCAAATATTTTATAGGCTAAAATAATGCACTTTTTGAAATCATAAAATTATAATCTTCAGGAATTATACGATCCGGAAACCTTAGATGACTTTTATTCTCGTAATTTTGTCTCACATCGATAGCTTATATGCCCACCTACTACCACTACAGAGGTGATATAATGTTATTCGGTTGATAGCACTTGAATTCTATAATTTAGAAAGCCCCTACCCACTTCCTGAAATCGTTAAAAACGCGTCAAATATGTTCTAAGCTAAATACGCTTTTTGAAAACATAAAATTATAATCTTCAGGAATTATACGATCCGGAAACCTTAAGTCACTTTTATTCTCGTAATTTTGTCTCAAATAGATAGCTTATATGCCCACCTACTACCACTACAGAGGTGATATAATGTTATTCGGTTGATAGCACTTGAATTCTATGATTTAGAAACCCCCTACCGACTTCCTGAAATCATAAAAAACACGTCAAATAATGTATATTATTATAGGCAAAATGCGCTTTTTTGAAATCATAAAATTATAATCTTCAGGAATTATACGATCCGGAAACCATTATCAAAATTTGTCCCACATCGATAGCTTATATACCCTTCTACTACCACTATAGAGGTAATATGAAGTTATTTGGTTAATAGCACTTGAATTCTATAATTTAGAAACGCCCTACCGACTGCCTGAAATCATAACGAATACGTCAAATATTGTATAGGCTAAAATAATGCCCTTTTTGAAATCATAAAATTATAATCTTCAGGAATTATACGATCCGGAAACCATTATCAAAATTTGTCCCACATCGATAGCTTATATACCCACCTACTACCACTACAGAGGTAATATAAAGTTATTCGGTTGATAGCACTTGAATTCTATAATTTAGAAACCCCTATACCGACTTCCTGAAATCATAAGAAATACGTCAAATATATTATAGGCTATAATAATGCCCTTTTTGAAATCATAAAAATATAATCTTCAGGAATTATACGATCCGGAAACTTTAAGTGACTTTTATTCTCGTAATTTTGTCTCACACCGATAGCTGATATGCCCACCTACTACCACTACAGAGGTGATATAATGTTATTCGGTTGATAGCACTTGAATTCTATAATTTAGAAACCCCTATACCGACTTCCTGAAATCATAAGAAATACGTCAAATATATTATAGGCTATAATAATGCCCTTTTTGAAATCACACAAATATAATCTTCAGGAATTATACGATCCGGAAACTTTAATTTACTTTTATTCTCGTAATTTTGTCTCACATCGATAGCTTATAATATGCCCACCTATTACCACTACAGAGGTGATATAATGTTATTCGGTTGATAGCACTTGAATTCTATAATTTAGAAACCCCTATACCGACTTCCTGAAATCATAAGAAATACTTCAAATATATTATAGGCTATAATAATGCCCTTTTTGAAATCATAAAAATATAATCTTCAGGAATTATACGATCCGGAAACTTTAAGTCACTTTTATTCTCGTAATTTTGTCTCAAATCGATAGCTTATATGCCCACCTATACCACTACAGAGGTGATATAATGTTATTCGGTTGATAGCACTTGAATTCTATGATTTAGAAACCCCCTACCGACTTCCTGAAATCATAAAAAACGCGTCAAATAATGTATATTATAGGCAAAATGCGCTTTTTTGAAATCATAAAATTATAATCTTCAGGAATTATACGATCCGGAAACCATTATCAAAATTTGTCCCTCATCGATAGCTTATATACCCACCTACTACCACTACATAGGTAATATAAAGTTATTTGGTTGATAGCACTTGAATTCTATAATTTAGAAACCCCTATACCGACTTCCTGAAATCATAAGAAATACGTCAAATATATTATAGGCTATAATAATGCCCTTTTTGAAATCACACAAATATAATCTTCAGGAATTATACGATCCGGAAACTTTAAGTCACTTTTATTCTCGTAATTTTGTCTCACATCGATAGCTTATAATATGCCCACCTATTACCACTACAGAGGTGATATAATGTTATTCGGTTGATAGCACTTGAATTCTATAATTTAGAAACCCCTATAACGACTTCCTGAAATCATAAGAAATACTTCAAATATATTATAGGCTATAATAATGCCCTTTTTGAAATCATAAAAATATAATCTTCAGGAATTATACGATCCGGAAACTTTAAGTCACTTTTATTCTCGTAATTTTGTCTCAAATCGATAGCTTATATGCCCACCTATACCACTACAGAGGTGATATAATGTTATTCGGTTGATAGCACTTGAATTCTATGATTTAGAAACCCCCTACCGACTTCCTGAAATCATAAAAAACGTGTCAAATAATGTATATTATAGGCAAAATGCGCTTTTTTGAAATCATAAAATTATAATCTTCAGGAATTATACGATCCGGAAACCATTATCAAAATTTGTCCCTCATCGATAGCTTATATACCCACCTACTACCACTACATAGGTAATATAAAGTTATTTGGTTGATAGCACTTGAATTCTATAATTTAGAAACCCCTATACCGACTTCCTGAAATCATAAGAAATACGTCAAATATATTATAGGCTATAATAATGCCCTTTTTGAAATCATAAAATTATAATCTTCAGGAATTATACGATCCGGAAAGCTTAGATGACTTTTATTCTCGTAATTTTGTCTCACATCGATAGCTTATATGCCACCTACTACCACTACAGAGGTGATATAATGTTATTCGGTTGATAGCACTTGAATTCTATAATTTAGAAAGCCCCTACCCACTTCCTGAAATCATTAAAAACGCGTCAAATATGTTCTAAGCTAAATACGCTTTTTGAAAACATAAAATTATAATCTTCAGGAATTATACGATCCGGAAACCTTAAGTCACTTTTATTCTCGTAATTTTGTCTCAAATAGATAGCTTATATGCCCACCTACTTCCACTACAGAGGTGATATAATGTTATTCGGTTGTTAGCACTTGAATTCTATGATTTAGAAACCCCCTACCGACTTCCTGAAATCATAAAAAACACGTCAAATAATGTATATTATTATAGGCAAAATGCGCTTTTTTGAAATCATAAAATTATAATCTTCAGGAATTATACGATCCGGAAACCATTTTCAATATTTGTCCCACATCGATAGCTTATATACCCTTCTACTACCACTATATAGGTAATATGAAGTTATTTGGTTGATAGCACTTGAATTCTATAATTTAGAAACCCCCTACCGACTGCCTGAAATCATAAGAAATACGTCAAATATATTATAGGCTATAATAATGCCCTTTTTGAAATCATAAAATTATAATCTTCAGGTATTATACGATCCGGAAACCTTAGATGACTTTTATTCTCGTAATTTTGTCTCACATCGATAGCTTATATGCCCACCTACTACCACTACAGAGGTGATATAATGTTATTCGGTTGATAGCACTTGAATTCTATGATTTAGAAACCCCCTACCGACTTCCTGAAATCATAAAAAACACGTCAAATAATGTATATTATTATAGGCAAAATGCGCTTTTTTGAAATCATAAAATTATAATCTTTAGGAATTATACGATCCGGAAACCATTATCAAAATTTGTCCCTCATCGATAGCTTATATACCCACCTACTACCACTACATAGGTAATATAAAGTTATTTGGTTGATAGCACTTGAATTCTGTAATTTAGAAACCCCTATACCGACTTCCTGAAATCATAAGAAATACGTCAAATATATTATAAGCTATAATAATGCCCTTTTTGAAATCATAAAATTATAATCTTTAGGAATTATACGATCCGGAAACCTTAGATGACTTTTATTCTCGTAATTTTGTCTCACATCGATAGCTTATATGCCCACCTACTACCACTACAGAGGTGATATAATGTTATTCGGTTGATAGCACTTGAATTCTATAATTTAGAAAGCCCCTACCCACTTCCTGAAATACTTTAAAAACGCGTCAAATATGTTCTAAGCTAAATACGCTTTTTGAAAACATAAAATTATAATCTTCAGGAATTATACGATCCGGAAACCTTAAGTCACTTTTATTCTCGTAATTTTGTCTCAAATAGATAGCTTATATGCCCACCTACTACCACTACAGAGGTGATATAATGTTATTCGGTTGATAGCACTTGAATTCTATAATTTAGAAACCCCTATACCGACTTCCTGAAATCATAAGAAATACTTCAAATATATTATAGGCTATAATAATGCCCTTTTTGAAATCACACAAATATAATCTTCAGGAATTATACGATCCGGAAACTTTAAGTCACTTTTATTCTCGTAATTTTGTCTCACATCGATAGCTTATAATATGCCCACCTATTACCACTACAGAGGTGATATAATGTTATTCGGTTGATAGCACTTGAATTCTATAATTTAGAAACCCCTATACCGACTTCCTGAAATCATAAGAAATACTTCAAATATATTATAGGCTATAATAATGCCCTTTTTGAAATCATAAAAATATAATCTTCAGGAATTATACGATCCGGAAACTTTAAGCCACTTTTATTCTCGTAATTTTGTCTCAAATCGATAGCTTATATGCCCACCTATACCACTACAGAGGTGATATAATGTTATTCGGTTGATAGCACTTGAATTCTATGATTTAGAAACCCCCTACCGACTTCCTGAAATCATAAAAAACGCGTCAAATAATGTATATTATAGGCAAAATGCGCTTTTTTGAAATCATAAAATTATAATCTTCAGGAATTATACGATCCGGAAACCATTATCAAAATTTGTCCCTCATCGATAGCTTATATACCCACCTACTACCACTACATAGGTAATATAAAGTTATTTGGTTGATAGCACTTGAATTCTATAATTTAGAAACCCCTATACCGACTTCCTGAAATCATAAGAAATACGTCAAATATATTATAGGCTATAATAATGCCCTTTTTTAAAATCACACAAATATAATCTTCAGGAATTATACGATCCGGAAACTTTAAGTCACTTTTATTCTCGTAATTTTGTCTCACATCGATAGCTTATAATATGCCCACCTATTACCACTACAGAGGTGATATAATGTTATTCGGTTGATAGCACTTGAATTCTATAATTTAGAAACCCCTATACCGACTTCCTGAAATCATAAGAAATACTTCAAATATATTATAGGCTATAATAATGCCCTTTTTGAAATCATAAAAATATAATCTTCAGGAATTATACGATCCGGAAACTTTAAGTCACTTTTATTCTCGTAATTTTGTCTCAAATCGATAGCTTATATGCCCACCTATACCACTACAGAGGTGATATAATGTTATTCGGTTGATAGCACTTGAATTCTATGATTTAGAAACCCCCTACCGACTTCCTGAAATCATAAAAAACGTGTCAAATAATGTATATTATAGGCAAAATGCGCTTTTTTGAAATCATAAAATTATAATCTTCAGGAATTATACGATCCGGAAACCATTATCAAAATTTGTCCCTCATCGATAGCTTATATACCCACCTACTACCACTACATAGGTAATATAAAGTTATTTGGTTGATAGCACTTGAATTCTATAATTTAGAAACCCCTATACCGACTTCCTGAAATCATAAGAAATACGTCAAATATATTATAGGCTATAATAATGCCCTTTTTGAAATCATAAAATTATAATCTTCAGGAATTATACGATCCGGAAAGCTTAGATGACTTTTATTCTCGTAATTTTGTCTCACATCGATAGCTTATATGCCACCTACTACCACTACAGAGGTGATATAATGTTATTCGGTTGATAGCACTTGAATTCTATAATTTAGAAAGCCCCTACCCACTTCCTGAAATCATTAAAAACGCGTCAAATATGTTCTAAGCTAAATACGCTTTTTGAAAACATAAAATTATAATCTTCAGGAATTATACGATCCGGAAACCTTAAGTCACTTTTATTCTCGTAATTTTGTCTCAAATAGATAGCTTATATGCCCACCTACTTCCACTACAGAGGTGATATAATGTTATTCGGTTGTTAGCACTTGAATTCTATGATTTAGAAACCCCCTACCGACTTCCTGAAATCATAAAAAACACGTCAAATAATGTATATTATTATAGGCAAAATGCGCTTTTTTGAAATCATAAAATTATAATCTTCAGGAATTATACGATCCGGAAACCATTTTCAAAATTTGTCCCACATCGATAGCTTATATACCCTTCTACTACCACTATAGAGGTAATATGAAGTTATTTGGTTGATAGCACTTGAATTCTATAATTTAGAAACCCCCTACCGACTGCCTGAAATCATAAGAAATACGTCAAATATATTATAGGCTATAATAATGCCCTTTTTGAAATCATAAAATTATAATCTTCAGGTATTATACGATCCGGAAACCTTAGATGACTTTTATTCTCGTAATTTTGTCTCACATCGATAGCTTATATGCCCACCTACTACCACTACAGAGGTGATATAATGTTATTCGGTTGATAGCACTTGAATTCTATGATTTAGAAACCCCCTACCGACTTCCTGAAATCATAAAAAACACGTCAAATAATGTATATTATTATAGGCAAAATGCGCTTTTTTGAAATCATAAAATTATAATCTTCAGGAATTATACGATCCGGAAACCATTATCAAAATTTGTCCCTCATCGATAGCTTATATACCCACCTACTACCACTACATAGGTAATATAAAGTTATTTGGTTGATAGCACTTGAATTCTGTAATTTAGAAACCCCTATACCGACTTCCTGAAATCATAAGAAATACGTCAAATATATTATAAGCTATAATAATGCCCTTTTTGAAATCATAAAATTATAATCTTTAGGAATTATACGATCCGGAAACCTTAGATGACTTTTATTCTCGTAATTTTGTCTCACATCGATAGCTTATATGCCCACCTACTACCACTACAGAGGTGATATAATGTTATTCGGTTGATAGCACTTGAATTCTATAATTTAGAAAGCCCCTACCCACTTCCTGAAATACTTTAAAAACGCGTCAAATATGTTCTAAGCTAAATACGCTTTTTGAAAACATAAAATTATAATCTTCAGGAATTATACGATCCGGAAACCTTAAGTCACTTTTATTCTCGTAATTTTGTCTCAAATAGATAGCTTATATGCCCACCTACTACCACTACAGAGGTGATATAATGTTATTCGGTTGATAGCACTTGAATTCTATGATTTAGAAACCCCCTACCGACTTCCTGAAATCATAAAAAACACGTCAAATAATGTATATTATTATAGGCAAAATGCGCTTTTTTGAAATCATAAAATTATAATCTTCAGGAATTATACGATCCGGAAACCATTATCAAAATTTGTCCCACATCGATAGCTTATATACCCTTCTACTACCACTATAGAGGTAATATAAAGTTATTTGGTTGATAGCACTTGAATTCTATAATTTAGAAACCCCCTACCGACTGCCTGAAATCATAACGAATACGTCAAATATTGTATAGGCTAAAATAATGCCCTTTTTGAAATCATAAAATTATAATCTTCAGGAATTATACGATCCGGAAACCATTATCAAAATTTGTCCCACATCGATAGCTTATATACCCACCTACTACCACTACAGAGGTAATATAAAGTTATTCGGTTGATAGCACTTGAATTCTATAATTTAGAAACCCCTATACCGACTTCCTGAAATCATAAGAAATACGTCAAATATATTATAGGCTATAATAATGCCCTTTTTGAAATCATAAAAATATAATCTTCAGGAATTATACGATCCGGAAACTTTAAGTGACTTTTATTCTCGTAATTTTGTCTCACACCGATAGCTGATATGCCCACCTACTACCACTACAGAGGTGATATAATGTTATTCGGTTGATAGCACTTGAATTCTATAATTTAGAAACCCCTATACCGACTTCCTGAAATCATAAGAAATACGTCAAATATATTATAGGCTATAATAATGCCCTTTTTGAAATCACACAAATATAATCTTCAGGAATTATACGATCCGGAAACTTTAAGTCACTTTTATTCTCGTAATTTTGTCTCACATCGATAGCTTATAATATGCCCACCTACTACCACTACAGAGGTGATATAATGTTATTCGGTTGATAGCACTTGAATTCTATAATTTAGAAACCCCTATACCGACTTCCTGAAATCATAAGAAATACGTCAAATATATTATAGGCTATAATAATGCCCTTTTTGAAATCATAAAAATATAATCTTCAGGAATTATACGATCCGGAAACTTTAAGTCACTTTTATTCTCGTAATTTTGTCTCAAATCGATAGCTTATATGCCCACCTACTACCACTACAGAGGTGATATAATGTTATTCGGTTGATAGCACTTGAATTCTATTATTTAGAAACCCCCTACCGACTTCCTGAAATCATAAAAAACGCGTCAAATAATGTATATTATAGGCAAAATGCGCTTTTTTGAAATCATAAAATTATAATCTTCAGGAATTATACGATCCGGAAACCATTATCAAAATTTGTCCCTCATCGATAGCTTATATACCCACCTACTACCACTACATAGGTAATATAAAGTTATTTGGTTGATAGCACTTGAATTCTATAATTTAGAAACCCCTATACCGACTTCCTGAAATCATAAGAAATACGTCAAATATATTATAGGCTATAATAATGCCCTTTTTGAAATCATAAAAATATAATCTTCAGGAATTTTACGATCCGGAAACTTTAAGTGACTTTTATTCTCGTAATTTTGTCTCACACCGATAGTTTATATACCCACCTACTACGACTATAGAGGTAAAGTTATTTGGTTGGTAGCACTTGAATTATATAATTTAGAAACCCCCTACCGACTGCCTGAAATCATAACGAATACGTCAAATATTGTATAGGCTAAAATAATGCACTTTTTGAAATCATAAAAATATAATCTTCAGGAATTATACGATCCGGAAACTTGAAGTGACTTTTATTCTCGTAATTTTGCCTCACACCGATAGCTTATATGCCCACCTACATACCACTACAGAGGTGATATAATGTTATTTGGTTAATAGCACTTGAATTCTATAATTTAGAAAGCCCCTACCCACTTCCTGAAATCATTAAAAACGCGTCAAATATGTTCTAAGCTAAATACGCTTTTTGAAAACATAACATTATAATCTTCAGGAATTATACGATCCGGAAACCTTAAGTCACTTTTATTCTCGTAATTTTGTCTCAAATCGATAGCCTATATGCCCACCTACTACCACTACAGAGGTGATATAATGTTATTCGGTTGATAGCACTTGAATTCTATGATTTAGAAACCCCCTACCGACTTCCTGAAATCATAAAAAAACGCGTCAAATAATGTATATTATAGGCAAAATGCGCTTTTTTGAAATCATAAAATTATAATCTTAAGGAATTATACGATCCGGAAACCATTATCGAAATTTGTCCCACATCGATAGCTTATATACCCACCTACTACCACTATAGAGGTAATATAAAGTTATTTGGTTGATAGCACTTGAATTCTATAATTTAGAAACCCCCTACCGACTGCCTGAAATCATAACGAATACGTCAAATATTTTATAGGCTAAAATAATGCACTTTTTGAAATCATAAAATTATAATCTTCAGGAATTATACGATCCGGAAACCTTAAGTGACTTTTATTCTCGTAATTTTGTCTCACATCGATAGCTTATATGCCCACCTACTACCACTACAGAGGTGATATAATGTTATTCGGTTGATAGCACTTGAATTCTATGATTTAGAAACCCCCAATCGACTTCCTGAAATCATAAAAAACGCGTCAAATAATGTATATTATAGGCAAAATGCGCTTTTTTGATATCATAAAATTACAATCTTCAGGAATTATACGATCCGGAAACCATTATCAAAATTTGTCCCACATCGATAGCTTATATACCCACCTACTACCACTATAGAGGTAATATAAAGTTATTTGGTTGATAGCACTTGAATTCTATAATTTAGAAACCCCCTACCGACTGCCTGAAATCATAACGAATACGTCAACTATTTTATAGGCTAAAATAATGCACTTTTTGAAATCATAACATTATAATCTTCAGGAATTATACGATCCGGAAACCTTAAGTGACTTTTATTCTCGTAATTTTGTCTCACATCGATAGCTTATATGCCCACCTACTACCACTACAGAGGTGATATAATGTTATTCGGTTGATAGCACTTGAATTCTATAATTTAGAAAGCCCCTACCCATTTCCTGAAATCATTAAAAACGCGTCAAATATGTTCTAAGCTAAATACGCTTTTTGAAAACATGAAACTATAATCTTCAGGAATTATACGATCCGGAAACCTTAAGTGACTTTTATTCTCGTAATTTTGTCTCACATCGATAGCTTATATGCCCACCTACTACCACTACAGAGGTGATATAATGTTATTCGGTTGATAGCACTTGAATTCTATAATTTAGAAAGCCCCTACCCACTTCCTGAAATCATAAAAAACGCGTCAAATAATGTATATTATAGGCAAAATGCGCTTTTTTGAAATCATAAAATTATAATCTTCAGGAATTATACGATCCGGAAACCATTATCAAAATTTGTCCCACATCGATAGCTTATATACCCACCTACTACCACTATAGAGGTAATATAAAGTTATTTGGTTGATAGCACTTGAATTCTATAATTTAGAAACCCCCTACCGACTACCTGAAATCTTAAAAAATACGTCAAATATATTGTAGGCTATAATAATGCGCATTTTCGAATCATAAAATTATAATCTTCAGGAATTATACGATCCGGCAAACTTTAGTCACTTTTATGCTCGTAATTTTGTCCCACATCGATAGCTTATATGCCCACCTACTATATCACTATAGAGGTGATATAAAGTTATTTAGTTGATAGCACTTGAATTCTATAATTTAGAAATCCCCTACCGACTTCCTGAAATCATAAAAAACGCCTCAAATAATGTATATTATAGGCAAAATGCGCTTTTTTAAAATCATAAAATTATAATCTTCAGGAATTATACGATCCGGAAACCATTATCAAAATTTGTCCCACATCGATAGCTTATATACCCACCTACTATGCATATATTATGATGCATGTTACCTTTTTCGAACATTTTACGATGCCTGTTTTGAACCCTAACCCTAACCCTAGGGGTATGTATGAATAAAGGAATATAACGTGTATATGTTACCTCCTCGGTTTTAGGATTTAATTAGAAATGAACAGAGAATGGGGCTAGTGTCGGGAGAGGAGAAGAGCGAGGCAATAACAATATTTTATGGATGACAAGAGGTAGCCAGGGGAGAGGGGAGGGGTAGGTCTGGTAGGTCTCGCAATAAGTGATGATCATAATCATCACTATCATTATCGTCACCATTAGCTCCCTCGACAGAAAAGGTCAACATGACGAATCCCCCCCCCCCCCCCCCCAAATGGCGATAAGAAATTGACGCCCTTTCAAGGTGCAGTATAACTGTTTGGTCGTAACAAGGGTATGAATTGCCATTGAAAAGAATTTGAAACACAGGGTAAAACACCCGGCCTATAGGCGTTTGAAATACTTCTTAGATGTCAAATTCGGGGGGCGGGGGGGGGGGGGGGGGTATGTATGAATAAAGGAATATAACGTGTATATGTTACCTCCTCGGTTTTAGGATTTAATTAGAATACAGAGAATGGGGCTAGTGTCGGGAGAGGAGAAGAGAGAGGCAATAACAATATTTTATGGATGACAAGAGGTAGCCAGGGGAGGGGGGAGGGGTAGGTCTGGATAAGGGTATATGGAGCATATATATGTTGCCTCCTTGGTAAAGGGTTTTGATTAAAATGAACAGAGAATGAAACTAGTGTCGGGAGGGGAGAAGGGGGAGGGCATATTAATGCCTAATGGATGATAAGGGGTAGGAAGGGGGTAGGTCTAGTTAAGGGGATATAAAACAGTATATATTACCTCCTTGATTTATGGTTTATATTATAATGAAAAGAGAATAGGACTAGTGTCGGGAGTGGAGAAGGAGGAGGGCGTAACTGTGTTATATTGATGGCTTGGGATAAGCACGGGGGGGGGGGGGGGGGGTAAGGTCTAGATTAGGGGATATACAGATATATTGCCCCAATGAACAGCGAATGGGACTAGTGTCGGAATCGCATGTAACAAATTAAGATATTCATTCTAATAATTATTACTGAAGCAATCTGGGGGGGGGGGGGGGGGGCACGGGGCGTATATCAGAAGCGATTACAAACCTTACATAATCATTTGGTATCCGTAAATGAATACCGATATTGCAATCTCAATGAGATTGCAGCGGCGAAGGTTCTAAAAGTAATTAGATTCATAATATCGTTAATTTTAGAGCTGTTTATTATCTGGGGAATAGAAAAATTATTGAACTAGCGTGAGTTTTGTATAGGTTCCTCATGTACATAGCGCAAAATCCTGAATATGCTAGTACATGGTATTTGGTCGGTTGACCCCTTTGATCGACGGCCATGATAACAAATAAAATAGTACTGATATATAATGTCCACATAACCCTGTGAAAAACTAGTTAACTAAAGCGCCCTCTTGTGTCGAAGTTGCAAAGTACCAACATCTAATAATAACTGAAGCAATCTGGGTTTATAAACCTTACATAATCCCGAATGATTTTCCTTTCTATAAAATTGATATATACAAATAAACAATCAAAATTTAGTTGTATCAGTAACCGTTTAAAATTGCGCGTGATTAGAACAAAATAAAATTGCCATCCTCATCAAAACTACTCACCCACATTACTATCATGTTACCGTCATCATCCTATTCAACATCAATATCATCACAACTATCAATACCTTCATCATCATCAGACATCATCGTCATCAACATCATCCTCGCCACCATTATTATTGTCATCAATGTCATCATTACCATTATCTACCATCATCATGATCATCATCATCATCATCGGCATCTTCATCAACCTTATCACTATTATTATCATCATCATCATCATCAATATTATCATTACCTTCATCATTATGATTACCATCATCAACATCATCGACATAAATTATGAATATCATCACCGTCATGATCGTTACCATTATTATTGTCGTCAACATCAACAAAATCATCATTACCATTATCAATACCATCACCACGGTCATGATCGTTGCCATCATTATTGTCGTCATCATCATCAACAATATCATCATCATGACCATCATTACTGGCGTTATCATTATAATCACGATTTTCACCATCATTATAATCACCATCATCGCAATAAATGATGATCATTATCATCACTATCATTATCGTCACCATCACTACCCTCTTTGTCATCATCACCATCTTCGCCATAAATGATGATCATTATCATCGCCATCATTATCATTATCATTAGCTCCCTCGACAGAAAAGGTCAACATGACGAATCCCCCCCCCCCCCCCTCAAATGGCGATAAGAAATTGACGCCCTTTCAAGGTGTAGTATAACTGTTTGGTCGTAACAAGGGTATGAATTGCCATTGAAAAGAATTTGAAACACAGGGTAAAACACCCGGCCTATAGGCGTTTGGAATACTTCTTAGATGTCAAATTCGGGGGGGGGGGGGGGGGGGGTATGTATGAATAAAGGAATATAACGTGTATATGTTACCTCCTCGGTTTTAGGATTTAATTGGAATACAGAGAATGGGGCTAGTGTCGGGAGAGGAGAAGAGAGAGGCAATAACAATATTTTATGGACGACAAGAGGTAGCCAGGGGAGGGGAAGGGGTAGGTCTGGATAAGGGTATATGAAGCATATATATGTTGCCTCCTTGGTAAAGGGTTTTGATTATAATGAACAGAGAATGAAACTAGTGTCGGGAGGGGAGAAGGGGGAGGGCATATTAATGCCTAATGGATGATAAGGGGTAGGAAGGGGGTAGGTCTAGTTAAGGGGATATAAAACAGTATATATTACCTCCTTGATTTATGGTTTATATTATAATGAAAAGAGAATAGGACTAGTGTCGGGAGTGGAGAAGGAGGAGGGCGTAACTGTGTTATATTGATGGCTTGGGATAAGCACGGGGGGGGGGGGGGGGTAAGGTCTAGATTAGGGGATATACAGTGTTTATATTGCCCCAATGAACAGCGAATGGGACTAGTGTCGGAATCGCATGTAACAAATTAAGATATTCATTCTAATAATTATTACTGAAGCAATCTGGGGGGGGGGGGGGGGGCACGGGGCGTATATCAGAAGCGATTACAAACCTTACATAATGGTATCCGTAAATGAATACCGATATTGCAATCTCAATGAGATTGCAGCGGCGAAGGTTCTAAAAGTAATTAGATTCATAATATCGTTAATTTTAGAGCTGTTTATTATCTGGGGAATAGAAAAATTATTGAACTAGCGTGAGTTTTGTATAGGTTCCTCATGTACATAGCGCAAAATCCTGAATATGCTAGTACATGGTATTTGGTCGGTTGACCCCTTTGATCGACGGCCATGATAACAAATAAAATAGTACTGATATATAATGTCCACATAACCCTGTGAAAAACTAGTTAACTAAAGCGCCCTCTTGTGTCGAAGTTGCAAAGTACCAACATCTAATAATAACTGAAGCAATCTGGGTTTATAAACCTTACATAATCCCGAATGATTTTCCTTTCTATAAAATTGATATATACAAATAAACAATCAAAATTTAGTTGTATCAGTAACCGTTTAAAATTGCGCGTGATTAGAACAAAATAAAATTGCCATCCTCATCAAAACTACTCACCCACATTACTATCATGTTACCGTCATCATCCTATTCAACATCAATATCATCACAACTATCAATACCTTCATCATCATCAGACATCATCGTCATCAACATCATCCTCGCCACCATTATTATTGTCATCAATGTCATCATTACCATTATCTACCATCATCATGATCATCATCATCATCATCGGCATCTTCATCAACCTTATCACTATTATTATCATCATCATCATCATCAATATTATCATTACCTTCATCATTATGATTACCATCATCAACATCATC
>JBAMJV010000250.1:0-120579 GCA_037951105.1 Echinarachnius parma | reverse complement strand
ACCAAGTTTGAGGCCAGATCTGAAAGGGAACATGAGGATAACCGATAAGTAGTATAGAGTGAATGTGTTACATGCGTAACATGCCTATATACGGCCGGGGTGGCCCATACTAAAAAAAAACACGGAACGGCATACTTCCTGTGCACAAAACGACTGGTTTTCACGAAAATAGATGTCTTTTCTTTACCAATAAAAAAATATATCAGGATCCAGGATCTATCCTTGGTTATCTTTCATGGGCCCCGTTGCAGAAAGAGATACAATTGATTGTAAGTTACAATTAATTGTAAGTCAGATCATTGTGTTCTAAATGCGCAAATCTGATTGGTTGAAACCCGCAAATTGTCTGACTTATTGTACTACTTACAATCGATTGTATCTCTATCCGCAACAGGCCTAGGATAGGGCGCATTATTTTCGTGACACAGTATAATGAGGTTCGAATTTGTCAACTTTCGGCACAACTTTGGCATGAATGATTGCTTCTTTGGCTGACCATATCACCGTATACGTTGTTTTTATTTTTTAAATACACATTGACAACGGATAGCCAGCCAACAAGGCACATTTTCAAGGCTACCGTGTTTGTATAATCTGACAAATTTGAAACCTAATAATCTAACATTGTATGCATGTGTCTGGGTGTCTGTATCGCGCTAGTATTTTGTTTTGTCCTAATTGGTCATGGGAAGTATGTCGTTACGTTTCTTGCTGGGCCACCCCGTACCTTTACTTTGTTTTGTTTTACATTGGTGAAAACTCTATAGGCCAGGTACCATATTCATGAAAGCCCACTAGCTTAGTTCCTTGCTATAAGTCTGTTTTGGATGGCGTGGCTACGAATTAACCACAATATATTTTAGTTGCTATAACTTAGTGGGTACCTACAGCTTGCCCAGCCTACCCTTGTTGGGGACTGGTAAAACTGTTTGTTGCTCAATAAACTACGCATTTAAAATACACTTAGCAATGAACTAAGCTAGCGTGGTTTCATGAATATGGGGCCAGGGCTCTAGCCTCAGGAGACTGGTATTGTTTCGCTACACGAGTAATCGAGGGGGAAAAGAAAGATTTGTATTTATAACAATACGGTACATGATTAAGGACAAGTATCTCCTTTGCATATATTGATCGAAACAAATATAATCCATTATAAACTCCCTCTTTTAATAAAATTTAAAAAAAATTGAATATAAATTAAACAGAATAGTACTTGGGTTATATAGCGAATATACTGACCACCAAAAGCCGAAACTATATTATAGCTGCAAGCCCGAAAACGATTCCCGTAAAATTTGCGTGCATGCATAATCTTTTGTAAAATAATTCGTTATCTAATTGTGTTGATGACGAATATACAATTTCAATGAAGCCCAAAATCCAACACAAAACAATAACATCAACAACAACAACAACAAAATCAACAACATTTGTTCTGAAAATGATAATTATCATCATTATCAATAATCCGTTATCTAATTGTGTTGATGATATCATGAATCTGTATATACAATTTCAATGAAGCCCAAAATCCAACACAAAAACAATTACATCAACAACATCAACAAAATCAACAACAACATTTGTTCTGAAAATAATAATTTTCATCATTATCAATAATCCGTTATCTAATTGTGTTGATGATGCATCTGTATCTATACAATTTCAATGAAGCCCAAAATCCAACACAAAAACAATAACATCAACATCAACATCAACAACAAAATCAACAACAACATTTGTTCTGAAAATAATAATTTTCATCATCAATAATCCGTTATGATTATCTAATTATGTTGATGATGAATATATGCAGTTTCAATGAAGCCCAAAATCCAACACAAAAACAATAACAGCAACAAGAACAACACCAACAACAACAAAATCAACAACAATATTTATTCTGAAATAATAATTATCATCATTCTCACACACTCAAAGATAAGAATCACGATCTTGCGGGGTGATACTGCATGATCAGTGATGATGTTTGTTTAGGGGAATTCCAGGCCAGATTTAGTTGTTGTCTTACATAATGAGAAGAACAAGAGGAATAATCGTTACAAATTTGATCAGTAACGGACAAACAGAATAGAAAAGCAAAAGTAAGAAATAACAGACTGTAGACATGGTAGATGGCCTTGTTGCAGAAAGAGATACAATCGATTGTAAGTTATAATTTATATTGTAAGTCAGATCATGTGTTCTAATTTCTAAATACGCAAATCTGATTGGTTGAAACGCGCAAATGTTCTGACTTACAATTAATTGTAACTTACAACCGATTGTATCTCTTTTTGCGACGGGGCCCTGCATGGAGTTTTGTTATCTTCCTATAATGGCCCGGTCAGATATCAACGGATAGCGGAAACGAATGCCCAAACGAATAGAACATTTGCGAAATGAATTTATCCGGTGATGAAAGTCGTCTCCATTGCTTTATGTACAAAACATAGAACAACGTACATCACCGGACAAGGAACGGACAAGAAACGCATACGAACGGAGACGAACGGATGGAAAATTTAGCTCCGTATACGCAATCCGTTGATATGTGACCGGGCTATTATAGGCAGTTTCACGGTGGAGCAACCGTCAGAACAAACAGAGACTGCTTTTTCGCTCTCAGAGTCTTATAATGCTTATCATGATCTATTTGCTCATAATTTGTATATACGTTATGATTCACTTTTGAATAAGTCTTACATCTTTATGTTTCTTTATTTAATGGTGGCATACAGTCATGTTCTTGAGGCTGATTGCCAAAGTTCCCTTTCCGAAATAAAAGATACATGTAGATACTGTAAGCAATACTTTGCAGAGCATGATTTGTGTTTGAGCGATTTTGTAATGAGCGCGCGCTGACGGGGCAGTTACTGTATTATAATCGGTATATATTTAATCAAGATGGGGCATGTTCTTGTCGTCATTGTGAGCGTTTAAATG
This sequence comes from Echinarachnius parma, assembly GCA_037951105.1. Classification (NCBI taxonomy): domain Eukaryota; kingdom Metazoa; phylum Echinodermata; class Echinoidea; order Clypeasteroida; family Echinarachniidae; genus Echinarachnius; species Echinarachnius parma. The sequence continues at coordinate 117,633 of JBAMJV010000250.1, read as the reverse complement.
GTTGGTTACAGTCCGTTATTCCGAAGGTTCGTTATTCCGAAGGTTCGTTATTCCGAAGGTTCGTTATTCCGAAGGTTCGTTATTCCGAAGGTTCGTTATTCCGAGGGTTCGTTATTCCGAAGCGCACCCAAATGGTTATTATGATGTATCCATATGGAATGAAAATTAAAATCATGCATATATCCATCTAAATGACTCGTTATGATATAGTACAAAGTTTACCTTTGACTATACCGTATGCTATATATAAAATGTTTTCCTCAAAATATGGATGCTACCTCTGCTATCAAGTTACTTGATGTATAGTTTTGCACCCGGGGGGGGGGGGGGGGGGGGGGGGGGGGGGGTCACTCAAAGTGCTACCCATCTGTGTCCATCAACCTCTGAAATGGGTCCTAACGTCGAAAACATCAACCTCTAAAATGGACCCTAACGTCGAAAACTTGTACACCTGAAATTGAAATACCCTTTTTTTTGGCTGAAAAACACCCCTTTTTAAGGAAAACGTCGACGACGCCGTATAGCTGAAAATGATACCATTTCGACACTTTTTTTTTTGGCGCGGGTTCGTAGCCAGTCATGTTGGGAGTGACCCCCCCCCCCCCCCCCCCCCCCGGGGTTCTGCACAAAAACTAATATGGATCAAATACACGTTAGGTATGCATACTGTTGCTATGTTGTCATTTGTGTAAGTTTAAATATTTACACACGATTGAATTATTTGTATATGTCGTGAATTTCTCGGTATGCTCCCCCCCCCCCCCCCCCACCCCACCTACGACTCATTCTCTCTCTCCCTCTGATTCTGTATCATGATGATGATCAAACTACACACACGCTCTGTGTTCGTGTAATACAATACCGTCAATATGTAATCGTGTCTAACAAAACAAAACAAAAAACACGCTTTACTGAAAGCATGGGAAAAAGGAAAGTGTTGTTCAAAATAATATGTTTATTTGCATTTCATTTTGCAGGTTTCGATTTGTGTCGTCGCAGACATTCGAACCCCACGTTATCACAGAGAAGCCTCAATGTAATGGCCTCGCTTGTAACGCAGCCATTGATTGGCTGCCTGGCCCGATCCTATATGCGAATAACCCGCTATAGAGGATGACAACATTTATTGGTGAGCGAAAATCTGGCTGTGTAAGCCAGCCAAAACCAATGTCCAAGATGTCTAGCCCACGAAAATTTAGTGAAAAGATCGCCCTGCACAATCAAAAGCAGGCGGAGGAAACAGCTGCATTTGAGCAGATTATGAAAGAAGTATCCAATGTTTCTAGGGTAAGTGATTTTACGAAAAATTTCCCGTACGCATTTCGTCGTTTATCATGTTTTCCGTGTGTTACGAGCCGATCGGCATCTCTACATAATAACAAATGGTGTAGGATTATGCTTTTTGCATGTATGTTGCGCGGTATACTGTACATAATACGCAGTGCAGTACTGTAACTATATATATGTTTCTCTGCGAGCTGTAGTACACAGCTATTCATTCTAATCAAAGGGTATAATACAATCTATTTTCATTGTATGTAGCTCGAGCTCGATTAACATGGTCAAATAAGTATTACATAGTGAATGAAGCCCTCATTAAATTATTGTTGTTTTATTAAGATCTATATATACCGATGAATTATGAATATGAGCTTAGTGTTTATGATGTTCAAAAGAACATTTTATGACTGATGACTGAGGCATGTAGTTTAAAGTTAAGTATGTAACAATCACTAACAGTAACAGGTAGTCAGACATTTTTTTTTACATGCAATATAGTCGTTCTAATCAAACAAATAGGTACGGTAGTTCTAATTGTGCCAACAACAAAAACGTAAAATAACTGATTTATGAGATGCAGATCTTTTTAGTTTTGACATGATGCATATATTTTTTTGAAGCTTACTAATGGCCCGGTCAGATATCAACGGATATCGGAAACGTATGCCCAACGAATAGACAATTTGCGAAGTTAAATTATCCGGTGATGAAAGTCGTCTCCATTGCTTCATGTACAAAACATAGAACAACGTACATCACCGGACAAGGAACGGACAAGAAACGTATAGAACGGATGGAAAATTTAGCTCTCCGTTTGACATCCGTTTGCGCAATCCGTTGATATGTGACCGGGCTATAAATCATAGTAATTTTGGTTCTGATGGACGAAAAAGTCTGAAATAATGGCACCTTTTTACTTTTAGCACCTGTTTCAAAGAAGCCGTTATCTATCCAAACAATTTTATAGCTTGCTACTGCCAATGAACACTATTATGTACGAGAATGTGTACCAACGAGCACATAGCCTACAATGAATTAGTCATACTGAAGACTTGCACACATGTGATGATGTGACCATTTTCATGCTATATATACACAATTTCCTGGTAGTACTTTGCACATTGACAAAGCCGCATTCTCTTCGAAGACGTGCCCACAACTTATTATGCATCGATTCTTTTAGTCATGCCAAGTCATGGGCTCGTCTTTGAAGAGAATGCCGACAAAGCATTACCTACAACACACTTGAACAGCTTTAACCTTCCATTATACATAAATAATTCATTGTTTTGTTATTATAGTAAACCCATTGCCTACAGGAACCAGGTGGACCCTGCATTAACTCTTATGTGGATCGCAAGGGACCCTGCATTAACTCTTATGAGGATTGCAAGATCTAGTAGGGAACGGGTTATAATGAAGTTTTCTCTTCTCTTTTCTTTCTCAATGCAGCATCCACAAAGTGTGAGTCCGCATCATCATCTACAGCTCCAGCCCGCACTCGGAGCATATCGCGGGGGATCATTACCAAATGTCAACCAATTAGGGAATAATTCTGGTATAGATTTGCAGGTAAGTACTGTAGGCCTATTTGTTGGAAAAATGCTTTACGCTCTAATATATATTGATAAGACATAAGCCACCCTGACACTGGCACGAATTTTGTCCCCGCAATGCCATGCAATGCGTCGTGGCAAGGCGTGCCATTTTGGTGCTACGCAGCGGAGCGTGAAGCCGTGTTTGCGGCCTGTTCGCGCACTGTACACGCATAAGTTACGCACTGTCTACGCAATGCGCGGCCAACAATGGGCCGCATTGACACACATTGACACGCAATGGCACTACTTGTTTAGGCATAGGTTAAAGGGTACCACCACCCAAAAATAATATTCTTATTAAAGAAAGGTAACATCTTTAGTATTCTATTCCATCAACAAGTTCACAAAAATATGTTTCCAGAAAAAAAAGAAAAAAATTGGAAACGCATCACCATTCTAAAGCATGCGTACATGCGGTCTGAATTGCGAAGACTGCGATGCGTGCGGTGAATTGCGATACATGTGCAGAGCGAACGAATCGCCCAGGAATCTATTGTCTACAAATGTACGCATGAATAGCATTGGCGCATTCGCAAATGGTTGGCCCGCATGGAACCAGGAAATAGCAGTGGTTCCGTAAGTGGTGGAAATTAATTGCTTTGTTTATGAATTACACAACCCTTTGCAAAATGTTGGGTATCTATTTGATATCACAAAACGGTACCAAAACATATAATAATGTGTTGTTCTTTGCCTGGTGGTCCCCTTTAAGTATTGTTCGCGGATTGTTCACGTCTACCGTACCGCATTGTCCCATAGTGTCACGCATGACACGCATAGTTCCCACTGTCTTTCTGCATCGCAACGCATTGCCCCGACGACTTCGCGCATGCGTGAAGTCGTCGGGGCAATGTTTGGTCACGCTTTGTCCAGCTTGGCGGCACGCTATAATATATAGCGTGAAGTTTCACACCTAAAGCCATCCTGACACTACACGCCATGCCACGCATTGTTCACGAACTGTTCACGTTATGGGTGCGCAAGTTTGCGCCGCGTTCGCACATTTGAGCGTGTCGCGGAGTGGTCGTGCGGTCGTTAACGAGTTGTTCACGTGATCATTGGTCGTGAACTATGCATGAACACTTCGTGAGCAGTTCGTGCCATGCGCGAATGGTACGTAACGTGCGCGAACTATGCGTGAACTGGCATGCCGTGTCGGCAGTGTTCGCACGGAGTTCGCGCAGTGTTCGCACGGAGTTCGCGCAGTGTTCACGCGAGTGGCACGCACATGGTACGAAAATTGATGCGTGCCAAATTTTTGAAAATTTCCAAATTCTCTCTACGACATGGCACGCACCCCCGCACCCTTCACACACTCCTCACGCTCGTTCACGAAGACTTTAATCATTGGCACGACGCATTGCGTGGCATTGCGGGGACAAAATTCGTGCCAGTGTCAGGGTGGCTTTACTTCTTAATGTGATTAAGTTATGATTAAATTATAAAAATACATATTTTAGATGCTGAAAATGCCAACCGATAACCTGCCCAGCCTATGTTTGTAAATTACAGGAAAGGAATTTCATATACTTTGTCATGATATACGTACAAACAATAACAATAACAAAGTAATTAACCCATTATTGTTTTAGGAATTTGAGGCAAGTCTCAAAATAAGCAGTGGCCTGCTTGCCCTGCCCGGAGCCTCCAAAAATTAGCTGTGGGCCACCAAACTTTCCTTAATTGATTATTTTACTTCCCCATATCTTTCTTTATTTGGGCCACTAGATTCAGGTTTCAGGCCAGTACAATTTGAGAAACTGTGATCTTACTTGCCCGACTGGGCAACAAAAGAGAAGACCTACTTTCTAGCACTTGGTATATTAAAGGAAAAGGACAGTTGAAAGAGAATGACATATCATATGTCTTTGCGTTTCACTAACTTTGACAATTGATTATACCCCACTTGCACGAATGAGTATTAATTTAGCTTCCACCCGAAAAATTATCTTTGGATAATTTAGCTAAAAAGTCAAATGAGTATACTATTTATATTAACCTACATTATCTGTAACCCTCTCACTGTCTCACATAGGGAGGGTGGCTTTCCGGCAGTGTCACTTCGTATTCAAAGGTAGGACACAAAATGAGCCCCTACATTTTCAGCAAATTATACCCCCCTTTATTCTTGCTCAAGTTTTCCTAAACTTTAAGCAGACCAATTGTATGGGGAATAACAAATTAGAAACCATATACCACAAGCTTTGAGCAAATTACAGAATATTTCACTTAGCATCCTCCCTCTAGTCTTATTATAACCATGTTTGTAATCTAGTGCAAAGTTGATTGTCTATAGATGCTTTAATGATAGAACTTGTTCAACTGGTCGTTTGAGTATCGATATTGATCAAGCATGACGATGTGTGAAAATCTATGTGCAAAGTCAGTAAAGGGTTGTTCTGTTGTGGCATCACAGATCCTGGCAGAGTGCCATCTAGAGAGGGCGACATAGAGTTGTAAAAATCCTCAAAACTTACTTGGAACTCTAGAGGTTCTCATATCATTGTATTCATATTACCAATAGAAGCATGGAACAGCTTTTGGTTTTACAGATTTATCTTCCATTATAAAGATATATGTGATTGAAGTGATTGAAGATTTTATACAAAGTCAGTGCAATGAGTTAGCGAATATCAATTTGCATTTTTTGCTCATTACTTGGCCATATAGAGTACAGAAGCCATGACGTCATAAACATCTTTTTTTAGAATTTTCAAATTTGAACTTCATTTTCCAAATGAGTATCAAAAATAATGTCCAAATACCGAAAATCAATTGAATATGTTAAATATTGCCTGAGATATTCCCATCCGAATGAATTTTTTGTCAATAGGCAATCAGTGTTATAGTGCTCTGGTTCATAACTTTATGAACCAGAGCACTATAACACTGATTGCCCATTGAAGTCAAATTAATTTGGATGGGCATATCTCAGCCACTACTTAACATATTCAATTGATTTTCGGTATTTGGACATTATTTTTGATACTCCTTTGGAAAATGAAGTTCAAATTTTAAAATTCTAAAAAAAGATGCTTATGATGTCATAGATGACATCACACTTCACCACTCTATAACATCCATTTAACATGAAATTTAAAACATAACTTAGTGGACATATCAGATCACAACAATACACATTTTTATCAACCATTCATCACAATTTACACTTGTCAGCGTATGTATTGAATTGATCATTTGAACTGATCATTTATCTAAAATCTCATAAAATACAATAACATTAACCAAGCACAACAAAAAATACACAATTAAACTACAGATTAATACAAATTATGAGAATGAGGAGACAACTAGAAAGAGCAAAATAGCCTTATTAAGTTACTAGATCCTTTTAACAAAAAGTTGAAAAATCATAACTCCTGAATGTAAAATCTAATTTTGCTAAAAATTTCACAGGTGGGTTTTTAAAATTGTTGTTCTATCATTCAATCGGTATTGATTCTTTGTGGAACTTCCTCTTTCACACCATCCCACCTCTTTTCTCACGGCCTGTCTTTTGAATGTTCTTTCTTTTTTTAGATCATGTACGTAATCTATTATGTTGTTTACTGACTATTTGTAAGCTATTTAAAAAGTAGGAGATCAATTTAGATATTCTAGTATCAATGTTTCATGAATACAATATAAGTTTTCTCATGATCGATGAATTAGTGCATACATGTACATGAAATATCATTTATTCTTGTTAATTCTTAGCAGCAGTATATACATATATAGTTCAATTTGAACCTGTTTTTAAAAGACTATGTACTGGTCTTGCAAACTGAGAATAAATGTTTCTTTTGTCATGCAATATCACATTTTAAAATCAAAATAGTATGAGTACATTGAAAGAAACTGAAAATATACCTTGGATAATTAATGTTTAATGTAAAATTTATGCCACTTTTCTGTATATCTTGAAAACCAAAAATAAAAAAAAAACAAGCTGAGCTTTCGAACCTATCAGGTTCTTTATCAAGGCATTCGAATAACAAGTAACACAACTGAACATGAAACTTGATTATATTAAACTGATCATGTTTTTCCCTGTTTCTACCTCTTGTGTTGCAGCAAGCTTTGGAAAATTTAGAGGGAATAAAACACTCGTCAGGGAGAGGAGTGCAAGACAGAGTCTACAGAACACAGCGTGCAAATGCCCATAGAGGGAGACACATATCCTTTTTCTAATGATCAATAATTAATAATTGTACCATTTTGAATTTGAATTAAAAAACTTGTGTTGTGTTTGTGGCCACCTCTCAATAGCAGCCACCTGAATAAAGTAACCACTTATTTTGTATGCGGTCTGTAGTCAATGTGTAGCTCTCATCAGGATAGAGGCTACCTTCATAAAGTGGTATTTTGTTTTTTTCTCTTTGTGGTGGTCACTATCGACGGGTTTGACTGTACAATGTATTTTTTCTTCAGTTTAAAGCCCAATACCAGTTTTGGGAAAGTAGCCGAATACATATATATTGACCAATATTGTTGAATAAGTATTTAAAAAGGGCTTGTGTGGTAAAATCCGAACCTAAGTATCGTTAAATACAGAAATATCGGAAGAAATCCAATGGCCGCCCTTGAAATTTATAAATCCACCGCCCGTTCGCACCTGTCCGCGCCGCTAGCGCTGGGCTGGAGATATCGACAAGTCGGGGACAAGCCCGTAATAGCATAGACCACGTGTAGAGCACGAGGTCATTTGCACGTAGCGTATGCGCGATACCGCGTTGGCGGTATGATTTACAGTAAATCTGTTTTATAATTTTGCAAATATATCAATTAGTAGGCTGGCCAAATTTGTATAATCCCATATTAGTAAAATTATATTCTTTCACATGGTTGGTAATAAGAGCATTCATTTCATTTTTGGGGGGTGGGGCGTTTCCCACTACTGTCATTCACCTTTAAGTGACCAAAATCAACTTGCTGATTATTCCGTCTGTAACCAGGCTCCAACCTGTGAGCTTGAACCATTTTAGCCTGTCTTCGTGCCTCTGGCAGGGGTCCAAGGGCAGTTCCCCAAAAATCTTTTTGCTTTGAGCTATTCAGAGCCCCCAAATCAAAACTACAGGAGAACAAGAATGTTTTTTTTAAAGCCCCCTCTCCACTTGCTACGCCAGAGAACAGACCCTTTAATGTTTTTCTTTGTTTGGGGCTACCCATTTCTTTTTCCAGGCAAGTACAATTTAAAGGGATAGTTGAGTTTTGGGATAGAGAGTACAGTTTTGGTCAAATTGACAAATTGTAACCAAAACATGCACCATTACATTACAAACTAATAGTTATAACTCCACCATGCTCGAAAGGTATAACAAATTACAAACGACTAAGTAAAAAGCCTGTTATCATTCAAAATGAGCTGTTAACACTGAAGAGGACACTCTCTAAAAGGTCATTGGTTTCAATTTGTAATAACAAATTGTGCATGTGATGTTTTGTTAAAATAATGATTTAATATAGAGATCATCAACAACTATTTAAAAACACCTTTTGTAAATTTTTGAAAAGTGTAAGCATTTTTTTTTCTCAAGGGCTGGTTCAAAATTATTGAATTATTGTGGGGCCCCACAATAATTACAAATGTTATATTTATGGATATTTCAGCCATCTCTGAACCAATTTTAATCAAATAAAGTTTACTCTGTCATTAAAATTGTATGCTCTTTCAAATTTGACACTCAGTTTTTCATCACCTCGTAATAAAATCATTTTGGCAGCGCCCTCTATACCAAAACTTAACTATTCCTTTAATATGGCTCCATTTAACTTCCACTAGGAAAATAAAGATTGATACCAAGCATTGCCCTGAAGCTATTATTCTCGTGTATGGAAAGCTATTACTTTTTTTTAGACGAATGCAAATCCTTCTTTATAATATTCTGCATAATTTGTTTCTAGTTTTTCACGAGTTAATTTTCACCCACGCTTTTGTGAGGATCTTGAAGTCACCTTTTGTTGAACTTTGATATTAGTGCGACTTATAAATGCAAGTAATATTGTCCCGACATAGGAGTTGTGCTGAGCCCCTACAATACGTAACATTTAAAGGTACTTTTGGTTGACATTATATGCAAAACCATCAGTTGGATAGACAAATTACAAACGTATATCAGTTTAATTGTCTATTTTTGCAATATAATCCTCAGAAATGTTCCTGTAAATGGGTAATTTTGTGGTGAGATATGAGCAAAATCTAATATGAAGCAGATGTAATGTAACACTTTCATACTAAATCTTAGGTATTGGATAATAATAATCTATTATATTAATACGGTAAGCTTCAACCCCCCAAATGCCTCCCACTCGAGATATCCTCACCCCGAGAATTCGGCGACTCCCCGACCGTCGGGATCGAAGGATATACGTTTTGCGGAGGACAATAAGGTATTCCCGAGTCGCTCCCGCCCCGTGGTCGTCCTCCAGATCGAAGAAAAGGGAAAGTCAGCAATGCGGTTGCTAAAGTTAAGGCGCCGAGCAATGACTACCGATTTACCGCCGCAACTTTGTTTGACGAATATAAAACAGTGTTTAAAAAGCAAGATATATATTACGAAACAATTCTAAGTTTACGAGTTGCAAAACTGTCCAGTTTTGGATAAATATAAATTATTATTATCACGCAAATGGTCCATATGATCCGTAAGTTTGAAATTGACAACGCACTGTAACGACAACGAGTGTAATAGTAGCTTAGTTCAATAGTTTCGTCATCGTTGTTTTGCGTGTGTTATTCGCGAGCCCACATGCTTTGTACACAGCTGAGCGAGCGAGCTAATCCTTTTGTACACGGTGCAATTGTGCATTGAAGTGAATATAGAACGGGGGGATGGTTGAGGGGAGTTTCTTTCGTATTTATACATTGACCAGGGCATCGGCTAATCTTGCTAAAATCGCTCCAGTGGTATAATGTGCAATATCGCCACCCTGTGGCAAGATGTGTTACAACACGCACAAGGAAAGAAGGATATACCATCTCGCATACCATCTCGCAATCCGCTCAGGATTGATAATACAAAATGATTATAAAGAGTGTCATTTTATTAAATGCATGAAGAGACAGCTGTAAGCGTTCCCTCCATCGCAATATATCCCCGGGTTTCACATTATGATAAACGTATAACAAGGGATGATACTGAAATTGGAAATCAAACTTTTAGGACAAAATCCTGCAGATTTGGAAAAGGGGAAAAGGCGATCACCCCCCCCCCCCCCCCCCCCCCCCTACCTGCCTACTAACTTCGCAACAAAAATTAAAACAACGAAAACGCATTAAGCGCATGTGTTTGTATTTGATAAGTTTGTCATGCATACAATTTCATCGTATTTTCATTATTATTTGTAACATTTAAACAGAGTGTACCGGGGATATCCGATGGGTCGGGTTTATCATGTTCACTGAAAGGATGTATCGCAATGACATGTGCAAAAGAGTGGGGTGGGGGAGGGGTAGCAGGCCTGTGTCTCTTTCGTTTTTAAACCATGTGGATAGGGACGTTTTAAATTAGTTTCGTTTCGTAGGTCGTTGTGTTCTTAAAATCGTGATGGCTTTTCACTGGAAAAAACCCGCGGATTAGAAGACACAAGGTTATGTGCCATGCAGGCAATTGGAGTCACGGGGAGGGGGGGGGGGGGGGGGGGCAGCGGCGAAGCTACTATATTATCAAGAACACGAATGTAGTGGACCATAATTATGAAATATGGGGGATAACTTTGCATGGGTACTGAAACCATCATGATTTTGTTATACATTGGCCGGATGTATATTGTTGACCAGGGCCCCGACGGGTTGTGGGGCGGGATTTAGTTGCCCGTGTCTATTTTGTCTCACTATTTAAAATGATGGCTATGGGAATAGTATAGTTTTAAAGTGTCGTTATGTCGTTATCGCCTTTCTCTCACACAAACCCGCGGATTTCCGCGGGTACAGCTAGTAATAAGTATTTATATAGCACTATTTACGTGGGTAACCTTGGACAGGGCTCCACACTCGCCTTTTTTGTCAGTGGCCCGGTCGGGCCAGTGAAATTATCTATTCCCCTTTTCTGGTGGCCCGAAAGAAAATTTACTGGCCCAAAAATTGTATTTTATGAGTAAACTTTTTATTATTCAAAATATCACTCTTTCCTAATCATACCTGTTATTATACATGAAGCATATGACATAAAAGAAAACAATATTTCTCATTTTGTCAATGTCGGGTTGAAAATCTGCTTGCCCGATCGGGCCACCAAAATATGACTTTTATACATTTTTGCTGGCCCCAAGTGCAATTTCACTGGCCCCGGGCCAGCGGGCCAGTGCGAGTGTCGAGCCCTGCTTGGACATTTCAAACCTTTATATCATATGTTGATATATTTTATTGACAATAACTGTTTATGTTATTGCTCTGTAATATCATGTTCCAGCTTTTCGACCTCTAATTACATGTTGGGTCTTTGTAATCTCCTGGGCACTGTTCCAGAAAGAGATGCAATTGATTGTAAAGTTGCAATTAATTGCAGGTCAGAAAATGTGCACATTTCGAGCAACCAGATTGGCGGCTTTGGCGCATTAAGTCACATGATCTGACTTACAATCAATTGCAACTCAACAATCAATTATATCTCTTTATGCAACGAGACCCTAGACATCACAAAAGTAAGTAAGGAATAATCACATTGTTTGCAGCTGGCCTGTCCCTGTCACTGAGTCACAGACATGTGGAAATAATTTCCACCATCTTCTAAAATTAGCAGAAATCTGTTGATGTAACATTGTATTTCATACATGATGCATGTAAACTGGGCTCCAAAAGAAACTTATCACTTCTTCAGAGCGACACACATTAAAATCCAAAGCATAAAAATTAATTATAATTGGGCATAGATTAGCTATAATACTCCTTAGCAAGCTCATCTAAAAACAAATTATGTTTGCTTTAGTCAACAAAGAATAAAATAGGGTGAAATCGCAAGAGGTCATCGCAAAAAATCACAGATACTGCATCGCTTTCCGGGCACAGAGCTCGGTACGGACAATAGCCAGTCTAGTGGTTACATAACCCGCTTTCATGGCTTTGAAGTTGAATGAATAGCTATCGAAAGTTCTGAATAGACCGCCTTTCGTGGAGGTTCGCAGCGAGCAGTTTCTGTGATTTTTTAAAAGTGACCTGTAGTGATTCCATGTAATTTTTCTCTTTTTTGGCAAAAGCAAACATTTAATTTTTCAGATATGCTTCATAAGGAGATTGATAGCTTATCTGTGTCTTAATATGATTCAATTTGATGCTATTGATTTTAGTGAGCGTCGCTCTGAAAAAGTGATAAGTTTCTTTTGGAGCCCAGTTTAGTTGTTGCAGATGCTCTATTTGGGGACATTGTCACCTGCAATTATATTTAGTTTTCTTATCATATTCTCTTTATCATAATTATGATCTGGTTTGCAGCTCTCAGTAATGACAAAAAAGTGATACACCAAATGTTACCCAGCACTTGCCAGTGGCGGGCAAGTCAAAATTGGTTTTGGGCAAGTAAAATGGCATGAATTATCTAGTGTACTTGCCTGATCAGGCAACTAAATAATTGCTCAAAGCCTCAACTTTGAGAACAATGTTATTTCCCATGTTTCAATCTCATCTAGAAGTAAGAGAGCAAGTAAATTTATATTGGGCCAATTGGGGCCAGTACAATTTCAACATTTATGATTTTGCTTGCCCGAATGGGCCAGTACAGAAAAAAGTTAGTGTGGGACTTGTGTTAGCAAGTGTTTTGTTTTTTGCAGTTTTGGTATTAAATTTTGTCGGGTTTTGATATCCATCGCTAAAATGAAAGAGCAAAACATTAAAGGGACTTAGTAACATTGTCCAAATTCTCAAAATCCAATTGGAATTCTAGCGATTCTCTCATACCTTGTTGTATTCGTATTAACAATAAACTCATGGGACAGGTTTCGGGTTTTCAAGTTTCACTTTCGTTAAAAAGATATGTACGATTGAAGTATTCATATGTTGAATAATCCACTGGATCGTCAAAACCGTGTACAAAGTGAGTGCAATGAGTTAGTGAATATCACTTTGCTTTTTTGCTCATTACTCGGCCATATAACGTCCATTTAACTTGAAATTTTCACACAACACCCAGTGGACATATCAGATAACAAAATTATACATTGTATCAACCACTCATCAATTTTTGCACATGTATGTCAACAAAGTTACAAGATCCCTTTAAACCATTAAAAATCAAGTGATAATTTTGACAGAGCTTAGGTTTCAAATTTCTTTTTCACTATAGTACTCATCAGAAGATGAGGACTTCCATTGACTCTCATGTTGTTAGTTGAGAAAGAGAAGGGTGCTAAATCACTTTTTGTACTTCAGAGACATTGGGTGGAATTCACAAAGGAGGTTTGTAGTAGGTTTGTACAAACCATGGTTTGACCAAGGTTTACATCTATGGAATGCCATTTGTAAACTGATGGAGAAGGAATGTAAACTACATACTTGTTAACAATGTTGATTTACAATTTACAGTATGCGAGCAGCATTCCATAGATGTAAACCATCTTCAAACCATGGTTTGTACAAACCTACAAACCTCCTTTGTGAATTCCACCCAATCATGTTGAAACATTTCTTGCCGTGTAGAAACCTTACAATGTAGAACTTCTTTTTATTTTGATACATATTCCCAAAATAAGATATATAATAATGATTCAAAAAGTTGGCATCCCACAGAAATCTCTGATCTACCTGATGGTATGCAGAAATCAATTTAGCCAAATAATATCTATTCAACGTCTTTATCACTTTCAACCGGCAATGTTTTTATACTGGCATATTTACGTTTGTATTAAGATTTAAGCAGTTTCCAGCATTGCTTTTGGGCATTCTTCATAACCTCTTTTTATTTTAAGTAAATGTATCCATATATTCATTCATCTATTCAAAGGAGATGCTACTTTGCACCTAAGCCCTCCGAAGTACTCTTCAAATAGATGTGAAAGTGCTGAGAAAGAGGAGACATTTCTACATGGCAACATACCAGATTACATAATTTGTGTGGGTGGCAAGCTTGTCTTATTTTGTCTCCTTATAATCTTTCAAATGTCACTGCTTGGGTAAAGAAAAATGTATTTTTATGATTTACTTTTGGAGCCTGTACAAGTGTACATATAATACAAACTCTCTGAAAATATTTTGAAATGAATTTATAATTTAAAACCCCTTTTGGGGAGGGGGGGGGGGGGGAGGGGGGTTGGCCCTGTTGGCATTTTGCGGCCCTTGGAGTCATGTCGGATATATTCGGAACCGGTATCCCGATAAATTTTTACCGTCGAAACTCGGACGGGTAAAATCACGCAATCGTGCAAGCATCAGCAAAAATGCACTGTTTGGGGCTTATATTGCTCTTTTTATATATGCAAATAACATAACAAATACTGAGGCTAATAGTAAATATATAATCCATTGCGGAAATAGTATCGGAAATAATATCGCTAATGATATTCGCTTGTCTCGCAATGTAAAACTAGGAATCTAAACGATCACGACGTTTCGTATGCTACTGCAATACTTTGTCAAATGATAATATCGAATGTAGACACTCGGCTTTTATGCTCTACCGTGGCTCCCAACATCACAATCTCGCATGAGCGATTGCGTTCCTGATAGGTCAACAACGGAACCCGCTGATTGGCCGGTGCACACGGGCAAACAACCAATCAACGAAACACTGGATCGGCCCGCCTAACGAAACAGCGTACGATACGTCGCCACGACACTACCCCGAACAACCGGCCCACAACGGTTGATGCCAAACCCACGGCAGAACCCCCCTAGCCACCTTCTCGCTACAACGCTCATATCTACGTATCAATTTCAGGGCAGGGTGCCCGTATGTTCAATCAATAATAGTAAATATATAATCCATTGCGGATATAGTATCGGAAATAATATCGCTAATGATATTCGCTTGTCTCGCAATGTAAAAGATTGTGATGTTGGGAGCCACGGTAGAGCATAAAAGCCGAGTGTCTACATTCGATATTATCATTTGACAAAGTATTGCAGTACTGCAATACTTTGTCAAATGATAATATCGAATGTAGACACTCGGCTTTTATGCTCTACCGTGGCTCCCAACATCACAATCTTTTACATCGATATTATCATTTGACAAAGTATTGCAGTACTGCAATACTTTGTCAAATGATAATATCGAATGTAGACACTCGGCTTTTATGCTCTACCGTGGCTCCCAACATCACAATCTTTTACATTGCGAGACAAGCGAATATCATTAGCGATATTATTTCCGATACTATATCCGCAATGGATTATATATTTACTATTATTGATTGAACATACGGGCACCCTGCCCTGAAATTGATACGTAGATATGAGCGTTGTAGCGAGAAGGTGGCTAGGGGGGTTCTGCCGTGGGTTTGGCATCAACCGTTGTGGGCCGGTTGTTCGGGGTAGTGTCGTGGCGACGTATCGTACGCTGTTTCGTTAGGCGGGCCGATCCAGTGTTTCGTTGATTGGTTGTTTGCCCGTGTGCACCGGCCAATCAGCGGGTTCCGTTGTTGACCTATCAGGAACGCAATCGCTCATGCGAGATTGTGATGTTGGGAGCCACGGTAGAGCATAAAAGCCGAGTGTCTACATTCGATATTATCATTTTGACAAAGTATTGCAGTAGCATACGAAACGTCGTGATCGTTTAGATTCCTAGTTTTACATTGCGAGACAAGCGAATATCATTAGCGATATTATTTCCGATACTATATCCGCAATGGATTATATATTTACTATTATTGATTGAACATACGGGCACCCTGCCCTGAAATTGATACGTAGATATGAGCGTTGTAGCGAGAAGGTGGCTAGGGGGGTTCTGCCGTGGGTTTGGCATCAACCGTTGTGGGCCGGTTGTTCGGGGTAGTGTCGTGGCGACGTATCGTACGCTGTTTCGTTAGGCGGGCCGATCCAGTGTTTCGTTGATTGGTTGTTTGCCCGTGTGCACCGGCCAATCAGCGGGTTCCGTTGTTGACCTATCAGGAACGCAATCGCTCATGCGAGATTGTGATGTTGGGAGCCACGGTAGAGCATAAAAGCCGAGTGTCTACATTCGATATTATCATTTTGACAAAGTATTGCAGTAGCATACGAAACGTCGTGATCGTTTAGATTCCTAGTTTTACATTGCGAGACAAGCGAATATCATTAGCGATATTATTTCCGATACTATATCCGCAATGGATTATATATTTACTATTATTGATTGAACATACGGGCACCCTGCCCTGAAATTGATACGTAGATATGAGCGTTGTAGCGAGAAGGTGGCTAGGGGGGTTCTGCCGTGGGTTTGGCATCAACCGTTGTGGGCCGGTTGTTCGGGGTAGTGTCGTGGCGACGTATCGTACGCTGTTTCGTTAGGCGGGCCGATCCAGTGTTTCGTTGATTGGTTGTTTGCCCGTGTGCACCGGCCAATCAGCGGGTTCCGTTGTTGACCTATCAGGAACGCAATCGCTCATGCGAGATTGTGATGTTGGGAGCCACGGTAGAGCATAAAAGCCGAGTGTCTACATTCGATATTATCATTTGACAAAGTATTGCAGTAGCATACGAAACGTCGTGATCGTTTAGATTCCTAGTTTTACATTGCGAGACAAGCGAATATCATTAGCGATATTATTTCCGATACTATATCCGCAATGGATTATATATTTACTATTATTGATTGAACATACGGGCACCCTGCCCTGAAATTGATACGTAGATGGGCAATTCCGTATGAGAGAAGGCAAAAACACCACATCTCAAAGTTGAGCAATCTTCCCTAAATCAAACTGTTATCGATAGAGGAAAACTTGAATTTTATGAAACTGAAAACCATTTGTGTATAGCTCTATTGGTTTTGCAAATATTTCTGCTTGAATTGAACAGAAATTTATGACCTTTTATTCATAAATCAGCTTCATTTCATGAAAATGAAGTGAATCTTTTAATTCAATGATTGTTTCTGCTCATTTTCTCATATTTTCCATACAATGTAGCAACAATCACAAATTGTAAAGCATGGGCAGTAACTTCATTGCATTTTTTTTTGGAGAAATTTTTGAAATCTATGCATATTTGATCGTAATTCCGTTGCGATAAAACGTAATAAGTTTTTCTCAATATCTTATTACTTGTTCTTTAGTCATGTCATTGTGAATTCTCTTCCTTCACCACAGTCCTAAGAACTTCCAACATAATTTTCTGAAATAATGTCACTACTTTTTCCAAAATTGGCGTAACGGTATAGTAATTCCGTTACGTAACGGAATTACATGCACATGGTTTGTAAGGTATTGAATAATATTGCTGAAAATTAAAAAAATTCTTGTTCTCAATGTAGAAATACCCTTTAAATAGCATGAACTGTAGCCATGTAGACAATAAGTCATTATACAAGTACTGTACAATGTTACTTTATGTGACTCATTGTACCCACATGCTTCATATTGCATCAATGGTGATTTAACTAAATTGATACACGATAGATAATTTCTCTAATCTCTCCATGAACATAATAGAGATGATAATGTTCTATCCTTAAATTAGTTTCCAGCAAGAACCACTTGACTGAAATTATGAAGATGCAGCAGATTCGTGTTTGTACTTTAGAAAGGGAAAAACAAAAACAATACAATTTTGTTTTAAATATCCAGTGATTAGTATGACACTGGTGCTACATTTATTTTCTCACATTAATTTACATTCATGTATTTTAAGATATAAATCATACCTTCAACTTTCAAGGAGATTTAATATTAGTAATTTTGTAATTGTATGTAGATTTGAATATCATTGATCAGTTAAAGGCTCATAACTCATCATTAATTATGTAAATTTGTATCCAACTGAAGCATATAAAATTAAACATAAATACAGAATAGGCTTCAAGATATTCAAAACTAAACATAATACAGGCTAAGATACACATGTTTTATTCATTATCATAAAGTCAGAATACATTGAGTGTTCAGTGTGCTTCTGTATGCAGATCAAAGAAGAATGATGTACAAAGTATTTGTATTTTCAAATGGGAATTCCTAAAGGTGTCTTTCATTTTTTGCAATTCCATATTTATATTTTATATGCCAACTTTTTGTTTGAGAATCATACACGTTTATATCCGATATACATCTATACACGTATTTCATGGAATGGATGAAAACGCATTCCAAATTGATTTGAGAGTAAATTAAGATCAATTTAGGATGAATTTTTTAAAGAATAATTTTAGAATATAACAAGAGTTTATATAACAAATCTCGATTTTCTTGTAATTCTGTTACGCACACACATAACTTCAGGATTTGTTCTGGTCCTTATGTAAGAGCTTGTGATGAACAATGCATACACATTCTTTACTAATGACTATTTGCAGAAAAGCAGAAAAATGTAACCAAGAAATTGCATTTTCATGGGTGGATTTCACAGGCGTAATTCCGTTACAGTGACATTCGTTTGTCTTAAGGTAATTTCAGAGGATAAAATAGATCATTTCTGGAAAAAAGATGTACCAAATTCAAGTTTGTAACTTAAATGATAAGTTTTTATTACCAATGAAGAATTTTTTGTGGTAGCTTTTGCAGAAAATCATTACATAGTTAGTGTTGAATAAAAGAGCCCTTTTCCGTTATGATTGTATTTTGGTCTCTGGACGCTACAGTGTTATAGATTTGTAACAATCTTGGGTTCTGTTGTACCTCTAGTACCCCTGCCAGTTATTCAAGTTTTAAAAACTGTGAAAGTGAAAGGAATTTTAAATATGATTAAGAAAACAGAGCTAAAAATCACTTATTTGTCATTCTGTAACATTGGAATTACCCATTCACATTTGCATTTCCATTCACACAGATTTCCAATATTCAGGAAGTTTACGAGGCTTTATAGCATTGAAAGTTGAATGATATGACCCGTTTGTGATTTGTAATTGTTTAAATGTTGCTTGATATTGATTATGTGCAGTTATTTAGCATGTCACATAATGTACTTACATTTTTTTTCACAATTTAACCATTTTTCTTGAAGTAAAGGAAAAATTCTAAAATGTTGCTTTTTTTTTCTTCAAATATGGTTATTATTGTCAAATTCTTGATTTTTGAAAAGTATTGAAGCGAAAATGTGAATTCTTTGTTGTTCATGTACCGATTTGTGGAAAATTTGATTTCACTGCTCAAGTTGTGTAATTCCGTTACACACATTAGTGGACATAGTTCCTAGGATTTTTCTTTCATTAAATTGATGCAATCCTTTTTAATTTCTTGCCTACTAATATGAAGCTGAAAATAAACCGAAATAAAGCTGGATTTTAGCAACATTTTTTTCAAATTTCACTCTTATTTGTATTTTGGCCATATTTTCATTTATTTTACACATAACAAATTCAAAAATTGCTTTACAGATATGTCAAATTATGGTTTATATTCAAGTGCTAGATAGCCTTGATGTTTGCATTAGCATGTAAGAAAAGTTGAGTGCAAAGTAATTGAGTTTTCCTTGTAACTTTCAGAGATGTAATTCCGTTACAAATTTGTGTAATTCCGTTACAGTGGTCTTTTTTCAAAAAAGTGAATTTGTGAACTTATCATTGTGTTGTTTATGCACGTACTTGTTCCAAAATGAAGTTGACATTATCAAGATAGAAAAAATACATAAAATCAGTTTCAAAGTGTCTTATATTTCAGAGAAACTCAACGCAAACTTGTAGCAAAAAAAAAACTTCATTCTCCG
Organism: Echinarachnius parma; assembly: GCA_037951105.1. Lineage (NCBI taxonomy): Eukaryota > Metazoa > Echinodermata > Echinoidea > Clypeasteroida > Echinarachniidae > Echinarachnius > Echinarachnius parma. The sequence goes on along the minus strand of JBAMJV010000250.1, from coordinate 97,980 downwards.
GTAATTCCGTTACGGTCACACATATTGGTCTAGTGTGCAACAACACATGGAAGATATAAAACCATTTTCCTATCATGTTGTAGCCTGGTTACCCGTGCAACTTATATAAGTATCAAAATTTACTTAAGTCATGAGAATATTGCGCAGGGAATGAAATAATGAGCAAAACACGTCTCTGAATGTAATTCCGTTATGGTGGAATTGCCCAGATATGAGCGTTGTAGCGAGAAGGTGGCTAGGGGGGTTCTGCCGTGGGTTTGGCATCAACCGTTGTGGGCCGGTTGTTCGGGGTAGTGTCGTGGCGACGTATCGTACGCTGTTTCGTTAGGCGGGCCGATCCAGTGTTTCGTTGATTGGTTGTTTGCCCGTGTGCACCGGCCAATCAGCGGGTTCCGTTGTTGACCTATCAGGAACGCAATCGCTCATGCGAGATTGTGATGTTGGGAGCCACGGTAGAGCATAAAAGCCGAGTGTCTACATTCGATATTATCATTTGACAAAGTATTGCAGTAGCATACGAAACGTCGTGATCGTTTAGATTCCTAGTTTTACATTGCGAGACAAGCGAATATCATTAGCGATATTATTTCCGATAATACTGAGGCTTTTATGAATTTACATATCAATAGTTACAGACTATCCAGAATTAACTCAGTTTTGCAAGAAAAGTATTTTTTCCGAAGTAAATTGGACCTAGAAATCGATCGGTTGTAGCTAGCTAGCAGCAAGTTTTCGAGCCGCTGTTTCATGCATCGCTCGTATACTTTGCGTGCAGGTTACAGGTCTTTTTTCTTGCGAGATCCTTCCGCGACGGAGCTATGTTAATTCATCCGCCATACGTTATACATGTAGCCGTTTTTTATTGATATTTTGCGTAATTGTTTTCATTGTTTTGGGGCTCATTTTTGTTTCTGTTCAGCTATCAAACGCCATGAAATCCTGTAAGTAGAATATCAAAACATTTTAAATTGTTGCAAATGACCAAAATACGTATTTTGAGCCACTTTTGAATGCACTGGCTCATCAGCTGGATCATACGAAGATCCATCAGACAACTCCCCTGGAGTATCGGACTAACTTTGTGTGCACATCCGCCAATAATATCGTTCAAATGACTAGCAATTTTGCGCTTCCTGTTCAATTTCTGACTGTCAAACGAAGTAACGAACCAAGAATTTCTCGAAAATAACCACTCTTTAAAGTAAATGATATCAATTGCCCCATTTTTACTTGAATTCCGCTACATTAAGTGATAATCTTAATTTCTTTTTTAACATTGTTTATTTATTTTATTTTTTTCGGGGCACCGTTACCGATATAACGAAACCGGGTCCCGATTGAAACGGTCGGTAACCGGTGTGATCGACCGAACCCGACTCAGCCTTACTTAAAATTAACCATTTCAAGATTTTACTCGTTTTAAAGGGAGTGTCCGCCTTTTGCAATCCAAATTTCAAATGTCAGTTAACAGCTTGCCAGAAAAAATTAGGGCTTAAAATCTTTTTTCGTGGAGATATAGACCTCAAAATAATAAAAGTGACAGAACTTTGTTTATATTGCATTACGAGTCTTGGCCTGTGCAAAATTTCGCTCACAATAGCTGCCGGCGCATTGCGGGGAGCCGGGGAACCCCCCATGGCTGTGTGTGAAGCGCACAGATTGTGATCGAACAACGGCGTAAGCGAATACTTAAAAAAATAACTAAAACTCGAAAAATTGACTATTGTTTATTCTCCATTTTCGAGACCTTTTTCATGGCATACCTTATGATATAGTTCTCTATTGAATACATTTACAAGAATAACTACAATATTGTTGTAATATCATTCTAAATCAATTAAACACATTTATTGGCCGATATATAGGTCGATGAAGGGATGATTTCTACATATTTGTTTTTTATTCGTAGAATCCACATTACAAGGTTGTTCGATCTGAAATTTCATGTGGGTGTTACCTTCATCTTCATTCGTCTACTGGAAACTGTTCAGACGATTTATAAAAGACAGACACTCCCTTTAAAGTTCCATCATAACTAAAGACAATAATTTTCAGTGTGTGATTTCGCAATTCAAAATGTAAGCAAAGAAGCTTACGATTAAGATTTGAAATATCATCTCGGGGGTATCTTTTCTCAAAGCATTTCTCTAAGGCAGCATTATAAATGTAGACATATATATATGATAAACATTATGCATACTTGTAAAGGAAGACATACATTTTCAATATCCTAAGTAATGATGTGAAAATCTTCATCTCTTAAACCACACATAAACCTGTGAGTTCGGACATGTTTTGACGTGCTGCTGGATTCTTCCCCCGAGGGATGTTGCATTTTGGAAATTGAGAAATCCAAAGAGTTGTCTTTTGAAGAGATGTCAGAGAGTTCGTCAGTTCGTCGGGGATAGAAGACTCTGGGATGTAAAAATCATTATAGTTGGCATGGTAACTTGTCATCCTTATCATGATGCGTACACCATACTTGTCAGAGTAAAAATGGCATGCTAAGGGTTTTTGTCATCTTTTGTTTCATCTTATCAGGAATGAGCGGCAAAGCCACACAAAAATTAAGAGTTATGAAGAGCGGAGAAGACTACTGAGCAAGTTTGTTTCCAAGTGTATATTATACAGTGAAATAGTAAATGTCCTTACATAATATTCACAATTATGCAGTGCTAGAAATTAACCTCTTTTCTATGTAATCACTGTTGTTGAATCTGCTGCTACATTTATGTCGGTGGTTACTTAACTCGCTTTATTGTTAGTTAACGCTCAGATTACGTTTCATGCGGTACCGTTTGAAAACATGGCAGCCTCCAGTGTTCAGTCAAACAGATGATTGTGCTTGAAAAAACATTGATTATTTCCATTATTAGTGATACCCAAGAAGGAATATACAACTAGAAGTGACAGGAATTATGCACATATCAGTAAACAGTAAGTGAAAACAGTAAGTGAAAACAGTAAGTGAAAACTTACTTATGCACTAAACAGTAAGTGAAAACTGGCAACATTTGGTTTCCCTTTAAGTTCTGTGTTAGGAAGGTACAAGATAACTCAAGTGTAACACATTGCATCAGCCAGTGTTCCCCTGCAGACACAGAGACTTCCTTGCTTCCCAGAAACGAAAGCCAAAAGGTTGTAACCGATCCTCCCTGAGCTCCCTCAGCGGTCTGATGCTTCTTTGGGAGTTTGCGTCATTATTAAGGATCGTGGCCACCCCCCCATCTTGTGTGCAGTGATACATGTACTGCTAAAAGATATAATCCTGGCAATTTTTGTAGGTGAAATAATTGTAGTTGCCCTCTAGATTTAAATAATGTCCCTCCAACGTTGGATCATTGTGTCAGCTGTGATGAACGTCTATTAGACAAGGGTCATGTCATACAAAAGCGAAGAGCCACATTTTAGGATAGTAGTCAGTACCCAGAAGGTGTTACAAGTGAAGGGCTCTCACTATGATCTTTTTTTTTTTTACTAGAGGCCCGGTTGGGCCAGAAAAATAACTTCCTTTCAGTTTTTGGCAGCCCCAAAAAACCCATTTACTAGCCCTAAATTTGTAAATTTTCAATTTTAAACTAGAATTCTCACTGGAGGGCAGTTGTCCCATTAATGCCTAGGTCACAAATGCTCCGGGCGCCGTACGATTTGTTTAACCTGTCTGCGATATCTTTGTGTAGTGCAATATTTGCTGGGGACCTTACAATGATTTTGGGAGTTCAAGCAAAATTAAATCGCCCGGCTCCCGTACTTACAATCTGAGCGCTCGTACGGATGCCTTACAGGACCGACCTGTACGGGCATCGCAAGATACTCTTACAATATTGTGCGATTTGAATGTTCCCAAATTCAGTCGCAAAATCGCACGATATTCGAAAAAAAGGCTACTGTGTCCGTGCTGGGCCCGTGCAGTGCCCTTGTGGTGCCCGTGCGATGCTCTCTACGACGTGTCTACGGGCTTACGGCACGTACAAAATCGTACAATGCATTTTTTGTCTTAACTCCGCGTTAAACAATGCTCTCTATGATGTGTCTACGGGCTTACGGCACGTTCAAAATCATACAATGCATTTTTTGTTTTAACCCCGCGTTAACAATTTTTTTGACATCGTACGGCGAGGAAAAATGCAACGGCGACCGCACGATAGCCACAGCACCCTTGCGGGCACCGCAAGACTCCCGCAAGATTTCACCTAAAAGTGGCATCGTACGGGCGCCGTATCCCAAATCGGAGCATTTGTGACCTAAGCATAACCTTTCTCCTGCTTGCTCACACCAAGAAGCCCCGTGGGTATACATATGCATTAACTTGGGAGTTCAAAAATGAACATAATTTTTTAGCATGATTAGAAAAATGGAGAAACCTTAAAATGTGAATAAGACCATAGAACGGAGTTACTGACAGGTTACGTAATATCCCCATCACATTTTGAGAAATCAAAATTATTTCAGGTCTATTAAAGGATGCCTGTGGAATATCAGGGAATTTTAATTTCTGGATGAGTGTATTTCTCTCCCAACTAAACTATTCCCTTTGAAATTCTGAAATCCCCAAAGTCTTTGTACATTACCCACCAGGTTCACATCTAGGCAATTGGTTAAAGGGCTTTTGTACAGTTATGTGATAGTATCTGCAAGAATCTTCAGGATTGAAGGAGGCAGATTAACCCGAAGAAGAAGAAGAAATGCCGAGGTCAATATCAATGGGCAATTAGTTTGAGCTGTATCATAGACTTCAAGCAAGGTGAACAGCTTTTAAGGGATAGTAGATTTGGTTAAATCTGAGTTTTAGTACCTAACTAAAACTTGCATGTTATCATTACAAACTAAAAGTTATAATTCTACAATGCTTAAATGGTAGAAAACAAATAAACTGATATTAAAGTAAGAAGGTTGTAATCATTTAAAAAGCAGCCGTTAACACAAGAGGGCAGGCATCCTCCTGACACCTGAAATATTCAACCATTTCTTATCAAAAATTGTCGATGTGATGTTTGGTTGAAATAATGATTCAATAGAGATCATCAAAAACAATTTAAAAGCATGTTCGTATATTTATTACAATAAATATTTTCTTAGATAGTCAAATGGATGTTGGGGTCCAATATTAATCCCAATTGGATATATTTATACTTATTTCAGCTGTTTCTGAACCGATTTTGATAAAACAAAGTTTAATTTACTTGTCTTTAAAATCATGTGCCATTTCAAATATTATGCTTCTTAATGCTAAATATATTACTCATTGCGAATATAGTATCGAAAATAATATCACTAGTGATATTCGTTTGTCTCGCAATGTATGGTCAACAAGGAATCTAAAAAGATCATGATGTTTTGTGCGCCGTTGCAACACTTCAGTAGATTTGTATCACCTGACTAAGTGTTGCAGCGGCGCACGAAACGTCGTGATCTTTTTAGATTCCTTGTTGACCATACATTGCGAGACAAACAAATATCACTAGCGATATTATTTTCGATATTATGCTTCTTGTTTTCATTACCTCACAAATGCATGATTTTTTTTAAGCATCTTCTAAACCAAAACTGGTTTATACCTTTAAATGCAGGTTTGCATTTCATTTTACTTGGTGCTGTCGGTTGTGCATATATAGATGGAATGAGATAGTGTCAGTCACGTTTGAGCAGTAGATGGTGGGATAAAGCCAGCATGGTTGGCTGGTGAAGGGGACCAAGACACTGTATACTGTACACACCGTAGTAGTTTTTTATTGGATTTATGTAGGCAAGTTAGATAATTTCCCAGGTAGTTTTTAGCAGATTTACGTAGGCAAGTTAGATAGTTTCCCAGGTAGTTTTTAGCAGATTTACGTAGGCAAGTTAGATAGTTTCCCAGGTAGTTTTTAGCAGATTTAAGTGGGCAAGTTAGATACTGTTCCCCAATAGTTTTCTAAAGGAAATACGCAGACAAGCTAGATACTTTTCTTCAGTAGTTTTTAGAGGATCATTTTAAGTAGGCAAATTAGATACTTATCGTCCAGCAGTAGTCGGATATTGCACCAGCATCCGTCTGGGCACGCTCTCTGTTTAATAGTCATTAGTTGTGTCGGCCTTCTCCTTCCTCAGTCAACATTGCGTTTGTCAACATTGCGTTTGTTTACCGACCGTCATGCGGAGGGTAAGGAGGGGGAATTCTTTTTTCCTGCACATTCGCCGGCTATCTACTTTGCTGCCTATTTGTGCTTTGCAGATGTGCGAGTGTGCAATGGTTTTGGCGGAGCAAGCATTTTAATAATGACATGCTCCATCAAGAACAACCATCGTCTGGGCTTTGCCTCTTTTGCCCTCATGTAAATGCATGTTCCCCCTCTCTCTCACTCTCTCTCTCGCTTTTTCTGGTCCTTATCCCACATGTATATATATGCTCGTCTATCTCAGTTAATATACGGAGACGTGCTCTCACTCACACACCCCCACACACACAAACTTATTTGCGCTCATAATGTAAAGTTTCGTTACACATGTAGATGCACTTGCAAAATTATTTGTGTATGACACAATCACATGTGATCACTCAAACATACTGTACAAAAATATTCATGTGTACATCCATTAAACGTACATAAAACACTGTGCACTCATACACTTATTTATATCCATCATCAAGCACATATATGTTAAACACACAAACATTGATTAAAATAAATTTCCATTACACTTCTGGATTTTAATGTTTTAATTCAAATACAGGTAGTAGCAAGTAGAATTATTCACCTGTTGCTAAATTTATCAGTCATTTAATGTATACCAGGAATGTTCATAATAATAATAATAATAACAGTTATTTGATATGTACATTGTTTGCAATTCATGCAAGTATCATAGCATATCCAGGATTTTGCAGCTGTACATTGATTCCAATATTAGTATTACAAGGCATCGGTGAACAACGCACATGCACACATCTAGGCAAGCGAGTAAATGAGAATGAGACTGATGAAAACATACATCACTCGGCCCTTTCCCCTCGTACCACGTTAATGCGTTGAGTGTGCGGACAGGACGAAGCTCAACGGAGCAAATGAATCGCAAGCTTCCCTTGATTCCCAGAAGTGGGCGAGAGGCGAGATATGGATATCGCCAGAGGGGAAAAAAGAGATAAGATAAATACACCTGTGTGTACATGTAGATATATGAATGTATGTTTGTATGGGTGTATGGGTGTGTGTGTGTGTGTGTGTGTGTTTGTGTGTATGTGCATGTGTGTGTGTGTGTGTGTTTTGTGTGTCTGTGTGTTCAATTCAATTCAATTCAATATTTTATTGGTCCATCTCAATGGAAAATTGCTTTGGTTCAATTCATAAACAATTAATCAAGATTCATATAATTAGTTTGTGTATGTGTTTGTGTGTGCATATATGCATATTTATGTGTGTGTGTTTGCATGAGTATGTATCTATATAGTGTGTGTTGGTATGTGTGTGCTTGAGTGTGTGTGTGTGTATGTGCAGAAGCTGATACATACTTGTATATTGCCATGCTTCAAGGATTGTAAGCCTTCATCCGTTATATTCACTGCACGCATGTTCCTGCGTCTCATTCGGGTTTGTGGTTCCAACACATTGCAGCTGTGCGGTGTGTACATGCACATGTATCTATCTATCCGGGGCAGTGAAGCGTGAAAAGGTAGTGGTCGGGAAGTAATTGCATGTAACCTGAATGTCTTTGACAATATTAAAAATATAATAGTGAGCTAAGAGCTTTGAATTATAGTTGTTCTAGCACTTATAATGAGAATGTTTCAACCAGCTGGTCCAAATCATTAATGATATAGTTAATATGATTAGAAAAAAGTAGAATGTAATTATAATATGTTGAACATGATCGAGCTGTACAGTCACCTTTGGAAAATGTTATATTTTGGGAATGCTTCAAAAAGTAGTGATTTTTTTATATAAAGATACTTAATGTATAAGGTCAACATTTTCATAAAACATGGGTTATTCTTTTCCATTTAAGGATTATTTGTTCAATGCATATATGACTTTAATTTGACATTATAATTTATGGTTTTATTAAGAGTAGGTCGCCGAAGACCCACGACCGCTTTCGACCTTTATGATTTTTAAAAGTAATTTTTTATGTTGTTTTAACTCTCTTTTTGAATTTAGTCATGAAACCATTGCCAATGCAATTTTTGTGAAACGATTACGGGTATAGGTCCGATGACCAGGGTAATAATGCCAGTGTAATTAAAAGGCCTAGAGAGTTGATGATCAATCCTATCATATAGTATATATAAATCAAAACATTATTAGTATCATGACATTATGACCGTAATGCTAAGTAAATTGCGTGGCTTTCATTGATGGCTTTCATTGATGCTCCATATATGCACTTAGCATGATATGTAGACAATGGCAGATTCCCAGGGTAGTACATTTCGTTTACTATCTAGAGTTAACTTAATTTGCCATTTATGCACAGTTCACATATTTTATGGCAACCTTCTACTACACTGACCCCGTGTTCACACACAAAAATGTCATCGTATAGCTAATCAGGAGCTAATTCTTTAGTCAGCTCCTGATTAGCTATACGACGGAAATTGTCGGAAATGTGTGTCTGAACGCTCACTTAACGAAACGTCGTATAAAGAATCATGATTAACGAAACAGGGGTTTGAGCATCGTTTCGTACGAGAGCTGACTAAAGAATCACGCTCGTTTTGTGTGTGAACGCCCAGTCGATTCGCTAATCATGATTCGCTATACGACACTCGTATAACGGGGCATGGCTTAACGTGACAGCAGACAGAAAAAAGAGAGCACACTGCGCAGTAGCAAACTGCGCACTTATACAATGTTTCGTGCAGCTGAATGCCAGCTGTTATGGGATCTTGTTTTTGTGTGTGTGAACGTTTAATAGTTTCGTTAATCATGATTCTTTATATGACGTTTCGTTAGTCATGATTCTTTAGTCATGATTTCGGGATGAAAATTTTGTGTGTGTGAACACGCTGAATGTCATTTACAATGCATCAATGTACACATGTATATCGTGATACTGCAGCGGTACAGTCAAACCTGTGTATAGTGATGTCAGTAGGGGAAACAAGAAATGTGGTCACTGTAAACAGGTGACCCCTATAGACAGGTTCTCTTTTAGTCAAACCTGTGTATTGTGACCTCCCAAGTGAAACAAGAAATATGGCCACCAAACAGGTGAACCATATAGACAGGTTCTATAATTATTATTTTAGTTAAACCGGTAAAGGTGACCACTGTAAACAGGTGACCCCTATTATAGACAGGTTCTATTATAAAAAAGTAAAACCCGTGTATAGTGACCTCCGAAGTGAAATAAAACATGTGGCCACTGTAAACAGGAGACCCCTATACTATAGACAGGTACTTGTACTATATAATTTGTTTCTCTGTAGGGGATCACTTTTGGTGGCCACTATAGGCAGGTTGGCCACTAAAGACAGGTAGTCATTGCGACAGGTTAGACTGTGTATTTTGTTTATAATAACGCATTTTTCACATAATTATGTACATTGTAGTATATTCGACCAGTACTACCAGCATTGTATGGTTTTGTACAGTGTTAGCTTCTCATAGTCATCATATCAATTAAAACCTCCACCCTAACTTTTGTCTGCACTTGCCCTCTAACTTCTAGGTCATATGAAATTGCATTGTTCTCTTGAAGTTGAACAATTATTTAGTTGCCAGTTCGGGCGAGCAAACTAGACAATCTATTATTTAATTTGACTTGCCTGTCACCAATTTTTACTTGCCCCGAGCAAGTGGGCAAGTGCTAGTGTCTAGTCCTGCATCATATTATTGGAGTAACAAAAATTAATGCTTGTTAGTCTGACAAGGGGATGGGTATCTCCATTAGTATAATTTATATCTTAATTGAGTTGTCCGTGTTTTGTAGGGTATCAATTTTGGTGGCCACTATAGGCAGGTTGGCCACTAAAGACAGGTGGTCATTAAATTAAGACAGGTTTGACTGTATATTTTGTTTATAATAATAATGCATTTTTTACATAATTATGTACGTTGTACTACTACCAGCATTGTTTGTTTTTGTGCAGTGTTAGCTTCTCATAGTCATCATATAACAGTCGTAACAAAAATGATTGCTCGTTAGTTTGACGAGGGGATGGGTATACCCATTAGTATAATTTATATCTAAATTGAATTGTCAGTGTTTTTCGCTAGTCATGAATACATCCATCATGCTGGATTCCCTGGACCTTCACCGTTCTGTCAAATTGAGATATGAGGGAGGATCAAATTGTGGGTCATTTGGTGACCCCGTTCCATTCAATCATCCAAGGTGATTTCATTGTGAACCAGCTACCCATAGTATTACACAATGAAGGAGAATATCAGAAACGTGCATAATAAATGGAGTAAAAAATGGGGGGTATTTTCCATGGAGGAAACGAAACAAACGGATTTGTTTTCATGGGCTTATTAATAAACATGCATGAAGAGGAATTGCATTATTCTTACAAAAAAAATAAAATGTTTTAAAAAACAGGCATTGAAGAAGGAAATTAAAGGGTACCACCACCCAAAAATAATAATCTTTTTATAGAAAGGTAACATCTTTAGTATTCCATTCCTTCAATAAGTTCACAAAAATATGTTTCAGAAAAAAATATATAATTGGAAAACGCATCACCATTCTCAGCCATGCGGTCATGCGGTCTGAATGCGCAGACTATTATGCGAGCAGAGCCAGCGGCGCTCTATGCAGAGTGAACGAATCATCCGGGATTCTATTGACGTACGCGTGAATTGCATTGGCGCACTCGCAGATGCCTGGCCCGTGTGGAACCACGAGATAGCCGTGGTTCCGTAAGTCGTGGAAATTAATTGCTTTGTTTATGAATTACACAACCCTTTGCAAAATGTTGGGTATCTATTTGATATCACAAAACGGTACCAAATCATATAATAATGTGTTGTCCTTTGCCTGGTGGTCCCCTTTAATGTACATTTTTCATGGAAAATAATGCTTTATTTTCAAGGGCTTTTTTAAAAGCATGCATGCATGCATACTGTAAAAAAAATTGTACAGTTTTCTTGGAAACATTAATCTTTTCTATTTTGTTTTTAAGCAATGCATGTAGCAACATTTTCATGGGATAATGGCAATTATTGTTCACGGTCTACATGTCAAGCTTGCAAGCATTGTATTGTTACTGTCTACAAAGGACTCTGAATATTGTTTTGTAATGAATTCTATAATATTGTCAGTTATTAAAGGGATAATTGAGTTTTGGTAAGGAGAGTATGTAGTTTTGGTCAAACTGAATTTTAGCAAGGAGGTTTCCTCCTTGATTTTAATAGTAACCCAAACCTGCACGATAACATTAGAAACGAATAGCTATAACTCCACCATGCTCGAAAGGAATTCAAAATTTAAAATGACTAAGTAAAAAGCCTGTTATCATTCAAAACGAGCCGTTAAAACTAAAGAGGGTGCTCTCTAAAAACTCATTGGTTTCAACCATTTAAAATAAAATATTGTGCATGTGATGTTTTGTTTAACCCTAATAAGGCCTAGGGGGCCATTATGGCCCCCCCCCCCCCCCCTCCGCGATTTTTGTAATTGCTCCGGAACGCGTTAAGATGACACCCCGCTGCTTGGTGACTTTTTTCTTTTGTGTCTTGCGCATCTTTTCAAACAAAATTTTTGAAAATCGGACCTACCGTTACAAAGTCACGTGACCTTATGTCTATCCATGTCAGCCCGAAAATCGCTCAATTTCGTGATTTGTGTACAAAACATATGGAAATATCAGTTTTCGTAAAAAGAGATATATCATTGGTTATTTGGTCTTGTTCACATTTTAGGTGTTTGTTTTGGTGTTCAAAATAGTTGAATTATAGTTAGAAATAAAATAAACAACACAAACAATAAAATACATTTTAAAAAACAAAGAAATACATAAGAAATTATAAAAACAATAGAAAACATAAGGAAGAACCTGGTTCTTGCAAATTTTGTTGTTGTATTATTATTCCAAATGGTCTAAAGAACATATGTAGTGAAAACCAATGTGTAATTATGAAGAATATATGATTTATGGGTAAAAATATGAATTTGATGACTTTATTTGCATAAATTACCATTGTATTCTATACACTTCACTTAACATGCGTGCAAATTTTCACGGCGATCAGCCGCTTCGCGGCAGAGATCTTACAAGGGGGGGGGCCATAATGGCCCCCCCTCCCCCCCCGGCCGTAGAAAGACCTCAAATAGCCCGGCCTTTTTAGGGTTAAATAGTGATTAGATAGAGAGATAATCAACAACTATTTAAAAACCTCTTTTGTAATTTTTTTTTAAGAGGAAGCATTAAAAAAAAAAATGGCTGGTTCAAAATTATCAAATGAATTGTGGGCCACACAATTATTACAAATGGTTATGTTTATGGATATTTCAGCCATTTCTGAACCGATTTTGATGAAATAAAGTTTATTCTGTCATTAGAATTGTATGCTCTTTCAAATTTGACAGCCAGTTTTTGATTATCTCACAAACAAAAATATTTTGTGTATCGCCCTCTATACCAAAACTCAACTATCCCTCTAATGTTTTATGACAGTGAAATAAAATGATAATTATTGTAAATTACGGAGCTCTAGTTTCCCCCGTTTACAAAGAGATTTTACATTCGTGTATAAGTTTAATGTGTGACTATCTGATGTACGTTTGTGTTTTGTTTAATTCACTTTCAGATGTCAGGCATTAACATGGGGCTAAAATATTTTGTTTATAGCTGCATGATATTCATTAATGCATTATACATTTTCAATTTCATTAATGCATTTTACATTTTTCATCTATATAAAATTTTGTTGAATGATGCAGAGAAAGACATAAATGTTTCCTTAACTCCACCATACGACGCAGCGCCGTACAGCACTGCACCCTACCTGTCGCCGCCTAGTGACACAAGTTGGAGAAGGTAAGCGCAAAAATCTTACAATTATTTTAAGAATATCAACATTTTAGCTATATATAAATGAGAATGAAAGAAAATATGACAGATGTACGATTTGATTCATATAGTTTTACCAGATGCTTTTTTTATTAAGTTTTATGACATATTTTAAGTTACCATAAACCGGGGTGACTTTGGCACCCGGGGTGACTTTGGCCACTTTTTGAGATGAATGTATTTTCATCAAGCATCACTTTTCAGAACAAATTTCTTATTGTTTCTAATGTAGTCCTATAGGATAATGTTTAGAATAAAAAATTAGTTCTGAAGAGTGAGACCTGATGAAAATACATCCTTCTAAAAAAGTGGCAAAAGTCACCCCGGGTGCCAAAGTCACCCCGGTTTACGGTACCATTATGAATATCACATTATATATGCCTCTGGTGTTCAACATGATTGCTAATGATGATGATAGTGATGATGATTATGATGATAGTGATGATAATGATGCTGATGATGATGATGACAGTGATGATGATGACGACGATGATAATGATGATGAGAATAATTGTAACGATGGGAGAAATGGCAGGGATAATTATAATGATGGTTGCAATGGCATGGATAATTATGATGATGATGGCGACCGTGATAATGTTAGTGATGAAGGAGGTGGTAATGATGATTGGTATATTGAACTATATGAAAGTTATACTGTTCCAATAAACATCTATTTGTATCAAGTCTTTGTAATTATACAAAAAATTGTTCTTCATAGCTGACTGTATTTGTATCATAGATGTTAATAGCTAAATTGGGCAATATGTGTGTAATTATTGACAAATCAAAGGTACAAAAAATAGACCATAGATGAATCTAAGGGCGGAAATAACTGGGCACGGGGTGTGTGTTCCCACAATGACACATATATATATATTCAAAACATGGGAGTGTGTTTGGCTTTCATGTCATGCAGGGAATATCACATACTAATTGGCTTGCAAAATTAACACAGGTGCAGCGCTTGTCAATGTGAGTTGGCGGCCAGGAAGGTTTTATACGTCGCTCATTAGCTGCCTTCATATTCTGCTTACTGTGCATGAGCGGGAATGCGTTGAGCACAATAGAGGCTATGCTAGCAAGCTAGTGAGTGCTACGATATAAGAGAGAGGGAATCTATAGAACCTGTTGGTGGCAATCAGGTCGAGAGGAAAGCCTCTATGTAAACTGACATCGTATAATTTGAAGGAAGACATCAGCTCTATTTTTTTGACGAGGTCAATTTTGAAAAATTCGAAATTATTGACATTACATTGATGGATATTGTTATACTGCATGTACAGTAGTACTTTGAGAGTTCAAATTAAAAAAAACTATAAAGCCATGTTTTTTTTGTATTTTTTAAAGATAAAGCTTCCATTGCAAAATGTTGTCTTTAAAATGATACCTTACTGAATATGCAGTCAAACCAGTGTATAGTGACCACCCAAGGGAAACAAGAAAAGTGGCCACTATAGACAGATAACCTCTAGACAGGTTCCATAACATTGTTTTTAGATGCAGGGGATACTTTTCTTTCTAAGCAGAAACATCTTATAGCAATTTGTTGTGACCATTTCTTGAGCATGTACATTTAATACATGACGCATTAAGACAAAACTTAATTGCAATTTCTTGTTATCCCGGAAATAGGAGAAGTTTGGTTACATATTATGATTTATGATCCATATTTGTTTCAAATTTCATGCTCTGATTGACAAGCGCAAGTGGAACAATAAATGATGTGTTGACATACTGAACACAGTCTTTAGACTAGTGTGCAGCCTTGATTACAGGCTCTGACTGTTTTCCATACATGCTGAAAAGTAGCATACATACCCTCACCCCCCCCCCCCCCCACCCCAACATCAGTCCGACCATGCTACCCCACTGCATATATAGTTAACTAGAAATATGCATGCTGTGAGAAAGATTAGATTAACCCTTGGAGTGCCATGTTCGACTCTGGTCACAGTTCCCACATACATGTAATCAGATATATGTGACCGGCTATAGCAAAACCTGGCACTTATCTGTAAAATCAAAATGTAGATTTTTCATACCATGGACCATGGGTAGTAGGGTTCATGTTCATACCATTACAAAGGCCTCATCACAAGCTTTAATTTGATGCTTTCTAACTAATTGGTCAATAATTGGCGAAGATATGATTGTTTCAATTTTACAATCATAGGTCTTTTAAACACATTGTGTGAACTTCAAAGCATGAATTACCGACAAGTGCAGGGTTTTGCTATAGCCGGTCACATATTGGTTTGCATATATACAATTCAGTGTGAAATGAATTGTAAAGACATTCAGAGAAAAAAAAAAATGTATTGACACCCCCACCCCCGGCCCACCCCCTAACCCTAACCCTAAGGGGGCAATCTGTATAAAAACAAGGGAAATACATAAAGTGTGCCCCAATCAGTTTGACTACACGAACCCCGTGTTCACACACAAAATTTTCATCCCTAATCATGACTAAAGAATCAGCAGCTGACTATAGAATCAGCTTCTCATTAAAAATTCCTGTGTCTGAACGCTTACTATCTCACTAACGAAACTCGGGTTTTATCGTCGTTTCGTACGAGAGCTGACTATAGAATCCTGCTTATTCCGTGTGTGAACGACCGTAACTCACTAATCATGACTAACTGGGCGTGGCTTAACGTGAACGTTCGCGCGCACACAGATGACAGCAGACAGAAAAAAAAGACAACACACTGCGCAGTAGCAAACTGCGCACTTATACGATGTTGGGGGGGGGGGGTTCGGCGCCACCTGGAAACCAGCTGTTGTGCGATCTATGCTCTGTGTGTGTGAACGTAGAGCAGGTTTGATTTAATCATAACTAACGATACGTCGTTTCGTTAGTCATGATTCTTAATCATGATTAAGGGATGAAAATGTTTTGTGTGTGAACACGCTGTATGCCACTGATGATATGTACATAAAGTAAGCTTGCACAAACAAGGTTTTGTGTTCTGCATAGTCTTTTGACAAGCCTGTCTCGTCTGAACTGAGTTGAATGCAAGGAACGACTGGACAGCGCGACTACAGTGCACACTCTCTTGGCGAGACAGTCTTTTCGCAAATGGATTGCTCTCCGATGAACTTCTTTTGTTAAGTATTGAATTCCTCTACCTATGAGTTGCGCCCAATCAGGAAGCCGGGTTATCACGTACTCATGCATTATGCATCATTCCCCAACGCAAGACACAAACTATACCACAGTGAACCGACGCTGCACGCTGAAGCAATACAAAGGTCCGATGCAAAGCAACACACACACATACACGCACACGTCCCGAGGTCACACACAGAAACACACACATACACACACAGCCTACACAGGGATGTGTTTGTGTATACAATGCTATGTACTGGGCGAGTATGCCGACGTACACGTAGTTCATATTTAAATGGGAGAGGCAAAGAGACGTTTGACTGTACAGAAAGACGTGTGCTCAATGCAGTAGATATATCACAAAACTATGCATGATTCATTAAATCAAGCTTATGCATATTCATGAGCCAGTAGAAGCGTAAAGGCGAGGGGATCGCACGTGAATTCATCATTTTGCCAGATAGCCTCCATCAGGCGTTCAGTCGTTCCTGATCTTGCAGCCATTGCTTGCTTGAGACACGAAGCCTTGTTAAAGGCTATGTTCTGCATAGATTTACATGCAGCTGACCTTGAGTTTGCTTGCCTTCCAATTTGTGTATGCTTTGTGCAGTGAACGGTGGTTGCATGATTTATGATTTGAAAATGATACAAAGCATTCAAATGTTACAATGCAGTGGAATGGTGGAATGGGGGGGGGGGGGGGGGGGGGGGGGAAATGAAGGCATAGTCATTTTTCTCCAACATATATATATTTCATCATGAGAGCGTACGTAATATGATCAATAATAGAAAGAAAGCAAGTGATCGAGCCAGAGTGTAAGTGTCAAGTTTGTATATTTTTATGTTTATTCTTCTCAGATTTTGTAAGGTCTACTACAAAATCGTACATGTACATGTAATAAAGCAAGTGTGCTTTAATATATATACATGCACTGCTTTTTAGATGCCTTTTATATATACAGAATTTACTTAAAAATAATATTTGTAAAATTAATAGCATGATCAATAAAAGAAAGAAAGCAAGTGAGCTAGCGTGTTTGTATCAGTTGCAGCCATAACTATACTTTTATGTGTATTCCTCTTAGGTTCTGGTGGTCAAGGGGTTAATACACATGTGTATGCACACAAACTGACCTACTTCTTGTACAACCTGTCATTGTGGGGATATGAGGTCTGATGAGTTTCCCCGGGGCAGTGGGGGTGATAATTACTTTATAACACACAGCACAGATGACAGATCTCACAATGAATCTGATACATTTTTGTTTTGTTTTGTTGGGAGTCGATACGAGGTCAGAAATGAATTCACATTTATAATACACAACAGAGTAAATTAAAGGTTTCAAGCTAATTAAGGGATTGTAAATGTTGTCCGGGGTTATTCATGACTCTGTGTCTATGTGACAATGAAGCGTACCTGTGGCATATATAGTTTTGTCCAGTTTGGGGAGGGGGGGGGGGGGGGGTGCGGGGGGCACAATGTGGGACTTTCATTTTTTGAAGTATGAAGTTCCATATCGATCAGTAGGAATTCATAAATAAGTCAGTCATATAGACATGGTTATAGAGGGGGGGGGGGGGCGGGCGGGGGGGGGGGGGGGAAGGGGGAGCATCAGTGAAATATTACAAGGGGGCTCAGGGCAATTTTAGCCCCCAAAAGCCTTAAAAAGCCCTCTTTAATTTACAAAGAGTTCAATGCAAAGTGAATTTCCTAGTGCTATTTTCATACTGAAATGGTTGAAAAGTAGCTCCTGAAAATAATAAATTAATATTTTTGCCTGGGGCGCCAAGTTGCATTGTTGTGTTATTATGATATGCTTGTAAATGTCATGCTATGTTTAATTTTGTTTTACTTATGGGCAATTCCAAGCAAACATTGACATAACCACTGATTTTTCAAATTCGTTGTACCATAACAAATTTGGTATCAAATGAAAGCTAAAAGATTGAACTTTCCAAAAATGTATTTTGTTTTTGAAAAAAAAAATTGTAAACTATTATTTTATTGTTAATATATAGCATAAATTAATTTTCAGTTATTTTCACAAAACATTCAATTAAATATTAAGCATAAAAGAACTGCGAAAAGGAGTTTTCATAAAATTTTATTTCAGTGTTGATAGGATCATTGCTTCAATTTTTCAGATAAATATCAATTTCGTCATTTTTGCTCTTCGTTCCGCTTCAGTGACTGTCTCATTTACAATCATTAATATGTCACGGCGTTACACTAAAAACATATATTTTTAATATTTCTGGAAAAATATGAATGGGAATGAAATAATTTTTTGTTTTCTTTGTATTAGCCCATAGGGCTATAATATGCATGCTGAATAGCAGCATTATCTTTTACCACTTATTAATATAATCAATATCAATTTGGTCACGGCGTTACGTTTTGTGTAACGCCGTGACGCTACCTACTGGATTCCCATTGACATAACACAGTAGACATAATCAAATAGTGTAAGATATTTTTTGTAGGTATGCTTGGGCATTGCTCATGCTAAAATTATATGAATAGGGTCCGTTGATAATGTTTCCATCTCAAAGTTACCTGAGTCATGTATGGGTATGGGTTGTATGTCCGTCTGTCTGTATGTGCATCTGTACATCAGTGTTCTTTTTTTTGCAATATCTCAAGAATCGTTGGATGGATTTCGTTCAAACTTTGTACAATCCATGTATTTAGAGGTATGGATTATTGGATATGATTTTGGTCCATGAGGTCAAAGGTCAAAGGTCACATAGCTAACAAATATGCAAAAATTATATTATTATCAAGATAGTTTGAGAATCCTTGAAGGATAACATGATAATAATACTGGTATGCGTCCAGTGAAGTATATGACCTGATTAGGGAATGGGGTCATAGGTCAACAGGTCAAAATATTGTTGTTTTTTGTTCTCACAATTAAGTTCCAGAATCAATGTTAGAAAGAGTACTGTAGGTAAAAGACAATTTTCTGAAACTGTTTGGGGCACAGGTCAAAGGTCACTCGGATAATTACCAATTCAAAAACAAACATTTACTAACTCTGAAATCATGTTACATGAAACAAATCACTTGCAAATATGCACTGTGCAGACCAAAAATTAAACATTTGTATGTTATTTTGAGAAACAAGGTCAAAGGTCAGATGTCAAAGGTCTCATATTTCATTGTTACATTTAAGTATGTATTTTGGTTTTAATATTTGATGGTTCCATTAACTAACTTCTGAAATAGATAAGAATGTCAATTATGTCCTAAAAGATTTTTTGATCAATAGAGGGCGCTGTGCTGCAAATTTGTGTCATGCGGATGATCATTTAATAGCATCTTGGTTATATCACCCATTCATCTAGTTCTTTATTGATTCTGGATCACTACATTAAAATTATATCATATTATTCATCTCTTTAATATCTCCCATATATATAACATGTACAATTCAGAGGTCACAGCGTTACAGTCACGGCGTTACAGTGCATAGATACATTTATGATATCATATTTACTATGAGCATTGGATTTTTTCTACATTTTTATTTGGATGTTCTAGCTTGATGTCTAGTACAAAGAATCAATGTGACAAAAGTGCAAAATGTTCCTGTAGTTCACAGAGTTTACTTAGTTTCTTAGCATGTAAGAAACCCATGTCTTTTTGCCGTCACGGCGTTACAGCAGATATTGATATTCATAATTAATAATTTATTGGGAATTTTGGTTTTCTTGCCTATTGTAAATTATTGGTAGGATAGTGGTTACAGATGCATATCAAAAGTTGGTTCTAGATAATTATTTAGATTTTATGAGTTATTTGGACTTTCATTGTGAGAAACACCCTCTGACCGTCACGGCGTTTGCTTGGAATTGCCCTTATACCAATAAATGCCCTGTGGAGGGGAAAAAAAAAAAAAAAAAAAAAAAAGTTGCATTTAATAAGCTCTAGATTTGAATATACTATAGAGTACAGAAGCCATGACGTCATAAAAACACTATTTTCGAATGTTTAAATTTGAACTCCATTTTCCGTAAGAGCATCAATAATAATGTCTAAATACCGAAAATCAATTGAATATATTACGTATTGGCTGAGATATGCCCACCTGAATGAATTTTACTTCAATGGGCAATCAGTGTTATAGTGCACTGGTTCATATAATTATGAATCAGTGCACTATTAACACTGCATGATTGCCCATTGACAACAAAATTCATTCGGATGGGCATAATATCTCAGCCAATACGTAACCTTTTCAATTGATTTTCGGTATTTGGACATTATTTGTTATGCTCTTTCTGAAAATGAAGTCCAAATTTGACAATTAAAAAAAAAGAATGTTTATGGCATCATTGATGACATCACACTTCACCACTCTATACCAGCGGCCAAGTGCAACGCCATGCGTGTGGGCATAAGATCCTGTAAACAGTAATCGCTTGCGCTCCGAGTCTTTTCGATGAGCGTATTATCGCATGAATAAACGTCGCTCACGGTGCATACAAACTTTTGCGTGATTGACTTAATTGTCAAACAGTTTTTCCCGTGATCAGGATTTAGAGCGCAATATGGATTTAGACGCCACAGACATAGGAGATATAGATATGTAGACATTGTAGTTGAAAGCTTTCATCACCATGCAGTAATATCAGAGTTGACGGACATGTTCTCCAGTCCCCGGGTACATGAATGCTCGTCTTCCCATCAACCTTTCCCGAGCTTTGCATGTTGTGTTGTGGAGGTGTCATAGACCGCCGAGGTATCTCTAGTTGCTGCTCATGACATTTGTCTGAGTACAATATGTAGCGTTTACATGATGGGCAATACGTGCATGCGAGAACCCAGAATAGCCTCATGTACTGCAAGTCAAGTTCATGGCGTACAGATATAGCCTGGCGGAGCTATCCATAGACCTACTCTCCGAGAGAGAGATGGCGAGAGGGAGAGGGGGAAGATCTATAGAAGAATGAATGAGCTCTAGTCTAGCATGACAGACTCTTTCACTAACTGCAACAGGCATTTTATCATTTATACGCCAAGATTAATATTTGATCAAAACTCTCAATTTGACATATTATTCTGAGCCATATATTTGTCTTGGTACTTTCTCTATTCATTCTGGAATAAAGAAATTGCATGCAAATTAAACGTGTATACCTTCATAAGTTCATGCTCGTATGTATGTATTGTCTGCGCTCCTAGAAAATCAATGGCCAGAAGTAGTTCTCTTTGAACCATAGTCTAGTATACTAGACTCCATAATATTCCCTCTACATAATGAATTTATGGATGGCATTTCCATTTGCGATATGGCGTGATTAATATTTCATAACTCTATGAATGTGTTATGAGCACAGATAAAGGATGCATTTGATGCAATTTTACAGGTATGTACTTCGGCAGTGAATCTTCATCCATCTGTGGATTGAAATATCCTTATGTCTGACTCGGGGGGAAAACAAATTAATTTATTTTTCTGGGGGCTCTACCTCACATGCATGAAAATTGCACATTCAAATTTGTTTTGCATTGAACTCCATTTAAATGTATCTATTATCACATGTCTATGATTTTCTGGGCTCTGTTTGGCATTTTGGGGGCTAATATTGCCCGGAGCACCTGTCTAATTCTTTTCACTGGTCGAGCTGGTGATCTTGTGACAGCTTAATCTGTGAGGGTGGTACATGTATTTGTTTGCGAGTACAGATTGCGATGTAATGGAAGAGGCCTCGTGGAGGAAGCAGCATATCATCTGACAGGTGTCTAATTATCTGATAGAATACATGGCAGCAGTGGGGGGGGGGGGGGGGGGGGTTAGCCAGGGTAGTTTTGGAGGCTGGGAGGGGGGGGGCAGATCAAAAATACTGTAATAAAGCACTATGAATATGTATAAATATTACTATTTTATGATACTGAGATATGAATGAGCCTTAATAAAAGACTAGCATTTGTGTATGTCTCGTTATTAATAATACATGTAGGTCTATTATAAGTTGTAAACAGTGAGAAAAAAAATACACGAGGGCTCGGGGCAAAATCACACCCGAAATTCCCAAAAGAGCCCCCAAATATAAAAGAGCCCCCGTAAATTTGCATTGAGTTCAATTTAATGTAATAACAACAACATCACTGCAGTTTGCTGTTTTGCTTTATCTGTTGCATTTCAGTCATCTCCACCCCTTACTATCAGATGCAGTGTATGTAATGTTGTTATTTTTACCCATTCAGGACTGGTTCTGAAAATACTTGGGATAGGGTCTATGGAAAACCGGTTAATGAAATAAAATTAAATGAATGACGAAATTAATTTTTTTTATTGTCAATAATAATTAGTTCAATATTTACAATTTACAATAAATATATATATATATATTTACATATTCATATTACAGATAAGTAATACTTCTTGAAATTAATAATACAATAGAAGAATTGACAAAAGATAGCATTTTGAGACGGGAGGGAAGGGGGTACAGTAGGCTAACTTGAAGATGTACGGCAAACCCTTTTAGTTCTAACTCAAAGCAAAATTGGCTCTCATACTAGAATAATGTATGCCTGCACATGTGGATGTGCAGTGGATACCTTTGGGAAGCATAATTCTTGCACTGACATGTAAATACATGTGTACAAGTAGTAAGAAGAGAGTTTGTGATGGCAGAATTATGTGCCATGCATTTATGTGTAAGTTTGTGTGTCTGTATAATCGTAATTGTGACCGTGAGAGCTATTGTGAGTTCAATGTACATGTGCAGCAACAATGACAAATAAATATGCGTTCATGCCATTGTTATCTAAAGGTGGTCGTTTGACAGCATGTTTTATTTGTGTTTGTTCAAAATTATATGGAATGTATGAAAAGGTTACGGATATAAGGGTGGAGAAATTTTGGCAAAATGTATTCGTCCCCAATAGGATGACCCCTGTACAAAATGCACATGTACAGTATGTTGATTTCTCATGGTGATCATTACATAGCTCTACATGTATGTAATTTTGTGTATTTAACATTGTTTATTTACCAACTGTTGTTATTTGGCAATGTACCAATGTTTATTTGTTTATCTTTTCATAGCAACACCTTCAATGGAAATTCAGAACCAGAGATCTAATTATAACCATTACCAAATGCATAGAGATTATAAAATCCACAAATATGATGCATGTACTTTTATACATAAAACACTAATGCACACACATAATTGCACATGTCATTTGCATATGTCATTTGCATGTGTGAATTGAATAAAGCAGCAGCTTTGATATATCATGTACAAATAATAATAAATGCCATTCATTATTTATGGATAGTTAGTAGATAAATAGTAACTCAATTGATGATATTTTGACAATTGAGTACAACAATTGAGTTGAAAGTAATAAATAATGGGATATGATGCAAAGTTAACAATATAATCAATTGGTGAGTAAACACTGTATTGTGCTATCCCCTTTTAAAGGGATCTAGTTCTATGTTGACATAACTGACATAAATGACAAAGAAATGATACAAATTAGTATTTATAGAATATGTCCAATGAGTGATGTGTGAAAATTCCATGATGAATGCAAGCCTCCACACTAAACTTTTTTTCTGAGTGGCCCATTCAGGCAAGTAAAATCATAACTTTTCAAATTGTACTTGCCCGAACAGAAAGTTTACTTGCCCGCTTACTTCTAGAGGAGATTTAAAGGAGTAGTTTAGTTTTGGTAGAGAGGGCGCTGCACATCACAATTTTTTTGTGAGGTAATGAAAAACTGAGTGTCGAATTTGAGAGAACATGCAATTTTAATGGCAGAATAAACTTTATTTGGTCAAAATCGACCCAGAAACGGCTGAAATCTTAATAAATATATCTGATCTTATAATTATTTGGGGCCCAAATAATTAGATGATTTTTTCAAAAAATTTAAAAAATGCTTGCACTTATTCAAAAAATTTTCAAAAGCGTTTTTGAAATAGTTGTTGATGATCTCTCTATTTAATCATTATTTCAATAAAACATCACATGCATAATTTTGTATGAAAAATGGTTGAAACCAATGCCTTTTTAGAAAGCGCCCTCTTGTGTTTTAATGGCTCTTTTTGAACGATAACGGGCTTTTTACTTAGTCGTTTGTAATTTTGTATACCTTCCGAGCACATGTGGTGGAGTTATAACTATTAGTTTATAATTTTACTGTCCAGGTTTGGTTACTAAAGTTCAGCCTTACCAAAACTGTACTACCCCTTTAACCTAAGGAATTACATTATTCTCACATACATAGTTGGCCAATAATTTAGTTGCCCCATCATGCAATTAACTAGGGCATTTATGTTGTTTTACTTGCCCGACACCAATTTTTACTTGCCCCGGGCAATAGGGCAAGCGCAAGCCCTGATGAATGTCATATGACCGAGTAATAAGCGAAAATGCAAGGTGATGTTTGCTAACTCATTGCAACGACTTTGTACACAGTTGAAACAATCCCAGGGAGACTTTCAAATCCAGACATTCCAATCATAAATATCTTAATAATGAAAGAACAATTTGGAAACCAAAATCTGTTCCATGCTTCTATTGATGTGATATATATTTGAGAACCGCTTCAACTCAACATGAGCTGTTGCTTGCTCGGGCCACCAAAATTTGCAAAGTGATAGATTTTGGGCCACCAAAATTTATACATGCATCGACCAGACACAAATTGATTCTGTTTGATTGAAATAATTTCCACAAAACATATTTTTTGTTTACTCTAAAAATGTTGTTTTCTTTTTTGTTTTGTGTTTTTCAGGCCACCAAACATATGAAAATTCAAGTACAAGTAGTATGGGTATATATGGTTCTAGCCCAAAGGACCACTAGAAAAAAAAGTTAATGTGCAGCACTGGCTAGAGTTTGAATTATTTTTGCCAATTTTGTCAAAGTTACTACATGTAGATCCCTTTATTACTCCTTGAGTGCCAAGCTCGCATTTTTGCGATTAACAATACACACAAATGCCATAGAGCATTACAATCCCTGGCACTTAATAGGGAGTTAATAGGGATGTGTATATCACTTGCCTGTGATGACTGAGTTTCCTGCCTGAATGGTGATGGATTGTTAGTGTGAGGATCGAGTGACGGATGGCACCGTTGTCTACCCAGCAAGAAGAAATTTATCTAAGTACTGTCCTCAGGTGGCGTGTTTCCATAGCGACCATTTTAAATGACACTGACTGAATGCCACATCAGTGTGGTTTATTTTGTTCCCGTTATTATTCAGAGGAGTTCAAATTGTTACAGATTCTTGGTTTGTAACATTGGCCCTCAGTGTAAACACTGTAAATTAGGATGAACTGGATAAGGTCTAGGCCAGTAACATTTAATTTACGTCCATTTTTAGTGGCCCAATCAGGCAACTAAATTTATATTCAAACATTCTTAATGAAACATCTCCGCAAAACATGCCTTCATTTTGCAATGAGTGAAGTACATGCCCTTTTTTGTATTATAAATACACATTATGCGGTCTCACGTTACTAATAATAAGCTTCAAAAATTAAATTTAGTGTGTTATGCAACACAGTTCATTTGATACTATGCCCATGTAAAGTCAAACCTGCCTTAAAGGGACTTAGTAACATTGTCCAAATCCTCAAAATAAAATTTTAATTCTAGCGGTTCCCTTATAGTTTGTTGTATTCGTATTAACAATAAAATCATGGGACAGGTTTCGGTTTTTCAAATTTCCCTTTCGTTACAAAGATATGTATGATTGAAGTATTCAGATAAGAAAAATTCCGGCGAGTTTTTCTTCCGTGTACAAAGTGAGTGCAGTGAGTTACCGAATATCACTTTGCATTTTCGCTCATTACTTGGCCATACAATGTCCATTTGACTTGAAATTTCCACACAATACCCTGTGGACATATGTGATAACAACAATATACATTGCATCAACTATTCATCACTTTTTGCACATGTCAACAAAGTTACTAGATCCCTTTAATGGCCACCTGTCTATAGTGGTCACCAAAAATGACCCCCTGCAGGAAAGGCAATGTTATCGAACCTGTCTAGAGGTCACCTGTCTACTGTAACAGTGGCCACATCTCTTGTTTCCCCAGGGTGGTGGTCACATATACATAGGATCACTGTATGCACACGTAAAGGAACATTTGATACCGGGTATTTCTTTTTCAGTTGCAATCACTGTGTATTTCTTAATAAAAGTATACCAAGAATACTAATTTTATTAAAAGTTTGTGTGTGTGTGTGTGTGTGTGTGTGTTCTCTAGGGTCACCGAAAAGTAATTAATTTTGAGAGAGGTGTGCGAGCTACAAATGCTCTTGATATCCAATCGCTCTTCCTCACTGTGGATGCAATGGAGGTACCTGGGAGGTAATCTAATGGCTCAGTACAAAAGAAAGAAAGAAGAAATACCCCTGGAGAGTGTTTCACCATCACAAAGATCCTCAGTTGAACTTAAAGGGATAGTTGAGTTCTGGTAAAGCGAGTACAGTTTTGGTCAAACTGAATTTTAGTAACCAAAACCTGCACCATTACATTACAAACTAATAGTTATAACTCCACCATGCCCGAAATGAATATAAAATTACAAATGACTAAGCAAAAAGCCTGTTATCATTAAAAAAAGAGCCGTTAAAACTCAAGATGGCGCTCTCTTAACACTCATTGGTTTCAGCCATTTTGAATAAACTGCCTATCTACTAAAAAATAGCTTGTGCAATAGAATGAGATTAGAAATAGTCCGACCCTGAGCCTTCGATCCTAGCAAAATCTGTGTTTGCCCGCAAAATGACCAAAATATTTTAAATTCTACATAAATTATCAGCCCACCGACAGTTTGTTTAAAAAAGGGATTCATAATAATGATACGTTTGTACGTACTTGTACCTTGGGAAATCCATAAAAGGATTATCCCTCCAATTCCAATTTTTCCACATTTTCGTTCGTTTGAATAATTCATTGGAATAGCCTGTAGACACAGTGCAGCAACAGTTCAGTGCTTGACACACCCAAGACAAGCTTTTGAAGTGTTATCTGCAAACTGTGTAGAGGGTGTGCAACCCTATAAGTTATTGCTAAATTTAACGCAAAGTTGTTCAAATTTGTATGCATTGTATGGCTGCTATTTATCATTTTGTAAGCCTTCATTACAAATACGGCATCATGGTCGGAAGACCTGGATGCAATACTGTATAATTCTCATTATACGTTAAAGGTTACGGTGTAAGTACCTTAAACAAATAAGGAAACACACGATAACAGAAAACAACAAGAATAAAGTACAACATAATATTTAATTATTTAAGTACGGTATGTAATGTTCAAATAAGGAAGAAATATTTCAAGACTTTGAGACTTGACTTAATATTGCAATTTACATTTTGTATGTGTAGTACTCATGTTTTGATAACAATTTTGCATCATCAGTTCTTAGATGTTTTGTTGAGTGCAAGAAAGACATTTATCCGTGCAAAAATGAATGTATTTATATTAAAGGGACTTAGTAACATTGTCCAAATCCTCAAAATAAAATTGTAATTCTAGCGGTTCCCTTATACCTTGTTGTATTCGTATTAACAATAAAATCATGGGACCGGTTTCGGTTTTTCAAATTTCCCTTTCATTACAAAGATATGAATGATTGAAGTATTCAGATAAGAAAAACTCCGGGCGAGTTTTTCCTCCGTGTACAAAGTGAGTGCAGTGAGTTACTGAATATCACTTTGCATTTTCACTCATTACTTGGCCATACAATGTCCATTTCACTTGAAATGTTCACACAATACCCTGTGGACATATAAGATAACAACAATATACATTGCATCAACCATTCATCACTTTTTGCACAAAGTTACTAGATCCCTTTAACAGCTTTCTTGCACTGACCGGTTTGTACATTTCAAGCAGACTCTAAATTTCGACACAAAGCTTAATTAAACTCAAACACACAAATATATAAAATGTCTTTAACTTGATGTTGTCCAAATTAATATAGAATGTAATCATTAGTATGTTGAAAACTACAAATAATCCTGTTGTTGTTGAGAGAGCTATATACATGTATTCATTATTCAGAAGGTTTATAATTCCCAAAAAATATTTATTTTCCCAGAAGTTTATAATGTATATATTTACAAACATTCTGAACAAGGAAGACAATTTAGTCCCATTGAGATGAAACCATTGATGCAGCCATTCAAGGTGAAGTGGGGTACTTGGCCTCAAAACCTTAAAGAGATATAGAGTTCTGGTAGAGAGAGTACAGTTTTAGTCAAACTGAAATTTAGTAACCAAAACCTGCACCATTAAATTACAAACTAATAATTATATCTCCACCATGCTCAAAAGGAATACAAAAATTACAAATGACTAAGTAAAAAGCCTGTTATCATTCATAGAGAGCTGTTTAAACTAAAGAGGGCGCTTTAAAAAAATGCATTTGTTTAAACCATTTAAAATAAAATATTGTGCATGTGATGTTTTGTTGAAATAGTGATTAGATAGAGAGATAATCAACAACTATCTAAAAACCTCTTTTGAAAGTTTTTGAAAAGAGGAAGCATTTTAAAACAAATTTTAACGGCTGGTTCAAAATTATCGAATACTTGTGAGGCCCCACATTTGTTACAAATGGTTATGTTTATGGATATTTCAGCCGTTTCTGAACCGATTTTGATCAAATAAAGTTTATTCTGCCAATGTAAAATTGTATGCTCTTTCAAATTTGACACTCAGTTTTTCATTATCTCACAAAAAAATTATTTTGTGTAGCGCCCTCTCTACCAAAAATCAACTATCCCTTTAAAGGTAGTTTGGATTAATTAATCAGACTTGCAGCTAGTGCCATCTTGCGAATGCCTTGCCCATAGTGAAAAACTATTAACTACACGCTGACTCGGTGTTATGCAGAGCGCACAGACTAGCCTAGTTTGAAATAGCGACCAGCGGTTTAGCATCCTCACATACAATAATCTTAGTTTGATTTGTTCATAAAGCAATGTTGTTGCCAATAGAACTTTTGTATAAACCAAAAAATTCACAATGCACACGCATATATGGATGTATGGAACAGTGTTAACATTTTAAAGGGCAAATGTATTTTGTAATCACTTGATTGAAATCCTATAATCTATAACCAGATAATTCATGAAAAAAAACTATTTTGCAAAAACAACTTACATAGTACAGTCAAACCTGTGTATAGTGACCACCTAAGGGAATATGATGAGTGGCTACTGTACAAGGGGTGACCTCTATCACAGGTTGCATAACACTGTTATCTCTCCAGGGGATCACTTAGCTGCTATAGGCAGGTGGCCACTTACTATGATTTCACATTTGATTAAATAAAAGGTACACTGTCATTGCTTGCGCTCTGAATGTTTTTGATAAGCGTATTATCGCATAAATAGACGTCGCTCACAGTGCGTACAAACATATGCGTGATTGGGATTTAGAGCGCAATATGAATTAAGATGACACAGAGATTAGAGATATGAGTGTACATACATACATGCAGTGTACATGTAATGTTTATTTGATATAGGTCATACTGTGTCATTCACACCTCAGTCCAACACAAATAAGAAATGCTCACTTGAAATAAAATCAAAGTCATCACACATCCATCAATCTGACTAACCAGTTAGTCCAGGAATTACCAGCGCTAATTGGACGGTATGCCATCAGCTCCTGGCATTCTACTAGCGCATAGCTTCTGTGCATAGCTTAGAACTGTGAAATATGTATGTACAGTTTATGTTCACTAGGTCTATACCCATTTGGTCAACTACATGGTGCCTGAAACTTCAATCTTCTCAAACTCCAAACTCCAAACTTAATCCCAACCCTTAAAGGGATCTAGTAACATTGTACAAATACAGAGATTCTCTCATATCTTGTTATATTACCAATAGAAGCATGAAACGGGTTTAAAAAAAATTAATTTGATTCCCTTTCATTAAAAAAAGATATTTACAATTGAGGTGTTCAGATTTTTGAGTATCCACTGGAAAGTTATAACTGTATACAAAGTCAGTGCAATGGGTCAGCGAATATTACTTTGCATTTCGCTCATTACTTGGCCATATAACAGCCATTTGACATGAAATGTTAGCACATATTACTAAGTGGACATGTCAGATCACAAAAATACCAATTTTATCAACCATTCATCTCTTTTTGCACATGTTAACAAAGTTTCTAGATCTACTGGTTTAACCTAACTCTAACCCTATATCCCAACTCCGGACTATAGTTCTGATCACGGGCGTAGACTTGACATTGATACCCATTCAACTGGGGGGGATGATCCATTCATTCATCCCCCCCAGTTGAATAGGTATTACGTAAGTCGCTACGCCCGTGGTTCTGATCCATAATTGGAATCCTCGGCCTCTCAATTCTGATTATGTTAGTTAGATGGCATTGGTGTAGACCAAGCTAGTACAAGTTGCCCAGTATAGTAATGGTTAGTTCATTATTTACAGGTATGGGGATTTGACCGAGCGGTCAAGTTGCACTGAGGAAAATGAAACAAGATGAGGAGAGAGAGAGATGGAGAGATGGAGAGATGGAGAGATGGAGAGGGGAGGGGGGAGGGGAGATGGGAGATATAGGGGGAGAGGTTTGTGGGAAGAAAGAAAGAGAGGGAGGGGGAGGTGAGGGGTATCAAGTAGAAGGGGGAGAGGGAGGTGGGAGACGGTATAGGGAGGTAGAGAGGAGAAGGGAGATATAGGGGAGAGAGGCGCAAAATTAAAAAAAATTTAAAAATAGTTTTGACACACATGTACAGTATACAGGGTGGCCGTAATAAAATGGAATGGGACTCTTCCCATAATATTGAAGCAAAAGAGCTCATTTAAATAGATAGGGAATCTTTAAACAAGAAAAATTATATCAGCAAGATCAGCAACATTTAAGGCAATTTTTGTTCCAAATCAAAATATTATGGCAGGCAGCCGAAAGAGGCAATTTTCCTGCAACCATTCTGTTGACATTGGAACAAATTTGAACCCCAAGATTGTGTCACTAATTTGGCTCTAGAACAAAACCTACCCAGCCTAACTGTATCGTACACATACATGATACACAAAAGCTATTATTTGTATACGTACATGTACACATTGTCTCCATTACCCCATTATGGCAATGCACAAATAGAGGTTATCGAGAGGATGGTGTTTTCACACTAGGAACAATTTGGGAGCATCAAAATGACTGCTCAATCGGAGTCTCGCCCTTCACATACATTATTACTACTTGCCCTTTTGGTCAAGTAAAATCATGAATTTTTAAATTTTTACTTGCACCAGCATACAATTTATTTGGCCAAAGCTTGATATGTGTGGAAAATTTCTTGATTATTTCTAGATAAGAATTTATTACAAGTAAGGATATACATTTTTTCTCTTGTAGTTGAATAGAAACGTCAGTTGGCCGAGCGGGCAATGAGGGCATGTGCTAGCATCGAGCCCTGTATTACGTTGAGGAGATAGCAATCTCACTTTTCTCCACGTGTGAATCCACCTGCTCGCTACATGGCAGGCGGTAACAGGCAGCCAGAACTGATATCATCTGCATTCTGCTAACCTGCATTTCACACTCCACCAGGCTGGGCAATCACATTTACACCGTGGCAAATGGAGCGTGAAGTTTATTCAAATGCGGAATGAGTCATTACTACGAGGGCAATGGCTGCATCCACATACAAACGGCGACATAATAACAGACATATATATTCAAACATAGTATTTTTCACACAGTGTTTATTTCACTTTTCATACTACTTTATTCGACTACACCAACACAGAGCAACATCTTATATTAAAACATATATAGAGGCCACCTGTCTATAGCAGCCAACCTGCCTATGGCCACTCTTATGATCCACTGCACAGATTAAAATGTTATTATGGAACATGTCGGTAATGGTCACTTGACACAGTGGCCACTGTTCTTGTTTTCCTTATCTGGTCACTATAGACAGGTTTGTCTTTATATAGGGTGATTTGTATCATAACAGCATTCACCTGCAAATCGGGTGATCATTTGAAGAAAATCCATTTTCCAAATGTATTGAAAGGTACATTTACTTTCACATGACACTAAAAAGAAAAATACAAACAAATTCTCAAAAGAGTGTCAACGCCCAATTGTCTCTTTAAGCCAAATACGCACAAATAAGGACAAAATCATGTTCAGAAAATATCAGGCAAAACAATTAAGTCTTTGATTACCTATATGGATGTGTGTGCTTCTCAATCATTGGTTGGAACTTAAAGGTTTATCTCAAACCATGTGATTCATCTACCACTTTATGTCAGGTGGTTTGTACCACACTACCACATCCTGCATAGCAACCTCCGCAAGCCTACGGTGCTTTCACTTAACCCCTCTGCTACCACTGTACCCTAGCCTAGAGAAAGTCATTTAGTCATTACCTACAGCAGGGCTCCACACTTACCCTTTTTGTCAGTGGCCCGGTCGGGCCAGTGAAATCATTTCTTCCCCTTTTCTGGTGGCCCGAACAAATTTTTTACTGGCCCCAAAATATTATTTCATGGGTAAACTTTTTACTATTCAACATTTGTATTCTCTTTCCTGATTTCAACTGTGATTATAGATGAAGCATGACATGGAAGAAAACAAGCTTTTCTAATTTTGTCAATGTCGGTTGAAAATCTGCTTGCCTGATCGGGCCACCAAAATATGACTTTTATACATTTTTGCTGGCCCGAAGTGCAATTTCTCTGGCCGCGGGCCAGTGGGCCAGTGTGAGTGTCGAGCCCTGCCTACAGCATACATTACACTGCTGCATTGTATTGGGAATGAGCGAGTTAACTCGACTCAACCTACATAACAGTGGCTGCGATAGAGAGAACGAGAGAGAAGGAGAGGGAGAGGGGGAGAGAGGCAAGATTTGGGCAAAACAATGCGAGGATGTGCCGTCTGTGACTGCCAATTGATTTAGCCATTCCCCCGGCCACCGTGCTGTTCAATGCATTTCATGTATTTATCTGGTTTAGATTGAGATACAACCAAGGACGCGCTATTCATCAATTCTAAATTGCAGACAGTTTGTCCAACATGTGCATTTGTCTTGACATGCATTGTTTATTGATGCACATTCAGACATCTGAGACATGCGTACAATATTTGTCTCTGGACATGAATATTATATGAGAGGATATCTTTGTGACGAAACATATAATTTATGAACAAAAGAAAAATAAATCGACCTGTATTATGAGTATTTTATATCTATAGTTTGTTTTGTCAAGAAGACAGAGTTGAGTAACAGAGATGATGATGATGATGATGATGATGATGATGATGATGATAGTGATTGTGATGGTGATGGGGATGATGATGAAGATTGAAGAAGATGATGATGATGACTATGATGAGACTGATGATAATAATGATAATGAAGTAGCACTTTACAGGAATAAAAATCACCTGATAAATATTGCATTGATACATGTATCGTAACATTATTATTTAGCTATGATATGAGAAACAAATCTAATGATTGAATGTTTTTTTTCTTCATTTCTTATTCCTATTTTGTACAGAACAAACTCAGATTCTGCGTTACACACCAGTGCAATGGCCCCAGATGTCTTCTCAGGCCCAGCATCAGTACCCCCACATAGGAGAGGTGAGTTGTTCTCCCCCTTTAGGCTTTCTCCCTAAAATATGTACCCCACGTTTCCCTAGAAGCTGTACCCCTCTCACCCTGGGTCCCTTTCCCCCTTCTCCCTAGAATCTGTACCCCTTTCCCCCTAGAATATGTATCCCTCCCCTTTGTCCCTAGTATCTGTTCCTCTCTCCCCCATTCTCTCTAGAATATCTACCCCTCCCCCTTTTTCCCTATAATTTGTTATCCCTCCTCCCTTTCTCCGTAGAATCTGTATCTCTCTCTCCCTTTCTCTCTAGAATCTCTACCCCTCCCCCCCCCCCCCCACCTTTTCACAAGAATCTGTACCCCTCTACCCTTTTATCCCTAGAATCTCTACCCCCTTCTTCCTAGATTCTGGGCCCCTTTCCCCCTTCTCCCTAGAATCTGTACCCATTGACCCTGTTCTCCCTAGAATATGTACCCCTCTCACCCTTCTCTCTAGAATCTTTACACCTCTGTATCAACACACCCTATCCTTGCTCATCCTCATCAACACCTATATATATTCAATATTTTTTACTATTTTATTGTTTGTTATATCCCCAATATAATTAATATAGTAACTGCGCAATGTAAGTTAACGTGAGTATTATTATTTTTGTTTTGTAATGTATGCTTAATGTCATTGATTGTTTAAGAGATGTGAAATAAATTGAATTTAATTGAATTATCCTGGCATCACCATCCCCAGCATTCTTCTTTATATCCTCCAGCAAGATATGGGTGGTGTTTCACAAGATTCAAAGTTGAAATTACATTTGTAGCTCTTGGTCGGACCTGTCTATAATGGAAAGTCATTAGTTCTTTGTAAAATTGTTTAAACAGTTCTTTTTAAATAGCATACATTTTTATTTTAAAAAACAGTAATATTTGTTATTATCAAAGAGCCTTGAATTCATAAATATAACTTTTTGTTAGAAGTCTCAAATAATTGCATTTATTTGCTTTTGAATATATTTTATTTCAAGTCTACAAACGGCCTACCATAATTCTAAGTCCGACTTAGAATTTAAGTTTGACTTAGTAGCCTTGTGAAACACCCCTGCCCTCTATTCTCTGCATTTAAGTGTGAAGACTCTGATTATGTTTGTTTGAATCATTTTCTGTCGTAGAAACGATAGACAGTAACATGGGTGACAGACTGAAACCAGTGCACTGGGATCCTAAAAAGGTAAGTCGGATTCAGACATTTTATTTGTATTCATCCAAAAAAAATTAAAAGGAAGCCATAGCTGGCATTTATGCTTACTCTATTGCCCCTTTCACACATTCAAGGATTTAAAGGGACTTAGTAACATTGTCCAAATCCTCAAAATAACATTTTTAATTCTAGCGGTTCCCTCATACCTTGTTGTATTCGTAGTAACAATAAAATCATGGGACCGGTTTTTTCAAATTTTTCTTTCGTTACAAAGATATGTACGATCGAAGTATTCAGATAAGAAAAACTCATTCAAGGATCCAACACGGATGAACATGGATTGAGGCTCCGGGGTCCATTTTGTTTCCAGCTTCACCGTGTATACACTGGGAATGCCTCCGGTGTGATCCTTGGCGCACCGGCATCGTGAAGATGATCCGGGGGAAAAATTAAACATGCAAAATGTTTTACCTCTGAGTACACAGATGAAAGTTATCTACAGGTATTAATAGTTCTGTGTAGTCACTGAACAACTCAAGGAGTCTCCATGTAGCCACCGAGAGCTCCGTGTTGAGACCGGTGTCCTCCAGAGACCGTGTTTCACAATGCCGGTGCGCCAAGGATCACACCGGAGGCCTGTCCGGAGTGTACACAGCGACGCAGAAAACAACACGGAATATCAAGGATGATCCTGGAGCATCGATCCGTGATGATCCGTGTTGTCATCCTTGGATGTGTGAAAGGGGCTTTACTGATTAGTGATTAGATATTTTCCCTTGGGTTTCGCTAAAAATGAAAATAAATAATTTTTTTGAGACCACCATCATATTTTGTAATGACCACTGGAAGCTGCCATGTTTTCCAACTGTACCGTTTATGTCATCTGAGCATGCACAAACAAAAGCAAGATATGGAACCACTATTGTTGAGTCTGCCGCTATGTCAGTGGTTATGTAACCCCCATTTGTTTGTGCACGTCCAAACCAATCAGAGTCAATATACAGATGTAATAAGTCAGACATGCTCAATACGAAGCAAGACAAACATTTGCGTCAAAACACTTTTATATTTTGTTAGTATTCCTTTATGATTTACAACATAGCAACAAAAAAAACAATCACTTGAAAACAAATGACATGTACATCTTCTTGATGTTTTCTTGTATTACTTGAAATACTGTATAGAAATATTTTTTTCTTGAGTAATACTATTATGTTGGCTGTTTTTTTTTTCTGAAGGAAATTCATTTTAATGAAAAATTGAATATTAATGATTCAATAACTTCATTCTTCCTGAAGATCTGTCTTCCTAAGTTGACAGGTGTATTCCATTAAAGAGATCCAGTAACAAATTGTCAAAATCCACAAAACTTACTTAGAACTCTAAAGGTTCTTAGCTTATACCTCTTTGTATTCTTATTACCAATAAAACAATGGAACAGGTTTGGGTTTTCCACATTTCCCTTTTGTTTAAAAGATATTTATGATTAAAGTGTTCAGATTTGACATTCTCCACGGGAGAATTTAAACTGTGTACAATGTCAGTGCAAAGAGTTAGCACATATCACTTCCATTTTCACTCATTACTTGGTCATAGGACATTCATTTACCGTGGAAATTTACTACAATACTCAGGGGTCATATCGGGTTACAGAAATGTATACACATTTTATTGACCCTTCTTCAGTTTTCGTGTCAACAAAAGTGTCAACAAAAATACTAGTTCCCTTTAATGCAAAGCTGGTGGAATAATGGAATGGTATTAGGCTTGCTTTGGGGGGAGGATTAGCTCTGCCTCTTTCCGAAAAGAAAGAGAGAAGAAGTTCATATCGGAACAGGGTTGCCGTTAGCGATGTGCAAAACTTAAAGAAAAATTACATTATATATTCTGAAGGTAATCCATCATTGCTCTCCCTGATATGGCATTTCTCATGAATAATCTACATTGAAATATTATTTACTTTGTATCTAAGAGATTTCTGATATACTGTATGTATAAAGGTATAAAAGTTATAAATATTTCGTTATTCTTGCGAGTTATATGCACTTCTTAAGCAAAATATTAAATGGTAATCCACCATACAATTACGTTTTATTTAATTCTGTTTTCAGGGTCATCATCAACTTCAGTCAAGACCTAGGTCATGTGAAGTACCAGGCATACAGTAAGTTTATTCAAATCATTTATGAATCAATCTATCTATCTTTGTATCTATCTATCTATCTATCTATCTATCTATCTATCTATCTATCTATCTATCTATCTATCTATCTATCTATCTATCTATCTATCTATCTAGTAGATCCAAAATTATTATTGTTATTTATTATTGTTATGATAGTAATCATTATCATTATAATAATGATTAATTATTATTATTATTATTATTATTATCATTATCTTAACAATCATAATTATTATTATGATTATTTCAATTGTTATTATAATCAACCATGAAATGTTCTATATAGAATGAGAACATAATTGCCTACCATTCCAATTTCCGTTGCACAGCATCTGTCCGTCAGAGCAGCCAGAGACGAGCAGTAGCCAGATCCCCATCTCCAGCAACACAGGGTCGTTACCGGACCTCACCAACCTCCACATCCCCTCGCCCCTCCCCACCCCGCTGGATCCCGAGGACCAGACGTATAACCACAGTGGCAGCAGTGGTGGCAGCAACACCAACCTTTCACAGAGCATGCCTTCGGCACACATGGGTCTGATTGGCAACCACACGATGCCGCAGGTATATATTGATTGCAAAGTTCAACATATCAGCCTGTTTGGGGGATTACTATAAAGCGTACTGTTAAATTTAAACATATACAGGGTGGCCCACAAAAAACGGAACGGGGCACTTCCCAAAATATAGTACCAAAATGTTTATGTCCATCAGATAGGGTGTCTTTTCCAATGAAAAACAATACCAAGAAGAGTAATTTTGGTTGTGTAGTTTTTGTTTTAGGACGCTGCGAGTGAGACCATGTCAGGTGCCCATTTTTGTCAATTTGTACCTTGTCACTGCTAGTTTAACCGCACTCCCTGCCCGCAATACAATTGAACGACCATGCCCATTCTCTCGGCACACGGCTGAGTGCACACTAACAATGGCGCGCTTCGTTCAGCGCTATGAAAGGCGGTACGTGCAATTTATCAAGCACTGGCTCGGTAAAAATTGACCTGACATGGTGTCACTCACAGCGCCCTAAAACAAAAACTACACGACCAAATTGACTGTTCTTGGTATCATTGTTCATTTGAAAAGACACCCTATCCGATGATCATAATACATTTGTTACTATATTTTGGGAAGTGCCCCGTTCCGTTTTTTTGGGGCCACCATGTATATGGAAAACTTACTAGAAATATATTAAATAGATAAAAATTGAGCAAAGAAAGTGAAAGCAGTGGCGGGGCATCGAAGCAACACCAACCTCTTACAGAGCATGCCTTCAAGACAAATGGTTCTGATTGGCACCCACACAGGTACTGTAAACACTGTTATTTTTTGTGAAATAAATTGTCGTGCTCGACAACCGAAAATACAATTGCAGGTTCTGAAATTTGCGCTGAGCAAGTGTTCACTTGTTTTTCCTTTGCAAGAGCACAACATGAACATCAGTCATTAATACGTTTACAAGCAAGGACATTTATTCTGCCATACTTGTTTATGCACATTCCAATATATAATGCATTCCAGTGTACTCTAGATCTTAATCATGTTGATAACATTTTGTTTATGCTCAAATGTGCTTATTTATTATTTTTTGAATATTTATATATTTTGCTGTTTCACAAGGTAAAGATTGCTCCTTTTCTACAAAACTGTCACACATCATTTAGATGAGTCTTACAATGATATTGATATATGACTGGCGTCTTAAATATCACTTCTGGAAAAATCGAATGAAGTCAATGGATATCGCTTTAAGATTGCTCGTCAACTCTTTTATATTAACTCCTGGAGTGCCAAGCTCGCATTTTTGCGAGTTACAATACACACAAATGCCATAGAGCATTAAAATCCCTGGCACGTTAAATAAAATGTGACTTAAAGGGATAGTTGAGTTCTGGTAAGGAGAGTACAGTTTTGGTGAAACTGAATTTTAGTAACCAAAACCTGCATCATTACATTACAAACTAATAGTTATAACTAGAAAGGAACACAAAATTACAAATGATGTTATCATTCAAAAAGAGCCGTTAAAACGTAAGAGGGCGCTCTCTAAACACTCATCGGTTTCAACCATTTTGAATAAAATATTGTGCATGTGATGTTTTGTTGAAATAGTGATTAGATAGAGAAATAACCAACAACTATTTAAATAACTATTTTGTAACTTTTTGAAAAGAGGAAGCATTTTTTTGAATTTTTAACGGCTGGTTCAAAATTTTCTAATAAACCTGGGGCCCCAGCTTTATTACAAATTGTTATATTTATGGATATTTTAGCCGTCTCTGAACCGATTTTGATCAAACAAAGATGATTTTATTATTTAAATATTATGCTCTTTCAAATTTTACACTCAGTTTTTCATTACCTCACAAAAAAAAAAGTAGTCTAGCGCCCTCTCTACCAAAACTCAACTATCCCTTTAAATGTTGCTTGTTGCACACCTGTAGGTAACGACGCACAGTCCTCAGGTGAGTCCACAGATCAGTCCACAGCCACAGAGGCGGCAGGTGATGAGCAACCCAGGCAGTCCCGTCGTACTCACACAGAGGCGGCACTTAACACCAAGCCCACAGGTAAGAACACTAGCAGACCATTAACACCATTAACACCAAGCCTGAACACAACGCATACACTTAGCACCAGGCCCCTACTGATCTGTGTACCTATGGCCCACATGTAAGAACACTTACATACCATTACACCAAGCTCACACGTATGAACACTGACAGACCTTATAACACCATGAATACTTAACGCCAAACCCTCAGGTAAGAACACTGACAGACCTAAACACCATTAACACAATTCATACACTTAACACCAAGCACAACGGTACCCAGATCAGTCCAGAGCCCCAGAGACGGCAGGTGATGAGTAACCCAGGCAGTCCTGTCATACTCGCACAGAGGAGGCACCAAACCCACAGGTAAGAACAC
Source organism: Echinarachnius parma (assembly GCA_037951105.1). Taxonomy (NCBI): domain Eukaryota; kingdom Metazoa; phylum Echinodermata; class Echinoidea; order Clypeasteroida; family Echinarachniidae; genus Echinarachnius; species Echinarachnius parma. Next base: position 57,950 of record JBAMJV010000250.1, on the reverse strand, counting down.
TGACAACACCTTTAACACAATCCATAACACTTAATATCCTGAACTTAACACATACACTTAACACCAAGCCCACTGGTACACAGATCAGTCCACAGCCCAAGAGGCGGCAGGTGATGAGCAACCCAGGCCGTCCCGTCCACAGGTAAAAACACTGACATGCTTTAACACCATTAACACAATCAATACACTTAACACCATGAACACAACACATACACTTAACACCTAGGTAAGAACACTGAGAGACCTTAACATAATGAGCCTATGAATTCCAGTATTTAATTGAGAAAAACTGCAATTTCCCCTCAATTGTATATACTTTTTACACTGTCTTGTATTGTATTTCTGTGGTTCCGTATGTTTGGACAGCCCTCTGCATCCCCATGGCAATGGCAATCTTTAATACTTTAAAATGATTCTTCTTTTGTCATTGATGTCATTCAGGGTATCCCCATCGACCAGACCCCCAGCATAGTTGTGGACCAACACCAGGAGGCAGCCAACCATCAAGCGCAGCAACAGGCCGCCCACCGGCAACAGCAGCAACAGCAGCAACAGCAGCAGCAGCAGCAACAACAGCAACTTGTCAACCACGAGAACATATTCCATCAGCATCAGCAGCAACATCAGCAGCAACATGCGCAGCAGCAGCAGCAGCAACAGCAGCAGCAGCAACATCATCATTCGAATCCAGCGAGCCCGCAACACGTTCCCCCGAACCTCACCCTGGACATGACGCAGATGGTGAGTGTTTGGCCCAGGTGCTGATCCCTAAAACAAAGAAATGGTGATATGTTGATATTAAGTGCTAGAACTTTTTCCCATGGTGATCAGGTGAATAGTTCCAAGACTTATCTCAATTTGCTGAAAACAGATTTGGGTGGGGACAAAACCCCAAAGATAATGAATTTTAAAAATGCAAGTATTATATAACTCAATTTGTTGTCAAATCTGAGGAACAGAGCATTTTTCCAAGGACTCCTTTCCTGCATGGGAAGCAAGAGGGGGAGGATGCTGATGGTAACTTGAGTGAGTTCAAATTTCATGCGTGGCAAACAACGTCAGCATGTCCATTGGTAGCAATCTGTGTCCATGAGATCTTCACTCAGACGCACAATTACTGAGCCAACTTGCTGTCCTTTGATCTCATAGGTTGTGGTTCAAATCTGTAATGGTACAAGAATCATTAGCAGGACTGATGAATTGTGTTAATTAATTCTTATGTCTTAAGTCTTATGTCCTAGAAATCATGATTTTCTGGTTCATATCCATTTAAAAAAAACTATTGGGGGAAGAAGTCGATTTGTGTATTAAGAAATTATTTGTTTATGTCCTAGAAATGATGATGCAAACTATGATCTTGTATAAGGCCATGTCATTCCATCTTGCTGTGCAATGTCCCTTGAAGGGTACCACCATACAGAGATTTGGCTCTCTTACATCAAAGATATATCCCAAATGAACACATAAAACTAGTCTCTGCTCCTGCAATTATTTCTACATCGCCAGGGAATCATTTTGTAATATCACCTTTCAATCATTCTGTTCAGCAAAGTTACGATAACGATATCATATAACAATCCTCTTATCGATAGCATGTACATAAGTGCGAGCGTGCGGTTGTATTGCATGCCCGAAACGATAATAACTATCGCTCTGCGATAAATCGCACTTACTTCCTTATAACGCACGTGTATTGATTGAGCGGTCGAGCAAACAAAAGGCGTGAGAAGTGATGATTAAGATACAATTGGATTTGAGTCTCTCTCCTAAAATATATATCTCTTTCTTTTCTTTGAATTACTATACAACTTTTCGATAGATGCATCGTTGATGTCTGTTTATTCAAATAATTGCTATTTTCACAGATCCAAGCCATGCAGTACAGGGACAAGCAGATGGTTAGCTCCAACGTGTCCTGCTCTTCGCCCACCTCCCCTGTCTCCAACCCCAACAACTCCCCCCTGCCCTCCCCCGGGGGATGTGGCTCCATGTCTCTGGGTGGGGCGGCGTCCCCCGGCCACACGTCACCCATCCCCGCAGCTATGGCTCACCCGTCGATGTTCAGCGACGAGTACTACCAGCAGCAACAGCAGCAGACCAACGCTCTGCAGTACAAGTTCCAGCAGTTCAACATGATGCAGAACTCTGGGGCTGAACAACAGCAGAAGCAGCAGCAGCAGCAGCAACAGCAGCACACGACGTCCACACCGACATCGCCCACCATGGTCATCTCGCAGAACGATCAAGACTTATCATCTGTAAGCACCTTGCCGTAGACTCATTACATAAAAACATAGCGTAAACTATTGTGGATACATTTAAACCTGAAGAAAAAGAGAGAAGAAAACATTGATTGACTGATAAATAATAACAAAGATGTAACTAACTATGAAGAAAAAATGAGTTGAAGGGCGTAGAGGGAAGTCAAGAAATGAAAGACGAATGATTTTCAATTGGGTTAATTTTCTATTGGAATATTGTTTACATAAACATGTCACAAGTTAAAGGTGCACCTGTAAAGTGTCAGATATTGCACAAAATTACATTTGAGACTTCAATCCTATACCAAAATCATTGTAAGATTATGTCCGAATGATGTGTGAAAATTTCATTGAAAAAGAACACTGCTTTCCTGGTTAAAGGGACTTAGTAACATTGTCCAAATCCTCAAAATAACATTTTAATTCTAGCGGTTCCCTCATACCTTGTTGTATTCGTATTAACAATAAAATCATGGGACCGGTTTCGGTTTTTCAAAGATATGTATGATTGAAGTATTTCACACAATACCCTGTGGACATATGAGAAACAACAATATACATTGCATCAACCATTCATCACTTTTTGCACATGTCAACAAAGTTACTAGATCCCTTTAAAAAAGCGCAAATTTGCTTCAGCTTTTACAACGAATTACTGTATAACGTGTATGGGGTTTATGACCGTTAATTAACGCTCTTGAGCTGAATGATTATCAATGACAGATATCGTCATACTAAAGGGGCATTTAAAAAAATCTAACCCTATTTTATTCTTCTCTTACCATAAGCCAAACAACAGTGTAGAAGAGAAATGTGGAAGCTCCAAGTACTTTTCGTGGAGTTAGACACATTAATTGGTTTCACTTTAACTTGTGAGCAACATATGAATGAAGCACCCTGTTTATTGTACCTAATGCATTTCCCTTTTCTCTACTTGCAGATATTTTCCTCCTTCCCTTCGCAGGGTCTTTCATATGGTGCCATGTATCACCCAGAGCTCATACACCAGGGGAGACCGCCCCCCTCATATCAGCAAACCCTTATGCAACACTCGCAACCCAGCAATATTCCAGATATCATATTCACAGGTGAGGTGCCTTAGTTCCCCAATGCTCTGCCTTGAATCAATTAAAGCCAAATGACAGTGTCGTGTAATGCCCCACACACACAAAAAAAGAAAATTATGCTTAGATGTTAATGTAAAGATTGGGACCATCAAACTGCTTTGAAATTGAGCATTAAAAGGTTAGAAATAAAATGATCTTTGACACAGTTCAATTCAACCGCATGTGTCTTCCAGCCCAGCGCTAGTGGCGTGGACAGGTGCGAGCGGGTGGTGAATTTAGGCCAAATTTCTCGGGCATGCATTGGATTTGCTCCGATATTTCTGCATTTTTTTAGGATACTATGGTTCAGATTTTACCACACAAGCCCTGTTTTACACCTATTCAACAATATTAATCAATTAGTTTGGCCAATATAGATGTTTTTGGTAACTTCTCCAATACTGTTATTTAGCTTTAAAGTGATATAGTAACATTGTCGAAATTCACTAAAGCTTCTTAGTACTCTAGCGGTTCTCACATGCCTCGTTGTATTTGTATTACCAATAGAAGCATGGAACAGGTTTCATTTTTCCTGAGATTCTCTTTCGTTAAAAAGGTATTTATGATTGAAGTGTTCGGATTTGAAAGTTTCCATTGGAGACTTTCAGCTGTGTACAAAGTTAGAGCAATGAATTAGCAAACATCACTTTGCATTAACACTCATTAGACAGTCAAAGACACTGGTAGGGTGAGATTGTTGAGAATTTCAAAGATATCAAAATTAATTAATTGAAATATTACACCTTTATCAACGTTTCATGGTAACAATCTCATTTGTTTGCAGGTGAGATATTCATTTATTTTTTTAATACCGCAACACGTTTAAAATGATGGTATGTTGCTAGATTCTTGTAAAAATTGTCTTGTCTCATCCAAGCCTTTTTATTTTCTTTCCCATCTTCATCAGGTGCAGGCGAGTCACCTCCAAGACATAATCAAGAATTGGCGCGGGAAATTAGCAACGCGATGGCAAGCGTGGACAGTAACTTTGACAATGACCTTCTGTTCTCTACGGACGCTCTGAACGTGGACCCGCTCGATCTTGAGCACCTGCAGATGCTGTCGGACAATGACATTGTCGCGGATCAGGCCACAGAGGACTCATTTAGGCAAGACCATCGGCTCTAGCGCTTGCGACAGGATAACAGACTTTATCTAGCCCTCGCGCCATATCTTCAGACTTTTCAAGTTGGCTCTAGCCCTTAGGACTTGTTCTAGTCCTTGTGCGAGACCTTCAAGACTTGGCTTCAAGTTGGCTCTAGCCCTAGCGACAGACCATCAGACTTGTTCTAGCCCTCATGCCAGACCCTGGTTGTTTAGCTCGAGCTATCGGGCTGCGCATCTAGACGTAAGTTCCGAGGGCAGCGGCAGTGGAGGTGGACTTTGATAATGGTTGGAAAGATCCAGCCAGTGGGGCTTTGGGTTAGCCTTCAGATTTGTCTGCGTGCGTCTTCTGAGTAGGAGCACCTCATGGTGAGGAAACCAAGCTCAGTGTCGAGCGTTTGGCACAAGGAAGGAAAAGAGGGCATCTCGGGAAAGAAAGAGTCCGGGTGCGCCCCATGCATAAAGAAAAGTGTTGGGACACAGCTGTGGAAGACATGGGTCATGCTGTACCACAGAGAAACGAGACTCGACGAAGCATCCCAGAAAGAGAAGAGTCGACGTGCATCCCACTAACACAAGAAGCAGGTTTCATCAAAAGATCGACAAGAATAGGCACTGCGCAAAGAAAATCGTCAGGTTGCGTCCCAGAGAAGGAATTGAGATGAGAGAACGGGAAAGAAGGAAGATTTGATTTATTGACCAATCATTCAGCACTTTTGTGAGCACATTTTTGATCTAAAGAAAATGATGTGAAGGAGAAGGAGAAGCAGCCGTTTCCACTGGTCATCTCTAGACTTCTTTCTCATTATTAGTCATCGCATTTCAAGCAAGCAGACCCATCACAATTCAATCTCCAGGTCCATGGCCGAAAGCTCCATAGGGTTAAACATCTCAATGCCAGTACTGAAAAGGCAGTTGAATTATGACATCACACTCTTCTATGCCCTGGGTAGAGAGAGAGAGTTACAGTCAAACCTGTGTATAGCGACTGCCTAGGGGAAACAAGGTATTGCTTGAGGAATTGCATTGCATTCTTGACATTAGAAAATAGTACACTTCACATGGTTGTTATTGTAAATTGTAGTAACATGTTACGAGATCGTAAGCCCAGAGTACAAGATCACTTGTGAGTTAGAATAAGGAAAGGAAGTATTGTGTTTTTAGTTCGGCAAATTTATTTAATCAGGCAAATCCCATTTATATGGTATGGACATAAAATGATGATCACCTGATGCATACATGTACATGTAGATCAGGGGTTTGTGCCAATTATGAAGGGTCGTAGCTATGTACGTTGCCTGGCGCGCAGCTAGGGTGCAATTATCTTCGTGTTTCGCACAGAGCGTCGATAGCCCTTTGGAAGTTCAAAAGCTTTAGGGTCTGAACGCAGAGATAATTGCACCCTACATCATCTGCGCCAGACAATGTACATAGCTAAGACCCTTTCATGAAGCAAGCCCCTGGGTAGCATGTATTTGATGCCATACATGTATTTGACAGACCCTTACACCAAAAACCTCTCATCAAAAAATAACTAAAAACAGTTGGTTGAGAAGTCGACTGCCCGGAACAGTAGCTAATGGAAGGGATAAGTGGATGTTTGTTTGTGGCGAGGTTGTAAATCAGATGCCATCAGGTGCCATCTTGCGAATGCCTTGCGCGCAGTGCGTAATGCACACTGGCGCAGTGCTACGCAGCGCACACAAACTAGCCTAGTTTGAACATGGTGAACGGCGGCGTAGCATCCCTACCAGTGAAAATCCTCAAGACAGCCTAGGAACTCTGCGTGAAGACTAGCAGACCTGTAATGATTGGGCCTCGATCTTTAACCTCTTGACTTGTTGGTTCATTTGTTGTTTGGTAGAATTATGATATCTCTACATTGGTTTAATAGATTTGTTTTCATATCATGCAGAGTGTTTTTTGTTTTGTTTGTTTGTGTGTCACTGCAAGTTGTCACCCGTTTCTAAAAGAGGTTTTTGTGTGTGTCAGTTTTCATTGTTTTTAATGTTTAGAAAGAGTGCAATTCACATTCCTATTTTACGAAAGAAACAATGCCATTTAAACCTGCTGCTTTGGGACAGATTGCTAAAAAAGAGAATAAGAGAAGAAGAAGAAAAAAAACTGCTGCATATTTTTGTTTTTTAAATAAAAAAGCTGCATGTCGTAGTGAACATTTCAGTCGGTTCATAATTTGTTTCTGTTTCAAATCATGGATGGTGAGATTATTTCAATATGAAAATATTTGAAATTTATCAGTTTCGATCCCATTAATCCACAATTAAGTCAGCTAAGGGAGATGAAGTCTGTTGTTAAAATCGTCAATTTTGTTGCTGATCCCTAGATGCCTGAAAACTCCCATAAAAATATGTACAGTCAAACCTGTGTGTACAGTGACCGATGGATGGAGACAGGTGACCTCTAGACAGGGTATTTACACTGTTTATTCTGCAGGGATCACTCTGATAGCTCCCATAGGCAGGTTGGCTGCTATAGACAGTTGACCACTATTAAAGACAGGTTTGAATATAATTTCCTTTTTTGGCTGAATGTCGTCTTTTTCTTCTTCTATATGTTGTCAAAATATGATACTGAAATTTCTTGTGTTTTTTTTTTTGTAAATGAGAAGAGACACTACTCAAATGAATAGCAGCACACAATATAGTTATATGTAGCACTGTGTTGGAAGATAACAACTCTGAAAAGGTGTTCTGGGGGTGTATTCTGAAAAACGATTTAAAGCTAAAATGTATTGTATCTACGTCACTAAAATATTTGTAGCCAAATCTGTATTCTGAAACTGTACTTAAAGTTAAGGAATAGTGATTTGCAAAAAAAAAATTATATTTTTTAATATAATATTTATTAGTGACGTAGATACAATCAATTTTAACTTAAAATTCTAACCCTGGTCTAGCGGTCAGATCTCTACTCTTCACACAAATCCGTGTTGGTTAGAAACTAAGGCTTTGTCTCTTGTTATCATAAAATTATGGTATTGTTTCAGGGTAGTGCAAGGCGCAAATAATTACAATTCATTAAACACATCTGTAAAAAAAAAATTTTTGAACAAACCTTCTTTATTTTTTATTCACATGACAAGGAAGGAAAGATGAAAGGAGAGTGGTATTTATAATGTGTGTGATCATGATGTAAGATTGTTGCAAGTATAATGTGCTCATCATGCGCACTATTGTACAAGGTGGATTAACGAAAGTTGTATTTTTTTAATTTTTACTTTTCCACTTGTCGTTACTTCTACAGATAGTGTCATTGAGTGGGCGGGCGCCTGACAGAAATGCAATAAGAAAAGAAAAAAAGAAAAAAAGGAGATGTGAAGTAGTTGCATTCGATGGATTGAGGGAAAAGGTCGAGTCTAGTTGTGTCGCGATTGGGCTTCTTGTTTGAGTGGGCTGATCTTACTTAGGATTCAGTAAATAGCCACCTTGCCTTCTAGTTAGCATTGAGTAGATATATTTGCAGGAACTTAGATCAAACGAGTCTATTTGACATGGTGGAGACGACTCCATCGTTATTTTTTGTTGTTTTTACATCCCATAGAAATGGGAAGTGCTGCCGTCGGAAGGCAGAAATTAATTCATTCATTTGTACAGAATTTTATTGTCATGAAAAATTGTCATGAAAAACCGATCTGGCAGTGGCAATGTCAGACACTTGTATAATAGAGATGTTTACACATAAATTTGTAAAAATTGTACAAATCACTCAGTTGTATATGAATGTTCTAAATGTTATTTACTTACAGTGACCATGTATAATCTCTATCGTTTTTTTAAACAGATTTCTTGTTCTTTTTTTATTCACAGCGAAATGATCGAGTGTATAATTGTTGTGTGATGTGGGGAAATCAAGCAAGCAAAAAAAGTTCTACATACAAATGTGATGTAGAATCATGCATACTGGTAGCGTAAATGTAGTTATCTAACAGTAGTTAGTATTTGTTGAATGAAATCTTACGTACATGTATCTCGACATCAAATCATTTTCAACTGAATCGAGTTATAAAAGCAATCAAATGTGCTGGCTATTTGAGCTGTGACCAAAAGAAAGGAGGTACTCTCCTGCTGTCACCGTTTCGACAAATGAACATATAATTGAAAACAAAGTTTATGGGACACCACGTCAGATATGTACTTGGAAGAGTGGTGGTCCTAAAAAAGGACTCGTCCCCTTGTTGATTGGATGTTCCGATCAGTATGTTGTGACAGTCATCGGGACAGCAACGTAATCAGTAGAATTCTTTTGACGACGGTCAGAACATACTGATCAAAATGCTGAGCCATTAACCCGTTCAGACCCATACCCGAGTATCAGTCCTGAATGGGTTAAGCTAGGGGTCCTTTTGAAGACCACGACACTTCTAAGAAATAATACAGTCAAACCTGTGTAGAATGACTTGACTAATAATAAATAAAAATACCAATCGGTGGCATTACATTTTGAAAACAGCTTTGGGAAAAAAAGAGGAAGATTTTCTGTGTTTCATTTTCTCATGAGGATAAACATAATTTCTCAACATAGATGTCAAACCTGATATCTAAAATTAAATAACCAAGATGATTTTTTCAAACTTTTACTTATTAAATGTACAACTATTATTTTTTCAGTTCTACTTTTTGGCACATTGGCATCGTCTTTCATCAACTGAAGAGAAAATTGCTTGCTTGCTCGTCAAAACTAAGAAGTACAGAATAGGACAACAAATTATAAAGGGAATCCCGATATGAAATAATTGCTCATTCAATGATTTGAATTTTTTTAATGATAGCTAGAATTTAACCTCCTTGCAGGAATCTACCAGATCAAATATTACTCTTGAATTGAGGCGACGAAATTCCCCTCGCTAATTTTCTCACCGAGAGTCAGTTAAGATGCCTGAGCTTTCGATTCTAGCAGGATCTTCATTGAGAGGTTAAAGGAGAAGGAAACGCTAGAATTTTTTTGTTACTGATAAGCGCAGAATTCCGGTCACCACTAGTTGTAAATTTCCTCTTGGGTATCACTAATAATGGACATAATCAATGTTTTTGAACCACTATCAACTGCTTCGATCAACTGCTAACAAAAGCGGTTTTATTACAGAACCACGGACATAGCAGCAGATTCAACAACAGCGGTTACATAACCCGCTTTTGTTAGTGCACGCTCAGATGACGTTTCGTAGGGAACCATTGGAAATCATGGCAGCCTCCAGTGCTCAGTCAAAACAGTTGATAGTGGTTTTTAAAAAATTGATCATTTCCATTATGAGTGACACCCAAGAGGGAAATCTACGACTTGAAGTGACAGGAATTCTGCACTTATCAGTAACAACAAGCGGAAAGTCCAGCGTTTCCTTCCCCTTAAAACAATAAGAATTAATGATGTAGACAGTAGACTATAATTTATGCAATGTTGAGTTGACTTTGAATGGGCCTCAACCGTGTATCTTAACAAATGTCAGTAAACAATTATAGAAAATCTCACCATGAAATGAACTTATATCTTTAATAAGGAAACTTGGTGTACCATAAATTAACTCTTTGTAAACTGCACAATCTAGTCTGGAGTGGGTTAATAATATGCAGGCATATTTTGGGGATATTAAAATGGTTGATGAATCAATTAAGTGTAACTCTTTGTTTGAAGAATTATACAAAAATACAAAAAATTGCAGTTCAAATTCGCAGGTTGAGTTTTTTTTTTGCATAGTGATTCATTTATACTTACGAAGTTCTAATAATATGTTTGCAAACTGAAATACTGCATGCAGAGAGAGAGAGAGATGCACAGCGAGCCAGAAGGAATTATATCAAGATGTTTCTATATATTATTCTGTGGAAGGGTTTAGAGTGTACATAAATCTATCATCATATACACCGTTTTTATTATAGTGACGTTTAGATGCCAATCTAACATGTGTGAAGAACGTAAACCGTGCATATTTTTCATCTTTTTTTATTTTTTATTATTCATTGGAATTTCTTTGAAAGCATGTGTGATGTTTTTTTAACCATCTGATCTGTGTATGGTATGGTCCTTGTTAAACGTTGTGATTCTTTTTTCTATTGATTCAAGCAGCATTCCGTCGTGTTCACTTTTCTCAATCTTCAGAACATGTTTTTTTGTTTTTTTCTAATTATCTTCTTTTCTTCTGTTATTTTAGATATGCAGCTCAACTTTCTTTGACATTTTTCTTTCTTTCTGTAGAAACATGTATTATGGTTGCATCGCATGATCTAGCCTCAGGTTCAGGCATATTCTTGATTTTATATTACTTTTGCCGTTGGTACTTTTGTATTACAGTTGAACGTGTAGTAGTGATGCACATGCATGTGTTCATGTATATCTGATACTGACATATTGAGTTGGCACCCGTGAGTTTTTAGTTTTACCAAACAATTTGTAGCAACAGAGTCAATATTTTACCGCAGAACTAGGGGATGTTTCGGATATTCAATTAAAATATAATTTTGCTTAATTCAGAACATTACATGCAAGCCTCTCCTATTGAAAGAGGCTTCACTTTGTAAAGCAAAAATGTAACTTGATCATAATTATTACTCTTTTCTTTCTTATCAGTATACAGCAAACTGAAAATGCCCCTGCAATATTCACTTTTAATCAATGATATGTCAATAATTGATAACTAGTGTCACAATACTTGCATATAATTTGTCCAAACATAGTGTATTCTTTGTTTATGTTGCTGATATTATGTTTCCAAATGCAAACATGTACTTGCATCATAGTGGGGTTATTGTTATTATATATAGCCCTCTGTGAAAATGGGTTATCTTTTGTTATTCTCGTAAGGGGTGTGAAACATGAACTTGCAGTAGAATCCTTCTGAAGCAGCTGATAATTGTAGAATATGTCATTTCAAAAATTATAGCAAAGATTTGTTTATAGGAAATTTCAGGTCATATTATAGTTATATAATCATCCAAATTGATTGTTGATTATAACATATAGTATTATTTTTTTTAGAAACTGGTTTGTTTAATTTGAAACTTTGAGAAATCAAATAATTTTTGGGTAATAAGCATTGCTCTCTGAATGCAAAGGTGGACTACAACAACGAGAGATAATCCCTGAATTTTGTTGTGAAAATTAAACAGAATATGCTGCTTATTGATATACCTGGGGGGTGTGTCACAAAGATCCTAAGTTGAACTTAACTCTAAGTTGGACTTAAAAAGTATGGAAAGTCACTAGTTTCTTTGAAAATTTGTTGTAAAATTTCATGTTCTTGATGCAACACGTATGAACAGTCTAAAATTCTTGTTGTTTTGCTTTTGAATATATTGTATTCCAAGGCTACACATGGCTTTCCTTAATAGTTAGGTCCAACTTAGAGTTAATTTTCAACTTAGGATCTTTGTGAAACACCCCCCTGTTCCTTGTCAACCTTACTATTCATCATCCGCATTTGTTATCACTCAAACGTTTCAGAATTATGTTGGTAATCAATACAAATTCATGATCGATAAAATGTGTGAACAAAACAAATCATATTTTGTTTGCAGGAAGGATCAGGTCAATATAATTTACTTTTGTGGAGAGAGAAATACATATAAGGTTTGATGAACCTGATGTGGTTTTTTTTCTTGATGTCCTATTGGATATTACTCTGTCTCTCCCTCTTGCTTGAAATGTATCATGTTAGACTTAACATTTTAAGCCCAGCGCGCACAGAGCCAACACGACCCGATCCGACGGGTTTTAAGTCAGATAGGCTCAGGACTCCTATTCGCCAGTCGTAGATCAGTCGAGGCCGATTCAACATTTTGAATTCGCTCTGTTTGAGCAAAACCGACTCTAGCTTGACTGAAAACCAGTCGGATCGGATCGAGTCGGCTCTGTGTGCGCCTGGCTTTAGACATCTTAGACATGTTAGACAACTTGCTTACCTTAGACATTTCAGTAGAAAGATTTTTTCTACTCTGCTTTTCATTTTAAGATTCCTCTTGAGCCATTTGTCTGAAGAAAAAAAATAAAGAAATATATCCCTCGAAATGAGGATGATATTAAACTGGTCAAATCTGCTTCCTCAACAAGGGGGAGTGAATTATGGCTTAACGTGGGGGCACTGCAGGGCCAAATCCCGGGGGGGGGGGGGGGGGGCACTCAAATTATTTTTTGACGGGGGTGTGCCTCACGGAACTCTGAAATGGGGGTCTGAAGAGCTGACTACAAGCACAAAATATAGGGTCTTTGGAGCTACAAAAACCCTGAAACGGGAGTTAAGGGGTCTAAGGAGCAGACTAAAACTACAAAAAAAACATAGACATGGAGCTACCAAAGACCTACGGAAACCCTCAAAAAGGCTCAAATGGTGGTCCAAGGAGCCGAACTAGAAGAGAAAAATGGACTTGGCGCTAGTCAAATACATAGCCAAGTCATTCTGGAGGACTATGGAGCCAAACTACAAGAAGAATAATGAACTTGGCGCTAGCCAAGTCATTCCGGGGGTCTATGGAGCGGCAATTTTTGAAAATCGGGTATCTTTAGAGCTGCGATTGGGTGTGAAAAAGGGGTTCTTTTAAGCGGCACATACCCGTCTTACATTATACATGAGTGCCCCCCCCCCCCCCCCGGGCCAAATCACAATGTTGTCACGTTGTCACAAAAACTCCCTCTTATGCAACCTGAAAGCTTTTTCATTTTGTTCTCAAAATACATGATGAGAGATGCCTCTGTTCTCGACGATTTATACTATTTTTTTTTTAAGAGAGGGATTCAAAGATAATACTAGAGGATTATGTTATATTGTAACTTTAATCAAGAGTATTATTTCTCACTTCTTCTTCACATGCATGAAATGATGCAGCTTTTTTAATGTAAAGTGTTATATGCTGGCATGGAGAAATCTAATATTTGTACATAGTGCTCGTGTGAGTGCGACGGTTCTTGTCCCCTTTCTATTCATTATCATCTTTCATGCATATATATCTCTTTGATTGACCTGCCACGACAAATGAATGAATTATATGTGAATTTCAGGATTTCAGGTCAAGGGTATACATACACACTATTGTACAAACTGCTTGTCTTTGTTGTATACGTACGTATATGAGGTGTAACACGTACACATTACTATACACATTATGCACCCTTTTTTCACTAGCTGTATGTTTTACACTTCCGGTTCTGACTGTATTCGATTTGGCAGTCACAAACTCTATATTCTGCTACTGAAGACATCAACATTTATTAGTAGTGTTTTTATAGTATACCAGATTTTAATATGTGAAGTTATTATTGTATATGAGATTTAAGATGGTTGCTTTATCTACATTCAATGTGTAATTAACTTTTTATGTTCTGTATAATTACATGTCTGGTATTAAATGCAAACGAGTGTAAAACAGATGACTTGTCTCCAAGCACTTCTTTATTTGTTTTTTTAGATTTCTATAGTTATGAGACTTATTCTTAACCTTTGAGAGTAAAAATGTGTTTCATATTTATCAGACATTTTATATCCTTTATTAAAGACAAACAATCCTGGCAAATTCTTGTTTTCACTGTAACAAAGCTAGTTAGGAGGAATAATATGCAATTTTTTGAACAAAACTGGTCAAGAAATCACAAAGTTGTGAATATTAGACCAATGTTTATCAAATTATAGAAATTAAGATTAACTATTATTCTACAATAGTATGCAGTATGATTGTTCAGTTATTCATCCATGTTTTTAATAGAGTACAGAAGCCATGACGTCATAAAAACACTTTTTTTTCAAATTTTCAAATTTGGAATTCATTTTTAGAAAGAGCATAACAAATAATGTCCAAATACCGAAAATCAAAGGAATAGGTTACGTATTGGCCGAGATATGCCCATCCGAATGAATTTTACTTCAATGGGCAATCAGTGTTATAGTGCACTGGTTCCTAAATATATGAACCAGTGCACTATAACACTGATTGCCCATTGACAAAAAAATCATTCGGATGGGTATATCTCAGCCTATACGTAACCTATTCCTTTGATTTTCGGTATTTGGACATTATTTGTTATGCTCTTTCTGAAAATGAATTCCAAATTTGAAAATTCTAAAAAAAATGTTTATGACATCATTTATGACATCACACTTCACCACTCTATATCAAATTGAACAAAGACTAGCACGTCTGGGCTCATCAGCCAACAACACACAACCATACAATATGAACACACACATGCACATGGATAAGCACACAATTGAACATGCACAGACACGTGCCAACATATATTTTATACACACTTAAAGTGAACAGCTAATTAAAATTGCACCTGATCATTTATCTCCTTATCTACTTTTGAAACTACTATAAATACTACTTCATTTTAATAATGATCTCCATAGGTAAACAAGGTGGGGAGGGAGCTCCCCACGCCTATCAACAATTTGCCAGAAATTAATGAAATTTGGGGAAAATCATGCATTTTGGGGAATTAAATTTTTTAAATGGTTAGGACCGTTATTCTTTTTGGGAAGGATAAAATTCAGGTAAAAGACCTTGGCCTCCTTTGCCCCCCCCCCTCCTTCGCCCCCCCCCCCCCCCTACAAAAATGTGCCTTCATGCCTGATAACTGCGTTAATGTCTATTTTACCAATTTGATATGCAGGGTAGCCTCATATTGTATTACCAAGCTAACTTTTCTCAACTATTCTTGTATCCAAATGGCTTTTTCCAAGATACCATTCACTCCCAGGAAGGTAGCTAGGATGTCACATTCTGCCTCGGGTTTAAAGGGTACCACCACTCACAAATAATATTCTTATTAAAGAAAGGTAACATCTTTAGTATTCCATTCCATCAACAAGTTCACACAAATATGTTTCCAGAAAAAAAATATATAATTGGAAAACGCCTCACCATTCTAATGTGTGCAGAGCGAACGAATCGCCCGGGATTCTATTGTCTACAAACGTACGCGTGAATCGCATTGATGCACTCGCAAATTTTTTTTTTTTGATAGCACAAAACGGTACCAAAACATATAATAATGTGTTGTCCTTTGCCTGGTGGTCCCCTTTAATGATCTGTTACCGTGGAAATTTGTGATTAATGGGTTTGTTTACTTTACATTAAGATTAGTAAAGTTCAAGGTAAAGTTGATAGTATCTAGCTATTAGAGCTGCTAATATCCTCCTCCTCCAAGAAATAGTTACAAAAACCCTCGCTGTTTCTCTCCCTTCTCCATCTAATCATCATAGCCTAATAGCTTACTCCCACTGCACCATTATTTCTCCCGTTTCCTATCCGACCAAAATGTGGCGAAAAGTTCAGTATCTAGCAAGTTTTGAAGTTCCACAATGTTTTGTTTCACGCGAAACGGAGCCAAGTAAGGCCATACTTAACCCATTCAGAACCTGGTTGAAGAAAGAATTACAATTGATTGTAAAGTTGCATTTAATTGCAGGTCAGAAAATTATACACATGTGAACCAATCAGATTTGTGCATTTAGTCACATGATCTGACTTACAATTAATTGCAACTTTACAATCAATTGTAATTCTTTCTTCAACTGGGTTCTGAATGGGTTAAGTGAGCAAAATGAACGTCAATTCATGGACGTAATTCAGAATGATGATCTATGGTGGGAGATCGAGATACAAAAATTTGAAAATGAGTCATCAGCCCAATCCCATCATGCAAGCTGTCAAAATCACCCACTCAATCATTCAAATCATGCATTTCTCCCTCTCATTCTTAATAAGCCAATCAGGAAGAAGATTGGGATAAGACCACGATAGATCACACAGGATCAAGTCTTCATGGTCGACAGCAGTGGGGTAGCCTGGTCAAACTGACTTGGAGGGGGGGGGGGCACACCTTACGTATTTCTTTATTTTTACACAAAATTTCCGCTTATGTCATATTCGTACCCAGGATTTTCTTCAAGGGGGTGTTTTAGCTTTCATTTAGTGGCGTAGTTGGGGTTTGTTTGTAAACCTGATACAGTAATTTTTTCGCTATAGGTGGGTGTTGAACACTGCAAACACCCCCTCGGTACACCCATGCCTTATGTATTTTATTATTTTGGGCAAATTATTGGGGGGGGGGGCACGGGGGGGGGCACGGGGGGGGCACGGGGGGGGGGGGGGGGTTGACGGATCGTCTACACTGTCTCCAATTTTTCACCCAATGGAGATTTCATGTTGATCTCCATAGAACATCTCGGGCATTATCATTAATCAGTGGCATAAAACAATAAAAAGAATGAGCAAAATGTTGCTTTGTAACTCCTTGAGTAACAACGTCACATACGTGCAGCAACACACAATATACACACAAATGCCAAAGAGCTGTAAAATCCCAGGCACTCCAAAGTATCAAATGAGAGGGGGGGGGGGGGGGAGGCTTTTGAGAACTACCACTTTTACCACATAAACTTCCTGATTAATAAAAAGGATTGTACACACACACACACACACACACACACACACACACACACACACACAATAAAACAAACAGAAACTCATCAGTTTACATCCTTGCATAGTTTTATTGTCTTGACAGGATTTTCTTATAAACATTATTCATTTATTTCATTATAATTTTTGGTAAGCATTGGAGAAGAGAAGAGAAGAAAGGGAATTTGTTTGCACGCTAAAACTGTTGTGCACTTGCATCATTAAACAACATCAATTGTAGCAATTTGACACATAAAACATTGATTATAGACAAACACGTATCAACCACTACATAGACTAGATACATGCCATATTTCTACTGACAATCAGCAGGGGTAAGTGTTTTGCAAAGATTATTTAGTTGAATTTAAACTCTTTTGAGTTATTAAAAAAAAAAAAACTATGGAAGGCCATTAGTCGAGATATGTGAGACTGATAAACTATTTTTAATGCCTAGCATCAAATTATAATCATAATTATTTTCTATTTTCAGACAAGGAGATTACATGATCTTAATGTCAAATTTCTCTACAAATATTAGCATTTTAAATTTGCTGTTCAATTAATTTTATCCCAAGGCTACTTAGTCCAACTGATAGACTTTTAGTTCAACTTGAAGTCTATGTGAAACACTTACACCCCCCCAAAACACACTGTTTGAAATGTTGAGCGATGAGTGCCGGGTCCTTCTTGGGACCACCACTCTTAGTCTACAAAGGAAGAAGATTAAATGTGGTGTACCGTAAACTACGGCCATAATTCGTTGTCGTCTATATGAATATTATTAAACATCAACTGAGTTTTGACAATGTTGCTCTCAGATCTTAACCGACTTGCATGTGTCAAGATAATAATGTACATCCACTGGCGTAGATCTGTAAGCGATATCTTTTATTCGAGGGGAGGGGGGGGGGGGGGGTGGGATCTAGTCATTCATATCCCCCACCCCCCCCCCCCCCCCACCCCCCGTGAACAAAAGAACTTTGTGCAGATCTATGCCAGTGAATACATCCACATGAATGAATAATTTGTCTACCATATTGCAAATATGAATGCTACATGTACATACATGCAGTTATACCCATCTACCAATAGATAACCACATTGTATTTGTATATTTGACCGATTCACATTCATTAATTCTAATAACCAAATACAATTCTACTTCATATTAAATTGACAGGAAATTAATTCATCCTAATAACCAAATATGATTCTATTCAATAATAAACTGACAGGAATAAGCGTGACTCACTTGATATATTGCTGGACATTGTCAACATTTTTTCCTTCTATCTTTTTGTTTACACATAATAAAATACTGTTAGCTATAAATCATGACAAGAACTACTAATTCGATGATAAATTGTGGAATATCAGAATATATTTGGAAATAAGTGGATTCGTTAGAGCCAATTCAAATCAAATCAAAATTGATCCGAGTCAGACTTTATAACAAATCATGCATTGTGTGATGATTGCAGAATGTCCTTTGTACATGCTGCAGTTTGTATAATACACATTCCAAAAAATACACAACAAAAATTGTCATAAATATTGATAAGCATAATTTATAACAATTTATGTACATATAATACCCCCAACAAAATTGCAACAGAGACAAGACATTCATGTATATCAATGAAATACAATACATGAGTATTACAAATAATCCTAGAATTTATTAAGTAAACCCAATACCATAACTTTTGTTAAAAGTTAATATACTATACAATCATCTGGTCAGGTGGAATTCATACTTTTTTTTCCCTACACTGTATGCAACATACTTTTGGTCACATGTCACATAAAAGTTTTATAATTTTGTTAGCCTTCTAGAATAATGTAATGTGTATTATTAATTTTTTTAACATTCAACATTCATCTAATAAGAAAAACAAAAAAATTCTACAAAATATAGTTTTGGTACATAGATTTCATTTCATATCCCAGGTATCCACAGATGAGACCTGGATATTCCAGGTTCTGGGAAAAGGGCTATTTTTATTTGCTTGAAAATTATATATTTGATATGGCAAATAAAAGACTTACATAAAAAGACAAAAGTCTGATCTATCTTCATCAATTTTTATCCTCCCTATTATAGTGCACTTTTCAGACTATTCTGCACGTACAGACAATTAAACCAATGTACAATGACAATGCACATGACAATGATATTAGCCAGTCCCTTTGGTGTTATAACCACTGCACAATATGAAGATACTAGCCAGCACATTTGGTGTTAACCACTACGCTAACCACAACTCCCTATAAATGTTCAGATATAGCGGGTAGGTAGAGACAAAGGAAATGCATGCAATCATCAGATATTAGTAGAACTCCTGAGAGGAAATTACTGTTGAAAGGAGACAGACCACTTCCCCTTCTCTCCTGTGGGAGCTAGCAGAGAAGCTGGTTAAACTTTGGTGAAAATACATGTTCTTTCTTCAAAAATGGCAGATTCCGTCTTCTTTGGTATTAATGTTATTTTGAGTCTTTACATTTTTGGTTTTCAAAAGAGAACACATTTATGCTGATAAACATGTTATTTAGTCCATTATCCATGCTTTCACCCATTCAAGATGCATGACAAGCATTCTATGTAGACCACAGCCCAAATATGTTTTGGAATCGGTTCTGTATCCATGGGCAACTTACACTTAGACAATAAGAGGCAGAATCAAGAGTAAAGACAATTTTAGAAATAACCAATACTCAAGAATACCTTTAAAAGTGGCAGGTAGGGTAGTAGGGGGTCTGACTTGGGAGGAAAAAGTATTAATACTTGAATGCTACGTTTATCCGTAAGAGATACATACATGTACATCAAAATATTCACATAAAAGCACTTGACCACTTGTTACAGAATATTCAGTACATAAAGTGTACAATCCGCCTTTCCAGGAATATATATATGTTCATGCATGTAAACTAAAAAGATTCATAAAATGATCTGAAATACTGACAACCCTTGCTCATAAGAAACGGATGGCCTAGCTCTGTTAAGATTATTTAGACCTTACCAAACCTTCGCGCCATGTTATGTACGGCAAAGTGATTGCGGTTTCGAAACTTCTCCCTCTTATGTAACCCCAAGGAAACGAATTGGAATCTAATTATAGGCGGAGTATAATTGTGTCCATTAGTTTGGGCAACTCCATTTATTGTAAGGTATTATGCATGTACATGTCCATCTGCCCTTTTAGTGCAATGCAAATAACGGTAATTACACGACAGTCGGTCTAATATACAGATGCAGTGATATTAATCTCCTCAAGCTCTCGCTCCCTTTGGATACATATGTCTCCCGTTTCTATTTGTTCAAAGGGTAAATGTAAAATCTTATAATGTTCTAGATAATTGTTAAAAAATCTGAAGTAGTCTGCCCAGATAATATAAAGGATAATTGTCAGAATGCAGAAACTGTAGTTTGTAGGTTCATAGATACACGTTTTATACGGCTCCTGTCTTAGCAGCTGAGCACTCTACAATTAGTTGCTGTATATATCCAATATACTTCCTTTAGAGAGATACACTGTACACATGTATATATCTTTTGTCATTCTTATTCATTTGCCAAATATCTCCGATCATATTTGTTATGTTTGTCATTGATGCTACTTGTTTTCTTCTTTGTCTATCCGTGTTAAAATTATGTTAACTTGCCAAATATTGCTGGCAACATGTATATAATGAATGTTTGTCATTGATGATGCGTTTATAAGTCTTCGATGCCCCCCTCCCCCCCCAAAAAAAGGAAATAAAATGATGTGATAAAAGTCAATCAAATCGATTGTCACCGTCCCATCCCTAAAACCCTATACCCTAAACCCCACCACCCTTAAACTTAAAGTTCTACCCTCAACCCCCCCTCCCAGACATTGACGGACACATCCTACACGCAGTTGGAATGTATCATCTACACATTGTACGATACATACACTGTATCTTGCCATTCATCATTCTATAAGTGTGTGTATTTTGTTTGTTTACATTTATATAAATCTCCACACAATCCTATAAAAGGGATACTGTACTAGAACAAAATAAATACATAAACTCTTTTTTCTTTTGCACTAGTTGATACAATTTTTGGTATTCCATTATAAATTTCACATGACATTTCATTCATTATTTTTTTTGTATTCCTTGTGTCATTTAACTATCCAGACGGAACAGTCATATACAATGTATTGATGAGACACAATCACATGCACTACGAACATAATAACAGTACATCAACCACAGAATTACTAATACACGGACTGGACACGTGAACCATCACAACACAGCAAAAAGAATGTCATAGAAATACATACATGGCATATCTAAAGCTGATTTAAAAAATGTTGGCTTTTTGCATACAAGTACATAATAGTATATCTGCCCTCCACATACTGTAGACAGGGGGCACATTTGCATACAACATGTTGGAGATAACAAACTTCCAAATAGCTTGCACGTCAATGAGATCCTACAACAGATCTCCAATCCACATTGTCCTTTTTCTTAAATAAATGTCTTGTTTTGTTTCTTTCTGAAGAAGAATAGAGAATAGGGTAAAGAAGAAAAAAAAGCAGTCTTTTCAGCATCAGCGTAATAATACTTAAGTCTAATAAGTACATTTGTTTTTCCATCAGCAGCAGTAGTCTCCGGTCCAGACTTTTGCAGCACTTGTCGCATTCTTGCTGACCTTCGGAATGTTGGCGTTGGGTCTTACTCATAGGTCTACGACTCCTTGTAGACAACTTGGCATTCTGTCTCGCTCCCGAGGTCCACATTGAGACAGCTTGACATCCACCGTTGCCAGGGGGCCCTTACTGTTGGTTGGTTGCTAGGTTATTTCTTTTTTACAGACGCGTTCGATCAAATAGGATCATTTAGGGTCTGGGACTGCTCTTTATCGTCACCATCTGAGAGACGCCTTCCTAGGTTCGAACCCAGGTTGATTAGCGCAAAGAGCAGAGCTCTGACCACTAGACCAGTACTACACCTCTTCACTAACCAACTGGTCGAGTTGGTTGGTCGGCTTTTTATTTTTCTACAGACGCATTCGATCAATTGTGATTATTTACATCACCATTTGAGAGACGCATCCTACATGTAGGTTTCGAACCCAGGGCGATTAGTGCAAAGAGCCCAGGGCAACTAAAAAATTAGCTTCGGGCCACCAAAAATCATTGATGCTAAATTCTACTGGCCCAAAAAGTAAACCAACAATTACATAATTTGTAATGTTTTTCTTTGTTTGGGGCCACCAGATTCAGGGTTCGGGCCACTACATTTGGACAAATCTTGTATTTTTACTTTCCCGACTGGATGACGGCCACAAGGCAAACAAGTTTTTAGCATTGCATGCTGCCACCCCCTCTAGTTACAAATTAAGATTGATATCCCAGCCCCTTGGACGGCTGGTGTAGTATGGAGGCAGAATTCAGAGGACTCGGTCACAGGAAGCCCCCAGTAAACAACATCCAGAGGGGTGTTGCATATTAAGGGTCGCGATCAAATGCGACTTTGCGTTGAAACGTAAATTCATTGCATAAAAGTTGCGTTTGATTTCAAGCGCAAGTTGCATCTGATATCAAACGCAACTTTGCATTTGATTAATTAGCTAGTGCAAAGTTGCGTTCGCAACATCTCTTCATGCAATGGACAGTTGCATTTAATCGCAAAGTTACAATTGATCGCAACTCCAATGTTTTATGCAACACCCTCAGTTGTTTAAACTTTGGTCAAGCCATGCATAGAGCTCTAGGTGGTCATGTTTGTATCGACTTTTACAAACTTCCGCTACAAACACACTAAGAGTTCAGCCACTTTTTGTTCATTAAGCGCTCCCCTCTTGAGGCTCGATGACTCCCAAGACGTATCTAGCAGCTTCATTCCACTGTCACGAACAAGCCTGACACCTCATGAAAGTGCACACATATGCTCCACAATGCAATCCAACTACATGATTGTATACATGACAATGACACATTTGTTAAAATTTAGTATAATTCCTACTCCTAGTGCTCTCTAAGATCTCTGCTCCCTCCATCTCTTTGTTTGTCTCATTATCGACCTTTCTCTTATAAATACTAACACTTCTTTTCATTTTACTTATTAAAAAAAAAAAAAACGTCATTGACAACCTTAATCAAAGGTTGCACGCAGCTTTGGTGATCAAATCCATTTCGAGCACAAAGACTCTCGCAAGCAAACTAGGGATCAGAGAAGGATAAGGTTAGACAAATGTTTTTGATCCCCCATGACTCTCCACGACGCGCTTATCAGCTGTGCCCAAATGCCACATGTCCTCAATGATTAGGCGCAATGTCTCTCGCTGACAGACTGCGGTGAGAGGGTGTGCTGTTTGTGCAGCCACTCCCTGCGACTGCGGGGTGAGTCACACGCGACAGGAAACACACCCACTAGCCCTGTCCCTGGGAAAGTCTAGAGTGACGGACGGCTCTTGGCGCTGCAACGCATCGCAGATGGTCACAACACTTGCGTGCTCGGGATGACGACGCGCCAGACAAAACACCCGCTAAGCTCACAGGGAGTCTCCGTGCAACTCACAGCACCGTGGAATCTGCTACACGTACATTAAAGATGGTCGCAAGCCTTCACTTCTCATGCCACCTGCCATACTTTCATAAGAGAGTCTTTGCGATATCTCTTGATGCATAAATGTGCTGCTTGTCCATAGCATAAAATATTAAGGTAAATATACTATTTGAGTGAAGTCTATGCAAGATAAACAAGCTCTGCTTTCCATAATATCCATATACTGGGGTGAAATTTGCTAACAGCAATTAGGAACGATGACCTACTGTGCTTTTCAATAGATGGTCCCTGTGAAATGGCGCTCCAGGTTTCATTGTGTAACATCACAGACAGCCACAAATCATGCCTTTGTGCTGTACACACAATGACAAGTTATTTATACAATGACGAGTATAACGAGTCAAAAATGTCAAGTAAAAATCTGCTACTGGTGGTATATAGTTGCATTGCATTCCCATCAGTTGGGTTTATATCACCACCAGTGCTCATGATGACGACGATCCGCTGTGCTGCTTTTTAAAGACGCGGCGCGCCAACCGGTGCAGGCTCATCCCCCGGCTCTTTCGCTTCGACCGTTTCTCCAACGCCTGGATCTCCGCGCGCTCCTTCTTGCGAATCTCACGCACCAGCGTGTGGAACACGTCATCGACGAAGTGGCGCAGCGCTGCAGACGTCTCAAAGAACGGGCAGTTGAACTCCCGCGCGAGGGCGTGGCCTTCTTCTGAGGAGACCTAGGGCGGTGCAAAGATGAGAACAAGAAAGGGAGAATAACACATCAAAATTTCACTTCATTTGACAAGTCAATAAATCACTTTTTTCAGATAAGACATTGGAAAGGTGTGAAAGTGAGATTGGTTGGTTGGTTGGTTAGTTATTTTTAAAATATTTTTATAGACATGCTCAATCAATCGTTACTATTTAACAGGCAACCCTTTATCATCAGGTTCCAAGAGACTCAACCTAAGTTTTGAACCTAGACATCGTTTTGCTTGCAGGGCAGTGCTCCGACCACTAAACTAGAACACCCGTTTTCTGCAAGTGAAAAGAATCAATTAACTTTTAAACAATGCAGTACTCCTGGTCATTTATAAAGTATGATAATATCAAAAGAACTTTAAGAAAAATATTCTTTGCTACAGTACATGTATCAGGACAGAACTTTGGTAAATGTAGATCAACCGAACTCTAGAAGAAAGTTCAGAAATTATTTCCTTAATACATACATGTATTTCAAATCTTGGAAGGGTGTGGCAATGACAATAAGATCTAGATATAGTAAAAATAAGTCCTAACCACATACATGTATCAATGTATTTGGCACTGACACTACATTGTTCTAGTCTTGTCATGATTGTATCGCATTATGTGACAAGCTATAAAGTCACATTATTCACTCTATTACAAACACAGTTATAAACACCACTGAATAGCAGTATCAAATGTGTCTGACATACAAGACCTGGAATGGGTGTGGCAAAAAGAATAAACAGATTTGTCATATTATATTTGTGGTGAATATAAAGGGGCAACAAGAGTGTATCATAGTACCAAGAATGATCACATTTGTCATTATTGCATTGATCATTCTCCTAAAATATCAATTACAATAAATCATACATTGGGAGGATTATTTTACATCAAATCAAAATTAAGTTTTGAAACAAATATATGTTATTAAAGAGTTTAAAGTAGAAAGAAAGTTTTCAATAAAAAAGTAATGTGGATTTCTGCAGCTAAAGGACATTTACTCCAACAAGTGATAAAGAATGAACGGGCTTGGGGTGATTGAGACCCAGAAACATGAATTAAATTTGAAATTAAAAAAAATATTAATAACAAGAGTGTGATGCAGAAGTTATTTTCTTCAGGCATGCTTGAAAAGTGACCCCCCCCCCCCCCACCCCCGAAAAAATTAAAAAATAAATAATAAACCAACAATATGAAATTTTAAAAGTTAAATAATATACTAGATTAAATCATATGTCCCTGACCCAAACCCACTTTCTGAAGCAAAATGCTAAATAAAGTGGACAAAGAACGCCAATGGGCAGTAGGAACTCAAATACTCAAGTACTGTTCAAAACAGATGTAGGATGGGGTCAATTATTACAGTAGCCTATAGATAGTTCATAGATCTTTATCCCCAGCACAGCTGACACGTTTTTATATATACATTTTTTTTTTTACTCATGGGCGGAACACCCTATCAGATAATAATCAGCCATTGGCTGGTTTTCATAGAGGTCCATTATAAATATAAAAAACAAGTACACAATGATTCCAACTACACACAAAAATAATTAAATCAAACACAATATCTCTATAATATCAACATTAAAGGGGACCACTGGGCAAATAACAACACATTACTATATGTTTTGGTACTGTTTTGTGATATCAAATAGATACCCAACATTTTACACAGGGTTGTGTAATTCATAAACAAAGCAATTAATTTCCACCACTTATGGAACCACTACTATTTCCTGGTTCCTGGTTTGCGAGTGCGCCAATGCTATTCACGCGTACGTTTGTAGGCAATATAATCCCGGGCGATTCGCTTGCTGCACACGCAGTAGTCTACTCAATTCAGACCGCATGAACTCATGCTTTATAATGGTGATGCGTTTTCCAATTATATATTTTTTTCTGAAAACCTATTTTTGTGAACTTGTTGATGGAATGGAATACTATTAAAGATGTTACCTTTCTATAATAAGAATATTAGATTTGGGTGGTGGTACCCTTTAACAAAACAATATAGAGCGATAGACACTGGCATGTTAAACGAAAGAAAGAAGAAGAAAAAGATACAGTCATACTATATAAACTTATATTATTGAATTTTATAGGAACTTTTATAATTTGTTTGAATGCTTTTAAAAAACAAATAATGATGTCTGAGAGGGTATAAAATTTACTTAAGAAAATTTGATGATTTGACACCCTAATTTATAAATATAACATATTTTGCCTTATTTAGTTTTGTGGAAAATTAATTTAGGTTTAAACTACAATTTACAAAGAAATAACCACAAATCTCACCACTCTCATGTGCTCTAGGTCATACTTGTTGCAGACAAGTATGAAGGGGAATCGTGTTTCTGAACCGCTCAATACGGACTAGCTAAAAGAGAAACACGACTTTAGTGAAACCAAAATGCTCACGACTATCATGTGTTCCAAGCCTTATTGGTTGCCTACAAGAACGATGGGAATATCTTCCCGTGTTTCTGAACCTACAATTTACATAGAATTAACACAAAGATCTCACCACTCTCATGTGTTCCAGGTCATACTTGTTGCCGACGAGGACGATGGGGATATCTTCCGTGTTGCGGACCCGCTCAATGAGCTTCTTGAATTCCGCTGCCTCCTGGAAGCTGCGTCTGTCGGTGATGGAGTAACAGATGATGAAGCCCTCGCCTCGCCTCATGTACTGGTCTCGCATCGCTGTGAACTCGGCCTGCAACATCAAACAATGATAATACATGTATGAAGAAGGAGAAGAAGAATCATAATCAAAATCATTGTCATAATCATATTCCTCATCATCCTAGAAGCTGCGTCTGTCAGTGATGGAGACTGGAGTACAAGATGATTAAAGGGATCTAGTAACTTTGTTGAGATGTGCAAAAACTGATGAATGGTTGATGCAATGTATACTGTTGTTATCTCATATGTCCTCAGGGTATTGTGTGAAAATTTCAGGTCAAATGGACAATGTATGGCCAAGTAATGAGCGAAAATGCAAAGTGATATTGGGTGATATTCACCAACTCACTGCATTCACTTTGTACAGGGATGAAAATCTCGCCCGGAGATTTTCTTATCTAAATACTTCAATCATACATATCTTTGTAATGAAAGGGAAATTTGAAAAACCGAAAGCTGTCCCATGATTTTATTGTTAATACGAATACAACAAGGTATAAAGGAACCGCTAGAATTACAATTTTATTTTGAGGATTTGGACAATGTTACTAAGTCCCTTTAAGCCTTCCCCTCGCCTAATGTAATGATAATAATAAATCATTTCACTAATAATGATAATTATAATGATGAAATGAATAATATAAATAATAATAATGATAATAATAATAATAACAATAATAATAATTTTTTAAAAATAATGATATGTTCAAAGAAGATTCATAATCACAATCACAATCATAACCCTGCGTGCATGCGTGCGTGTATTGTGTATAATGTGTTTACATTATATCATTCAAATGCTGGCTTCGGTAAATATATATTGTACACTGTATGGGCTGTACGTGTCTGATATATGATTTATGAGAAGATTCATCTCTTTTCACAGGTCTTTGAAATAAGCTTGAACCCTGGATCGCAAAATACACCTGTTACACACTAAATCAGAAATCAGAGATCCACTAAACTTGAAACCAAAACCTTACACGAGACATTTATAGCTATAATAGTTCACATTTTTTAAGGCCATACAAATCTTTACTACAGTAGACAACAAGGAAAATCAACGCTATTAATTAATCTGTCCTCAGCAGGAAAAAATCCAATAAACAGGCTAATTTCCCAGATTTTTTTTTTTTCAAGTGTTAATTATTTAAATGGCAGGGTAAGGTGAGCTTATTGCAATATCGGGCATTTAATCAATTGCGTTCAAATGGTCATAACTTGGTAGGACAGTGTGGTACAGCATGTATGCACCTCTATGGTAGCACTAGCTGCAATGCTCCACAGGGAGTGGGGAGAGAGAGAGAGGGTCTTGTAGTTGCTGGTTTAATTGTGGTTTGTATCCAATGACTTAGGAGGTAATACTACTAAGTGCAGAGACCTATATGTGAGAACAGTGCAAAACACTGAATAGGCTGCCATGGGCAAAGAAAACAATTTAAAGGGGACCACCAGGCAAAGAACAACACATAGTTTTATGATTTGGTATTGTTTTGTGATATCAAATAGATACCCAACATTTTGCAAAGGGTTGTGTAATTCATAAACAAAGCAATTAATTACCACCACTTACGGAACCACTATTATTTCCTGGTTCCGTACGGGCCAAACATTTGCGAGTGCGCCAATGCTATTCAAGCGTACGTTTGGAAACAATAGAATCCCGGATGATTCGTTTGCTCTGGACAAATTAGTCTTCGTAATTCAGACCCATGAACACATGCTTTAGAAAGGTGATGTGTTTTCCAATTATATATTTTTTCTTCTGGAAACATGTTTTTTTGAACTTGTTGATGGAATGGACTACTAAAGGTGTTACCTTACATTTATAAGAATATTATTTTCGGGTGATGGTACCCTTTAACAAAACTTAAATGTATATTTAGTCAATTATAGAAATTGTGTTTGGGAACTACTATTTGGAGGCAATAACATTTTCCCATTTTTGTCTAGATATAATAATTCATGGGCACAGTGTAGTCTACATGTACATACAGTACGTATAAAACACATACAAAGTACACTAGGTATCTACTCAATAGCAGCAGACACATCAGTCACAGTCCATAAATCATATCATCCTGCCACATAAAAGATAGTGCATACAACATGTATGCACATAAGTACCGGTTTGGTGTACAGTACTTGTATGCACTAGTGTTCCTGTACAAAATTTGCAAGCAGCCTCGGTCATTTGATTGTGAATGCGCACCTCTCTCACTAGCTAGCTAGCTCGCACATTTTCACACACTTTCTCTCTGCGTCTCTTCTCTCCCCCATCCAGGGCAGTGTATTCCCAGCCGCTTTTTATGCCTATCACTTTCACTCTCTGGTGGAAATACAATCTCCCCCATCTCCCTGGGTAAACAAGACTCTCATATAGTACTGTACAGTGCACAACGACTGGAGAGGGAGAGGGCACAGAAATGAGGCTGGATAGATGGAATATGAGGGGGTGAGTGAGGGAAGAGGGGAAAAAATGGGGAAGATGGGGTGGTAGAGCAAAATTAGGATGAATGGAATAATATCGAAGGGGGGGGGGGGGGGGGCAGAAACTGGAAGCAACGAGGGAAAAGCATCAACGGGGAGGGGGGGGGGGGGGGAACAACCAGGCAAGAAATACTGAAGATAAGATGGAAAATGGTGAGTGTCAGGAGATGTAGAATGATGGGGTGAGGAGGTGGGGCGAAACAAGACAGCAAGGATGAGGGAAATGTAAAAAAAAAATTTAAATGGTATGGAGGGGGGGGGGGGGGGGTGGCAGAGAATATTGAAAGGGGTGGTAATGTCTAGGTCACAAATGCTCCGATTTGGGATACGGCGCCTGTACAATGCCACTTTTAGGTGAAATCTTGCGGAAATCTTGCGGGAATCTTGAGGCGCCCGCATGGGGCCGTGGCTATTGTGCGGTCGCTGTTGCATTTTTCCTCGCCGTACGATGTCAACAAATGTTTAAACGCGGAGTTAAATCAAAAAATGCATCGTACGATTTGTTACTTGCCGTAAGCCCGTAGACACGTCGTAAGAGCAAACTGCATGGGCCCAGCACGGACACCGTAGAATTTTTCTGAATATCGTACGATTTTGCGACTGAATTTCGGTCCACTCAAATCGTACGATAGTCGTAAGAGTATCTTGCAATGTCCGTACGAGTACCGTAAGGCATCCGTACGAGCGCTCAGATTGTAAGTACGGGTGCCATGCGATTGAATTTTGCTTGAACTCCCAAAATCATCGTACGGGCCCCGGCAAATATGTGACCGCTACACAAAGATATCGCAGACATCGTACGATATCCCAACTCCACGAAAATCGTAGAAAATCTGCCGTAGGTTAAACAAATTGTATGGCGCCCGGATCATTTGCGACCTAGGCATAAGTTGAATCAATGGGGAAAAGGCATCCAGGCAAGAAATACTGATGTGAGATTTGGAGATCTTCAGTAAAAGGGTGAGATGAGGGGTGGGGTGAAACAAGAAAGCAGGGGTGAGGAATATGGGGAAAGGAGGAAGGGAGGGGAGGGCAGACAAAGTAGAAAATGAATGGACCAATATATCTATAAGGGGATAAGAATTTGAAGCGATGGGCAGGAAAGCATCTAGGAAAGAAATACTAAAATTGAAAATTGTGAGGGTTAGGAGATAGAAAATGATAGGATGAGGAGTGGAGTGAAATAAGAAAGCAGGGATGAGGGAAAATTTTGTTTAAAGTGGTATATATACACATGTATAGGGGTCCAAAATGATGGATGGAGTATGATGGAGTGTACAAAGGGTGAAGCATCTATGCAAGAACTGAAAATAGAAAATAGTGAGGGAATAGTAGGAGGGAAATAGGAATAGTTTTTTTTTTGGGGGGGGGGGGTAGGGGGTGAAGTGAAGCAATGAAGCAGAAAGTAAAGAAAAATAGAAAGCAAGAAATTAATGAAACATAAATATCTGGTCAACTCAAACAGCACTTGAAGGGACAAGCTCAATATTTATTGATGACAGGAAGTATGTATAGGGGCAAATGCCCTCAGCCCCCCCCCCCCCCTCCCCACCCCCCCCCCCCAAAAAAAACGAAGAAATTAATATACAAAAACAATTATATATATTTAACATCAACAACTGTGACACACCCAAGCAAAATGGAGTACAATTTAAATATATTTTTTAAAATTATACTATTCATCAGGCATTTAATCCACTTCTCTGAGCATTATTGCCTCATGAATAATATAAATGAATGAATCATCAAATTATGACAGTAACAGGATAAAGCAGACAATCGGTAAAAAGAGGCTTTTCGCCTTCACACAAGGCTTATCAGAATCATCAAATTACACACATTTATATTTTTGTAATGGGAGGATCAAGGTCTCTAAGTAGAAATCACCATTTGTGGCAAGAGCCGCAAGACCCAATAAATCTAACAAATTAACACACATTTTTGTTTCTATTTCTGATATTTTCACAAAAATTCAGCTGTTTATTTTTGCCTGTGAAAATGTACATCACCCTGAAGTGGTAAATGTATACAATGTGTGCCAACTTACTTACCTGTAGTCTAGTTTGTAAAATGTACAAAATTCTGTACATGTATGTACAGTATGCTCCCAGGGGAGTTGAGAATGTGTACAAGATAATTGTGTGGGTCTGAACTGTACCAAATGACCAGGATAATAATAAGGGCTTAGAGGCTGTTCTGCATTAGGCGCTATACAAATACAATCTATTATATATCTTGAGAATCTTCTTAAGAAATGTACTGATACAGTTTTGTACCATTGTAAGTGGGAATAGGCAATTTTATCAATATACATGTATATACCCGTTGTCTGACATACAAATTATATAATTGAGCGTCATCCAGAGGCAAAGTAAGGCAATTTATATTCCATTAACGTGCTCATAACACCCACCTTACATAAATATATTGTTGCTAAGTCAGGTAAACCTCGAACAGGCTTTTGGGTTGCCAAGAACAACATTTGTTCACCCGTTCCATTCGAGATTCTGGAGTCTCCATAGACTTTGTACACAACCCACCCGGTTCTCGTAGTCAAGGGATTAATAACAGACATGTATAAACATGAATATATGCTGGGGACTCTAGGGAGCCTCTCCATCCAAAGAACTATGTGTGCTTGCTTGTAGTATTCAGTGCCAAGTAAATGTGTATTTTGAATAGATCTTATCCATAATTTAATAGGTACCCCCGCAAAAAGAATGATCAGGAAACTCATCAATAGACAAAAAGATAATGTATATTTTTCAATTCAATGTACAGCACAAACATATTATTAAAACTGCATACATGTGAGCATGCCTGCCCACTGTGTCTCCAGTAGAAATGTTTTCTTATCACCAAACAAGAGCATGTACACAAGCAAAACCTAAAAATACATCTCTGACGTACATTGGGAGCGTAGAATCTAAAAACAGATCGCCAAGTAGGGAATCGACGTGCATTATCACTTGGTACTACGCACCACGTTGTGCCACGCTAGTGGCAAACATGCACGTATCTATTATGTACATGTAAATATAAGCTTAGAGAGAGGGGAGAAAGGGAAAGTTGTAAAGAGAGGACCTGTAGATAGAGGAATGGATGGATAGCTGGAGAGATAGCTACCGATAAGATAGATAGATAGATAGATAGATAGATAGATAGATAGATAGATAGAATCTATAGATAGATAGATAGATAGATCATAGATAGGATAGATAGATAGATAGTAGATAGATAGATAGATAGATAGATATAAACAGAATGGATCAATAGAGTCAGAGATAGAAAAGAGATATTTAGAGGCTCCAGGGTAGAGGGGGATTCGATTGATTTTTATTTTATTTTATGTTATTGTCCAAATTAATGGGAATTCTTTTTTTTCACATGGTTACAAAGTATATTACAACATAAATCAGATAGGTCAGGCAGACTTTAATAACTTATTTAAGCTTTATGAAATGAAGATCAAAATTGAAAACATTTGGCAATTTATGCTGATTCTGGTCTAGACAAGTGTATTTATTTAAGCATGTACTTTAAAGAAGAATTGAGGGAAGGAGAGAGAAAGAGGATGACTATTCAGAAATGGGAGACAGTATGAAATGAAACTGAAATGTTTTGAGTATGAATACATTATTATATGTGTGTACCTCCACGTGCATACAGAGGTCTAAAAACTAAATTTGTAAGGCCCCAGGTTAGTAGGCCAGGGTGGGATGGGTTTGGGAGGGGATACAATTGTTTTGGGGTCGGGTAAAAGGGCAAAACCTTCTCTTCCTCCTGGTCTCCTCTGGGACTAGGTAAAGTTCAAATCTATTTGCTGAGGTGAGGCCCAAGGGCAAGAATGGAATACAATCATGTTGTTTGTTTTTGAAGGGGACTGAAACTCAGTTAGATGCAGCTGGGGGAACACAGGACTCTACAGTCTACAACTACAAAGTCAAAAGTATCTATTTTGTAGTTTTTCTATCAGCAAACCCATGTATAAAAGTCTTTGAATGGCCCAGTACATGTATAAAGACAAAAGTTTACATAAATATCAAAATACGTGGTTTTGTGTAAAGGCAGTAGGTGTAATGCTCCTCTGAAGCCTGTATTCTTGTTATTTTCTTCATTTTCATTTTTAAAGTCAATTCTACGAGCAAAGATAATTAAACTGATATAAGACTTGCCATCCAACTAATGTATTTGAACATGACAAAAGAGTTAACCAATATTGTTTTCGTACATGCTCGGAAGCAAACTTTGAATCAATAGTCACAAGAAGGATCGGAAGATCGAGAGACTGATAAAAATAATACATAGCATGTATACCCAGTTTGATTTCAATAATACCACTAAAAAGACACCATTCGGTATACATTTACATGTGCATGTACTATACACTAGGAAAATGAAATTAGATATGACTCTAATGGGTTTATAAATGTCACAATTTCAATACCATTATTTCAATTAGGGATACTGGTTTGGAGAAATATGAATATAGAAATGACTAAGTCCAAAGCCTTTCCAGAAATATGTCAGATATCAAAAGTGGGGGATTTGAAAGTATTATTATATTAGACTGGTATGGGTGTGTTATGAGTGAGTGTTGTAAGCTAAGAATTTTAATGGAATTATTCATGAATGTGATCAGGAGGCGTTGGCAAACTGGTGAGGGTGGGGGGTTGGGCAATAAGAAAGCTCTATTTAAACAAAAAGGAAAAAAGAAAGGCCCCTGAAAAATAATTAAAGAACCTCTGTAAATTCGGATAGAGTTCAATACAAAACAAATGCGGGGAATGCTATTTCAATGCAGGCAAGCATTAAAATGAAGCCCCCCCCCCCCCCTTTACACCCACGGAAATGAAATGTTACTTTTTCACTCTTACCCAGTCTATGCCCCGAATTTGATCCCATGTAATTGTAAGTAAACATATATTGTATGTGATCACATGAATACATACAATGTATGTATCATATGGCAGATGGAGACCACAAGGGGTATTGCACTACACCAGTGCAGATTATTAATGACATTAATCCAGCTAGGGCGTTACCAGCAGAACAAGCTGTTTCTACTCCACGGTCCGCCCACGCCGCCGCGGCAACGCCACCGCTGCATGATAATGCGTGCGGAACAAACCAACTTGCAAATAATTAATGTAATATCGACTTGCAAGCATAAATGATGTAGTGTAACACTAAAAGAAAGTGACTTTCTGAATCATCCTACATGTCTAATTACCACAGTAGTATACATGTGCTCACTGTCATTTTGGTCCTGATGAATATTCTGATAGTATATAGTATAGTATATAAGCTCAGGCCCTATATCGACCATCATCCTACGTATGTATCTTCATTGCACATGCACCTGACCAAAACAGTTTCTTTGAGAAGGACATTATTCACAAAATATGTGTGTTTTCAAAGTGTATTTAAAATTGGTGCAACAGAAAATAACCCCCCAAAAGAAGATAGTTCTAAGTATAAAAGATGGTATGGAATCCGGATGTCATCTTTTTCGATTTTTTCTCGGCAATCAAAATCAAAGAGTTAACATTTATAATGTCAGAATCTATCATCTACTGCCCCATTATTTTTACTATAATCGTAAAGTATTCCTGGAACGCTTTTCATTCAATCATAAATATTTACATAATTAGGGAGACATTTTAAAAATCACAAACCATTTCATTCTTCCGTTACCATATTAAAGCCAAACAAGAAAGTACAAGAGAAATTTGAAAGCTCCAAGAAATTTTGGTGGCATTTGACAAAGTTAATGGAGCACTTTAAGATTTCAATTGCATAGATAATTTGCCAACTTGTTGACAAAATAACCCAGTTTGGGCCGATTGTCGCCATTGTTTTGTCATTTCTCTCCCCTCAATCACCGGGGAAACTTGACGTGAGAAACAATCAGATGAAAAGATAATAAACAAATGCTGCCATTAATAAGTCTCCATGCCCACATATAACAACCTTGGGCATCCTGTTATTTGGGTTTGGCAGAC
This sequence comes from Echinarachnius parma, assembly GCA_037951105.1. Taxonomy (NCBI): domain Eukaryota; kingdom Metazoa; phylum Echinodermata; class Echinoidea; order Clypeasteroida; family Echinarachniidae; genus Echinarachnius; species Echinarachnius parma. The sequence continues at coordinate 22,584 of JBAMJV010000250.1, read as the reverse complement.
AGTCACTTCAACCGAAAAAACCAACAACATTATAACCCAGTCACATATGAGTAATTCCACATATTAAGAACCACATATAATTGGCTTTTTTTGTGAAATGAAAAGACAAGAGGCTATTCAGTGGCAATTTTGTGGCTTTTACCTATTATGGCAATACATGATAATACGTGATAGTACTCAGTTTTCGTGCCACTCACGCAGAGCAAACTTTTCAAACATTCAAAATTCTGCCACAACATGGCTATTGAATGATATCAGATCTGCCTTCCCCGTAAGTGGCACAAAACGCAGAACAACATGTATTGCCACAGAATAGCCACAAAATAGCCACCGAATAGCACTGTTACATTGCATGCATGTCATCAAAATGCAAATGTGTGACTCTTAAGGCCTCCGCACGCAGAGCCGACTCGACCCGATCCGACTGGTTTTCAGTCAGGCTAGAGTCGGTTTCGCTCAGTCGTAGCCGATTCAACATGTTGAATCGGCCTCGAATGATCTCCGACTGGCTCTTGACCGGCAAAACAGGAGTCCTGAGGCAACGTATACTGAGCTGATCCGACTGAAATCGTCCAGTCGGATTGGGTCGAGTCGGCTCTGTGTGCGGAGGGCTTTACAGTAGGGCTATACTGGTATGTGCGACTGGGACATTAGAGATTACATGAGAAGCCCCCGGGGGGAGGGGGGGGGGGGGGGGGGGGGGGGGGCACTCGAATTATTTTTTGACGGGGGTGTAACTCTGAAATGGGGGTCTGAAGAGCCGACTACAAGCACAAAATATAGGGTCTTTGGAGCTACAAAAACCCTGAAACGGGAGTCTAAGGAGCAGACTAAAACTACAAAATACATAGACTTGGAGCTACCAAAGACCTACAGAAACCCTCAAAAAGGCTCAAATGGTGGTCCAAGGAGCCGAACTAGAAGAAGAATAATGGATTTGGCACTACTCAAATACATAGCCAAGTCATTCCGGGGTCTATGGAGCCGAACTAGAAGAAGAATAATGGATTTGGCGCTACTCAACTACCTAGCCAAGTCATTTCGGGGGTCTATGGAGCGGCAGTTTTTGAAAATCTGGTATCTTTAGAGCTGCGATCGGGTGTGAAAACGGGGTTCTTTTAAGCGGCACATACCCGTCTTACATTATACATGAGTGCCCCCCCGGGGAGAAGCCTTGGTGAATACACACAAACAAGTGGCACTCCTACCTACATGTAAATAGCCTAGTGTACCGATCCCATTTGTGATAAATTCTGGGAAAATGATCTAACCATTGTTGTCGGTTAGATCTTTAGAAATATCATAAAGAGTGCATTGGGTACAAAACAGTTTTTTAGAAATAGTGAATGCTGTATAAGTTTTGAAAATAAACAGCCTTTTTTTCAGTTTCAAGAGTGATATTAAAGGGGTAGTCCGGGCCTGATATAACTATTCGTTTTTTGAATAAGCAGAACAAGACGAATGATTGGTGAAAATTTGATCAAAATCGGACAAGAAACACGGGAGTTATACCTGTTTGAACATTATGTAATAATGAGCGATCGTTTCAAAATTGCCGCCATATGCAACCTCATTCACGAGCACCTCGCCATGGCTTTAGTACATGAAAATACACTTATTTCTCATTTTTCGATGCTAAAAATTAACTTTTCTCTCCTTTTTTCACGAATTCATAAAAGAATATCGATGGGGCAACCTCATTTGAATGTGTAAGCTCATAAATTTGCTTTGTTATGAAGAAAATTTAAATTTTGTTAAATTTCCATGTAGAAGTCAAAATGGCTGCAGCTCGCAAGTGACGTCACGATCGATAGCAATTGCGAACGATACTAAAAATCGGAGCAAAGTTCGTCCTGTCATAACTTTTTTATTGCTTATCCGTTTTGGCTCAAATTTTCGATCCCGATTCTTCATATTCACCTCATTTTATAGCAAATATCACATTTCTGGGGTGGAATTCCTCTTTAATAGGTAGGATCTAGTATGGACTGTGTCAGCTCTAGGATGTATTTTAGAATATGGGTGTTAAATATGTATGTGTTCATGCTTTTAGGCAATGTTATGACTTCCAAGTTGAAATCTAAAAATAAATAAATCACAGTAAAACAAAGGAAATTTTTTTGTTTGTTTTAGTATGGGGGGGAGGGGGGGAAGTGGTGGGAAAGTGGTGCTGGTTGCAGTGGGGTGGATGAATAAATAAAAATATATATTACAGTCATAGATGGAAATATGCTGTTATATATAACATACATGTATATAAATGTAACAAAATCTTAATGGGGAATAATATCTGTGGTTATGTTTCACCTCTCCAGGGATATTGCGGGCATCGGGGAAATATAAAGTGCCCAATGCCATGTATGTTTTTCTTTGGAGTTGGGGGAGGGGTGGGGGGGGGGGGGGGGGGGGGGGGAGGGGGGTAATGTGTTACCTGGCCAGCCGTATCCAAGATGTCCAGTTGTCCCACCTCCCATCAATAACAGCCTGCTGGAGATAGGCATCCTCTGCAATAGAAAAAGAACAAACAAAATACTTGTATTAAACCAGGGACAAAAATTACAATTCATTTTTCGGGGGCTACTTTTGAGGCTCGTCGGCATGAAATAAGAGCTCTGAAACTTGTTCGGCATTGACCTCTATAGAGTTCAATGCAGATCAATGCAAATTTACCACTGGGGCTCTTTTATGATTTTCTGGGGCTCTTTTGGCATTTTGGGGGCTACATTGCCCTGAGACCCCATGTGTTTTTTTTGTCAGTGCATGTAACCTCAATAAAACTCTTTTAAAAAAACAGGATTTGGTTAAGACTATCATTTCCATATTATGTTCCCAACCTCAATTTGCTATCAATTTCAATTTCAATTCAACAAATAATAAATAGAAATGGCCACTACCAAGTCACGTCCACGTTATTCTTCCTGTTGGGTAATACATAATTGATATTTGTCACTTTGGTTTTTAGAAGAGATAAGGGATTTAAGGAAAGATATATTGTTTCAAGTAAACATGTTTACAATCTCAAAATTCTCCTTTAAGCTATTAAAAGTGATTACTAGGAATTGGCAGGAAATACCCTTCTCTGATACAGACTGATATGACATCCTCACAAATTTATGAGTTTTGAAAAATGTATTTATAGGTACCTTATTTATAAAATGCAACAACATGCTTGCAAGGTGATCAGAGCAGCAAATATTATTAACTGTACAGAATTAATTACCTAGAAGTGGGTGTTCTGTATTTGATCATACGATGCAAGTAAAATCAGAGCATTGAATAAATTAACCAATACTGGAAATTACCACATGCCAGCTGGCATTGGTCTACTAAAAAATCAGCTTCGGACCACCAAATTGTTTTGATGGTCATTTCCACTGGCCCAAGAACATAATTTTGTCTTTGTTTGGGGCCACCAGAATCAGCTTTTGGGTCACTAGAATTTGAAAAATCTTGTTTAACTTCCAATTTGGGGCCAGAAGGCGAAAACAGTTCATTTTAGCATTTCATTTTAATACACATACAAAAGTATAAGATGTGGATGGGCCATTGGGTGTCCTGACCATAACTAAGCCGCTCTCCATGGTTGGGTAGGTCCGAGGGCAGTGACACGGTAGGGACAGCCAACCTGGGATTTGACTGGGGGCCACTCAGAGTTCAATGCTGATACTGATAGCAGTGCTCAGTGCATGTCAGACAGTCTCTTAATTGGATTTGGAGCCCCAAGACATCATAAATCATACGGCCTGGTGCCACCTAATAGCGTTATCATCCATATGCCACATGTACATTGATGATTGCACATGGTGTGTGTATATCAATGACTGACACTGCCAGTACAGATGGGATTGCTTTTTGAGGGGGGGGGGGGGGGGGAGGGGGAGGGGAGGGGAGCCAAGGGGGGAGGGGATGGGAGCCAAGGGGGGAGGGAGGCCAAGGGGGGGGGGGAGGTGGCTGAAATGTTGTCACTTCATTAACACACAAAAAACATAATTTCAGTTATTGTAGTTCATACTCGGATTCAGATTCATGTTTTAAATTTCCTAACAATATTCAATGAGATGTGGAGACGGCCATCGCAACAATCAGCAATGGAGGGACATTATTCAAATCCGAGAGGAGGCACGAACAAATGATCAAAATATTTTCGAGTGAATTAAATGATTGAAACAAATTAAATTTACTTGAATTTACAACAACAAAAAATCCCCTTTCGTGAGAGGCTTGTCCCCCCACCCGCACCCCCCCCCCCCCCCCCCCCCCCCCCCCTGTGTCCCCTCCTAGTTCCCCAGGAAATGTTTACTCATGCTGCCACTGATAAGAGAGTAAGGGCAGAGTTGTGGATGATGAGAAGGGGGTGACTTCCTCGTAATTCTCCCCAGTGAACAAAATACACGGGGGCTCGGGCGAATTCGCCCCCGAAATGCTAAAAAGAGCCCCCGAAAATTTAAAAAAGAGCCCCTGTAAATTGGCATAGAGTTCAATGCAAAATATTTTTTTTAAGTGTTCATTTCATACAGGCAAGCTTGAAAAGTAGCCCCAAAAATAGATATTAATTGTTTCCCTTCCAATTGGGACTCTGGGAAATTGTGCACCCAAAATGAAGAAAGAAAAAAATGCAGAGCCCCCTAAATTGCACAAAAGAGCTATAGAAAATGATTACAAAACACCCCATCTTCTCATTTAGCTGGCTAGCTTGAAAAGTAGTCCCCCAAAATACAATTCTATTTTCTTTCTTGAACCAGCACAAGCTAACACCAGACAAGGTGAAGGTGGTGAGGAATAATGATGGTTGCATTGCTAATTACAATGGAGATGGAGAGGGCATCATTCCCTCATTAGTTCTTTACTCAAAAATATTCTTTACATTATAGCCCACCATCTGTCACCTCTTAATGCAGGAGTATACAAAAATATTCTTAACTGGTGGTGTCATTACGCTTTGGAACTTTACATGATACAAACATTTATCCATATTTGCAAGAAAATTACTGTCACTTCTTAAAGTGATCCAGGTAAAGTGTCAGATATTGCACAAAATTATATTTGAGACTTCAATCCTATATCAATATCTTTGTAAAATACAATTGAAAGATTTGTGAAAGTTTGAAAGAAAACGAACACTGTTTACCTAGTGAAAAAAACGAATATTGAGTTCATATTTTATCACCGAATACTGATGGCCTGCCGTGGATTTGTCGCAGTAATAATCATCCGTTTGATCTTGACGATATCCGCACCCGTGTATACAGACGGTAAGGAATTCACAGGAATTTGCGCGCACTCGGCTCAAAGTTCAGTAGGTCGGGAAGATTTCCCACGCGAGCGGACGTATTCAGCTACGACAATTGTACTTTTTATCAAAAGCGTTAGCTAACGCTTTTGAAATAATGATTTACAATGATAATTATCTTCATACTAAAGGGACATTTGAAAAAATCGAACCCTATTTTATTCTTCTCTTACCATAATCTAAACAATACGGCAGAAGAGAAACGAGGAAGCTCCAAGTATTTTTCGTGGAGTTAGACACTTTACCTGGATCACTTTAATGCAGGAGTATTAAAAAATATTCTTTACATTATAGTTAATCAGATGTCAAAATGAACGGTTCTTAAAAAATTATATGTCAATTATATGTCAATTATATGTCAATTATATGTCAATTTCCTTTCCTGTTTTGTGTATTTAGGAGATTTAGGTGGAAGTCATTTGTGGATATGACATAGACACATTTATGACAATTAAGCGATACATGATACAAACATTTATCCATATTTGCAAGAAAATGACTGTAACTTCTTAAAGAAGGAGTATGTTTAAAGTTGGAAAGGCAAACAAACTTTCTATGACTATGGTTGATAGGACAGTGGTCTCTGCACAACAGGGTAGTAATGTTTAAAGGGCTGCCCCTATTCTTCAGGCAAGTTTTTTTTTTTTTTGTATTCTCGTCAAATTAAACAAATGCTCTGCAAAAGCTTAGTTGTACTTAACTCGCCAGTGAGCGCCCCTCCTCCTCCCCCTCCCCCTCTCCAAACCCCAGATTTTTTTTATTTACAATGAGCAGAACAATATTGCAGAGTATCTGTGATATCAAGAAATGCACTCAAATATGATTTATACTACAAGTACAATTTACATGTACCTAAAAGGTGGCCAAGTATATTTACTTTAGCAGCTGAAGCAATTTCAAAACAGTGGGTGTGGCTTGTTATGTCTGCAGTGACCAGCTATAACACAGGAAACACAGTACTTACAGACCTGTCTGACATAATCCAATGCTAGAAATTAAAGGGATCAAGTAACAATTGTCAAAATCCACAAATCTTACTTAAAACTCTAGTGGTTTACTCATTCCTTTTTGTATTCGTATAACTGATAGACGAATGGAACAGGTTTCAGTTTAGGGTTAGGGTTAGGGTTAGAACTGAATTGTTCAGAATTTTAATATCATTATCCACTGGAAAGTTATAACTGTGTACAAAGTCAGCGCAATGAGTTAGCGAATATCACTTTGCATTTCTGCCCATTACTTAGCCATATAATATCCATTTAACATGAAATTTTCACAAATTACTCAGTGGACAAGATCACAAAAATACACATTTTATCAACCATTTTAGCAACACATTTTATCACTTTTTGCATGTGTGTCAACAAAGTTACTCCCAGACAGGCGGTTAAAAATAAGATTTGTAACATTCTAGTGGCCAGAAACCCGACTTTGGTCGCACCAAACAAAGAAAAACATTACAAAGTATGTTGGGCCAGTGGAATTTAGCATTGAACATGAAATTTGGTGGCCCGAAGCTAATTTTAAATGTCCCTGGCCCAGCACATACGGTATGATTATTTACACACCATACATACAATTTACTGATCGCACAAAGTGCACCTAGACACTGCATTGTCAACAGATGCACGCCAGCCATACATTTCCATTGTCTATGCAATTGCCTGTGATACACGACAGTATGGTAATGTGCTAGAGAGTGAGACCAAGAGGGTTACATACAGGTGAGATGATAAACTAGAGTACATACATTGTACGCTACACATGGGACTGGACTACTGACGTGACACATATCCTGATGAGATAAACAGAGGAAGTCAGGCAGGCTGGCAGAGGAAAGACTGGAATGGCTCCATGTTGCATTTAATCATAATAAACCGCTTTATGTATGCTTTATGTACAAAAACATCACTCAACCTTGCATTTAGTTCAATCCATCAGTATACTGTAGAAAAACCATAGACTTTTAAAGATCATCAAGCGTGGGGATGCTAGACCGCGAGTCGCAGTGAAAAAATTAAATTTTATTTTTCGGGGGCTCATACTCATAGTACATGTACTTCGCAAGCTTGCCTGCATGAAAATAATACTCTAAAATTTGTTTTGCATTGAACTCTATGCAAATTTATGGGGGCTCTGTTGGGCATTTCGGGGGTGAATTCGCCCTGAACCCCTTGTATTTTTTTTTCACTGGGCTGAGTCTCCATTTTGAAATGGGTTAGTTTGTGCGCACGGTATAACATCGATACTGATTCAGTGTGCATTATGCACCGAACGCAAGGTGTACGCAAGATGGCACGGCACGTCTGATTAACGAATCCAAACTACCTTTAAAGCAACAAAAAAAAAGGGGGGGTCTGAAAAGACCTTTGACTTTGCCAATGTTCAACTTCTACATGTAGTTCTATGCAAAGAGGTATTGTACTAATTAGTAACTGGTACAGTGATACTTTTTTTCAATACATATCTTTTTTAAGTACTTTCGTAACTGTTCTATCAACATGAGTGTTACATGTATTGAATATTATGGGAATTTTTAAATGAGAAAAGATTCCAGACAACAACGAAAACTCAAATTGCCAAAGCGGTGAAAAACAAACTCAAATTCCTTTATTTATTTGGATCATACTTGTAAGCATTTACTGATCAACATTTTTAAAGATAATGCCTCCGGCCACTTTGTTGGCGGGCGCATAGAAATCCTGAATACGCTTTATAAGCATTCTAATCATCGTTCCCCCAGTGAAGGTATTCTACTGACTCGTCCTCGATAGGAGAAGTCTAAATTATACAGAATAGGACAATGCCTAGCTGCCACTGCCAGGGGCGATCGATCGCCCACATGCTGATTACATTTATAAATTGCTCATGGTTGATCATTTTGAAATTTATATTTTCTTATTTAACGAGAAAAATAAATTTGCCCATACAATTGGCACATTCCATTGCAGATACGAAGAAACTTGATGGGCTTTTCATTGCTTGGGGTGGGATTGACACTTTAAAAGTGCAACTTCTGTAGTTAAAGGGACTTAGTAACATTGTCCAAATCCTCAAAATAAAATGTTAATTCTAGCGGTTCCCTTATACCTTGTTGTATTCGTATTAACAATAAAATCATGGGACAGGTTTCGGTTTTTCAAATTTCCCTTTCGTTACAAAGATATGTATGATTGAAGTATTCAGATAAGAAAAACTCCGGGCGAGTTTTTCTTCCATGTACAAAGTGAGTGCAGTGAGTTACTGAATATCACTTTGCATTTTCGCTCATTACTTGGCCATACAATGTCCATTTGACTTGAAATTTTCACACAATACCCTGTGGACATATGAGATAACAACAATATACATTGCATCAACCATTCATCACTTTTTACACATGTCAACAAAGTTACTAGATCCCTTTAAGATTAAGCCAAAACAAACAAGAGAACTTTACATACATACCTGTACATATATTTTGCACAGTATGCAAATCGTACCTTGCACAAGTTGGTGCTAGATCTATAATGTCCTCAAATGTGCATTATGTACATTACTACATACATGTAAACATACATTGGGATTGTACTTTGACCTGCTATAGTACAATGAGTAACTTGTCTGGGATCTAGGTCTTTACAGTGGACCAAAACCTTGCTATTACAATGATAGAAATTATTATGTTTACGGATCTAGTAACTTTATTGACAATAGCAAAATCTGACGAAGGGTTGATAAAATGTGTATTTCTGTGATCTGAGTGATATACAGTATTTCTACTGAGTGATGTAAAAATTCCATGGAAGTTAAATGAATGTCATACAACCGAGAATCAAGTGAAAATGCAAAGTGATATCTGCTATTAACTCATTGCACAAATTTAATACACAGTTGAAAGTCTCCCATGGAGACTTTCAAATCCAAACACTTCAATCATGAATATTTTTCATCACGAAAGAGTGATTCTGAAAACAAAAACATATATTCCATGCTGCTAATGGTAATACGAATACAACACGTTTTTTAGAACCGCCCAGTTCTAAGTAAGTTTTGAGGATTTTGACATTAAAGGCCCTGCCTGCAATGATAGAAAACATGGTGTGAAAATGCGTTCCTGTACTCACCTATCGTTGGATCATGATATTCCAGAAAGCTGTGAGTCACAAACTGAAGTGTCAATGCTACAAAACAAACAGGAGAGAACAAAACAGGGAAAACGGTAAATAATTTTAATGAAACACACAATTTGATCAAAATTTAACAAAAACTAATCATCTTCATCTTCATCTTCATCTTCATCTTCATCTTCATCATCATCATCATCATCATCATCATCATCATCATCATCATCATCATCATCATCATCATCATCATCATCATCATCATCATCATGGTTTACAATGTTAGACTTTCTTTTATGTACAACAAGATAATTATGACATAATTTTGAACATGATGCTCAGCCTTTTCAAACAATATGACAATGCATCTTTGACTTACTAAAAGGGAATTTTCCCTTTTGCCACGTTATAAATTAATGTTTATAGGCAATCATCACATGCACACTCAGTTCTGTTGAATGAATATATATATAGATTATGTTTTGTGTTGTAATAAAGTATTGTGGGTCTCTGAGATGCAGGAATGAATTGTGAAACCACAACTTTAGACAGTCAAATTAAATGAACAGCAAGTCTGAGCAAGACCTTTCATAGTACCAACTATTACCACGGTTAGACGCAGCAGGCGTGCACACATTGACATGTAAAGCACCGAACACGTCATTGTTACTAAGGCTGCCCCATACAAGAAACTAGGGCGTTCCCCAGGGCAGCGCACAATAGCTACTCAACAAAGGACTGGTCAGTGTATAATGGGCGCTAACACAATCAACAGGCAGATTACACTACCTACATGTAATAGTATTATGTGCACTTGTGCAGACTGTACAGAACTAGTTATCATGGGTGGAGTAAATTATGCCTTGTAGTTCATACTTTTATGGGTGTATCTCAACTAGGTGTTAGCAGCTCCAGGGTTTATGTACACCCAGACATTACTGAATCAATGCTAGAAATTAACCTTTTTCCCCCTTTATTTGTGTCTCATTGTGCAAACAAATTCAAGATTTTTTTCTTTTTTGTTGGGCCGATGCCAGAATTGAATGGCCCCAAACAAAGAAAAACATAACAAATTATGTAATTGCCTAACTTACCTAAGGCTAAGGCAATTCAAATTTGGGATCAATCCAAAATCGGAGGACCCTGGAAAACGGCTTATTTCAAGCCCTTCACAAATGAAAACAAACCCAACATGTCATTACAGGGTAGCCGTGCAATTTTAATTGCCTTTTAACAATAAAATCATGATTACAACTATAAATATACTTATTAAATTGGAGATTGATGAAAGTGATTAGAAATTTAGAATGAATTTTACGATTTATAATGAGATGTAAATCATAACCCTCCTAAAAATCATATTACTATTATTCAGCAAACACATACACTTTTAATGCTCATAACTTTTAGTGTCATTTTAAGACATTTGTGTGATGTGTGGCATTCGAGGTTCAAAATATATTCATCAAAATTCATTTTGTTGCATTACAACTTACAAATGTTACAGAAACGATCATATTTCTTAGAAATGCTATGTAAGTATTGTCCCCTTTTTATAATTTTTACCATCAAATTAATGAGGTTGATAATGATATTCATTAATTAGCAAATTTCTTTGGTTATTTTTGGGTGATCTGCCTAGATAAGGCCAGAAGTGCAGGGTACAAAGAGATTATACACAAAAAACGCCAGCAGACAATTTCGGCGATTAGGTGTACTTCTGAATTATCCCATCATGCAATGCGATGGAAGAAATGCGAAGGCACGTATAGTAACCAGTGCAAATATTGTGTCACTGGATCTGTACTAGTACTGTATAATGCAATTCTAAAACTTTGTTGCTGTGTGCCCCAATCTAGTGGCCCGAAACCTGAATCTGGTGGCCTGAAAGTCTGAAACAATGAACAAATGTGAAATTCTGTTATATTTGGTTGCATGCTCCATTCACTCAGGCCAGTGGAAGTAAGCTTGGTGGCCTGAAGATAATTTCTTGGTGGCCCCGCGGGCCAGCTGGCTGTGTTATTTTCAAGCATTGTGCAGTGTACATATGTATGTGTATCAAAGGACGACATTCTGCACAGCCAGGATGGGTGGACTCAAAGTAGGAAGCCAGAAGAAAATTATTTATATACACCATATTATGTGTTTAGCAGTCTTGGGTGGGATGTTATGAGATTAACACATGGATGCATCGATCCATGGATCATCAAAATGTAAATCATTTTTCATAAATAATATGCACTGGCCTCAAGTCAAGATTCACACGAAAAAATAATATGCACACATGTATAATGTATACACAAAGTCACAACAACAAGGCACACATTTGCCTCCACAGGACACACACACACACACACACACACACACACTTGAAAAGAGCATGTTGTGAATAAATTTGTTATTTTCTGGCATACTGGTAATAAATTAATTGTGACAGCAGCAAGCAGTCCCTGGCAGGAGCTAATGATTGCTGTTTGGGCCAATAGCATGACTCACACATATCTCCCAGGCATGCAGCCATACCGCGCCACACCACGCCACACAAGTGCAACAAAATTGCTATTAATTTTGTACGCCGGTCTGCCGCCTGCAGAACACATGCATACATATAAAATTCTATAAAGCATTGACTCCTTCTCCCCTCTATTTCTGAAAAAGGGGGGTCTAAAGCCTAAATGAATTGATGATAATAAGCAACGTAGTCTTGGGAATTTACATTTGTGCAATATGTTAACCATGGCATAAAATATACTGTACGTATGTCAGATAATTATGCAAGAGTGGCCAAATATTGTTAAATTGCATGAGTGCATGGATGTGTGTGCGTGTGTTTCTTAATGAGACACCTGACATAAAATGGAACTTTAAGATACATTTTCATTTATCATGGCCTGAAGTACCCATATCTTATATTTACTGTGCACACATAAATGTTCTTCAAATTGTTATTAATGATCTACAGATCTGTGTATTAGGCATATCTATGGTGCAATCAATTTGTATGTGAAAATTGACATGTACCATAAAATACAAATTTAGCACAATGTATCACCTTTCATGAATTGCTTGCAGACAATGCATGCATACTACCATCATTTTCCCCCGGGGGGGGGGGGGGGGCACTCATGTATAATATAAGACGGGTATGTGCCGCTTACAAGACCCCCGTTTTCACACCCGATTGCCGCTCTCAAGATACCCGATTTTCAAAAATTGCCGCTCCATAGACCCCTGGAATGACTTGGCTAGGTAGTTGAGTAGCGCCAAGTCCATTATTCTTCTTCTAGTCAGCTCCTTGGACCACCATTTGAGAGTTTCTGTAGGTCTTTGGTAGCTCCAAGTCCATGTATTTTGTAGTTTTGGTCAGCGATGTATTGTCTCAGGTTACAGCTAGCTCGAGCAATTCGCACGGTATATACATGTAATAGATACCAGCTGTGTGCTGCATGTAATTTCATAAGAAGGCCCATGTTCAGATATTTCGAAGTCACCGCTCTTCGATCGATCCAACATATATCGTGAGTTTACCTCGGGAGATTACGGTGGAGTGCGAGTTGGAATTTGCTAGCTACCCATTTTAACCCACGCATATGCCTTTAAGACCCCCATTTCAGAGTTTCGTGAGGCACACCCCCGTCAAAAAATAATTTGAGTGCCCCCCCCCCCCCCCCCCGGGCATTTTCCATTGATGAAAGATCATTCTTGCGTAAATTGGACGTCATCTGATCTCGCAGTGGCCTGCTAGCTAGCAACTGCATGCAACTGCATACGATGCAAACTGTACTTGTTTGTTACTATTGAACGTCATGTCATTATGTCAAGCAGATTGTCGAGCCTTTAATCTGCTCGACATTCACACTGGCCCGCTGGCTCGGGGCGAGTGAAATTGCACTTTGAGCCAGCAAAAATTTATGAAAGTCATATTTAGGTGGCTCGATCTGGCAAGCAGATTTTCAAGTGGATATTGACAAAATTTGAAAAATCTTGTTTGCTTCCATGTCATGCTTCATAGAAAATCACAGTTTTGATCAGGATAGAGTTAGTATATTGAATAGTAAAAAGTTAACTTAAGAAATACAATTTTCGGGCCAGTAAATGTTTCTTTTGGGCCACCAGAAAAGGGGAAAAAATTATTTCACTGGCCCGTCTGGGCCACCGGCAAGAAAGATTAGTGTGGAGCCCTACTTTAATAATTTATGAGAAATATTGCAAATGTAATTTACCTGCATGGTGAATTTTTCAGTTTGCAGCTCTTTATAAATTACAAATTATGTTGAAAAAATATTTATGCTATTATTATCATTACATATTTAGAAGAAACAAATGAAACAGAATCAACTTTCATATTACAATTCCAGACATATAAAGGACATTAGATTTTGAGTTAAGACACTATAAACTGTATAGTTTGGATCCATTTTGTTGTTGCTTATATTTCACAATTTATCAAGGAAACTAAAACGGTCAAAACTCAAAAGGAAACCAGATTTTAGCACATCAAATTACCTCAGAGGCTATAATTTTATTCATGCCATACTTTGACTTGGTGATGTTGAGGTTTTTCCAACTACTAAATAACTAAACTTTTATTTAAAGTGATACATTAACTTCATATATGTTTTACAAAAGTGATATTTGACACTTAAATCACAAACAAATTGATTTAACATTGTAAGATTCTTCTCAATGATGCATGATAGAAAGAAAAAAAAAACACTGCTCACCTAGTGAAAAAAGTGAAAATTTATGTCAGTTTTTATATTGTACTGCCAACTGAAATTTGTTCAATCGAGAAGCATCCCTGGAACACTGTTTTTTCAATCATGAATATCCCTATAATCAGGGAAACATTTGACCAATCAAAACCCATATAATTCTTTTGTTACCATTTAAGTCAAACAGCAAGGTATAAGGTATAAGTGCGAAAGCACCAAGTGATTTTGTTTTAAAAATTGGATGAGGTTTATGGATCACTTTTTAACAGATCTATCTATACCTTGTATGGAGTCTACATTAAAATGGTCATTTGAAATTTTTGCTCTTTGGGCCCTAGGGCTGAAATGTATGATTTCTTTGTACTATAACTATACACAATTATGTAGATTTGAACAAAAATTGACAATATTGCAAAATGACTCATTATGCATTCATGTATACAATTAAGTGAATCATGTATTTTTGCGTTGTTGTCAACCTATTGTGCAGAGAATTGTGGTCAGTTGAGAAAGAGGATACTAAGTTACTTTTTGTACCATTTAAGAAAAACAAATTAGCTGGAAAAAATGGTATCACATAGTGACATAGAGAAGGCCTGACTGAGAACTCAATTAAGCCAAAAATAAGACTTACAATAACAGCCTTCTCAGTCTGAATCTTACCCAATGTGTGTGTTTGTATTTTATTTTGGAACATATTGGGATTAATACATATTATGTATAGTTGTCAAATTATTGACTATTGTGTAAATAAATATACTGTATGTTTGAGTGATGACTATCACTTGTATCAGAATATTGAAGTTTATTGAAATATAAAATGTTATTGTCATCGCATCATCATCATTACATCATCACCATCATCATTACATTTATATTTTATAATTTATATTATTAATATTATTATTGTTATTATTATTGTTATTATTATAAATATGATTAGGCATATAATTAATCATTAATCGTTATTATGAATACGATTATTATCATTAGTCATCATAATTATTAATATCATTGGATAATTAATTGAATTAATGCAGGTCAATGTAAACTAATATTATTATTTGTAAATTACAATTTACTGACAAATATGATGAATAACAACATTCCTATAATCCTTACCACTTTTGCCTACTCCTCCTTGCCCCAACAGAACTATTTTGTAGACCTTCATTGATGATTTTGTAGAGTTCGTATCCTCCATTCCCATCAGTTCAAATTGGTTTGAGATGCGATCAGACTTGCCGTCTTCAAACTTGCACACAACTTGGAGTAATAAACCATCAGACATTCAGTTAGCCTTCATAGTTTCCGTGATCAATTGGTAGACATCAATCGTTTCATGTTCGGCTTCAGTTTCTTCTAAAAACCTATGTATTTTGCGATAGCTGTCGAGTACGTTCGGTGTTGTTACTGGTGGGATGTTGACGTTAAAGCAGCTGGCTTCGGGTTTCTATCAGTCGAATGGTAGAGTTTCCTCCTGCCCGCGGTAGCGGGCCGACAGACGTCGACTGGGACGTCTCCGCTGATAAGTTATAAACGATGATCAGGAAATGAGATTTCGTGCACATTTCAAACACTTAATGAAAGCTTTCTCCTTGTGTTTTACCTAATTCCAAGTCGACGGGAACCTATTAACATATGTCATTAGAAGGAAATGTTACACAGTCTCCAATACGAACAATATAATGATAAAATTACTACCTCTTAGCTTACTTCGTTTACTACAGGCGTGCGAGATCCCTACTATTTATAATTCGCGAAAATCGCGAATCGATCACGAGAAATCCGCAAATTGACTTTGCGAGCGCGCGCCGCGCGATAATCGTACTTGCCAACCACCCCGCGCGCGTACTCCAAAGAATAGAGTGCCCACTGCACCTTCTTCAATTCAATGATCATAATATAATTTTCGCTTTGAGTTCGATTTTCGATTCGATTTGATATTTGTGTAGATAGATCAATTTCAGTCAGTATACTAGTAAGTCATCACCTTATCAGTACTGAGTAGTGTAGTGTAGTGGGAGGGGGGCACCCAATAAATGAAGAAAACAAAACAATACAAGACATATTGGGGAAATAATGTGTAAAAATAAAGAAATACATAATAAGCTGCATGCACCCCCTATCATTCCGACCACACTACGCCACTGACCTTTTAATCGTAAACAAAAGAGTGTTTTTGCCCGAATATGGCAATTTTAAAAACCGAAGGGGTGCAGCCCGGCCCCCCCCCCCCCCCCCCCGTACGCATATTTAAAAATCTAATGACTACTGAAGATTATTAGGATGATGGTGATGTATCATAGTAAACATACATGTATACAGGAGGGACAACTGCCCCCACCCCTGCCATGCACCCATCCCCCTTTCCTGCTCTCATTGTAGGCCTGGGGGATAGTACATGTAAGCAAATAATTACCGTTGGTGAAGGTGATGGGACAAACTATCACTTCCGAGGCGATCTGGATGTAGCTATTTTTCCGAAGCAAAGCTGAGGAAAGATAGCGTATACATTCAGATCGCCGAGGAAGTGATAGTTTGCCATCGCCTGAAACCAAAAGGTGATAATTTTTGATAAGTTTAAACTCATTGCACTGACTTTGAACACGGTTACGACTATCCAATAGATAGTTTAACATGTGAACACTTCAATCGTAAATATCTTTTTAACAAAAGGGAAATTCTAAAAACCTGTCCCATACTTCGTATACAAGAAGGTACGAGGGAACCGTTATAACTCCAAATGGATTTTGAGGATTTGGACAATGTTACTAGATCCCTTTAATCATATTAATTTGTCCAAAACAAAAAGTGAGGTGTATTTACAATTTTGCGTGCCCCCCAATCAGTCCGACCACGCTACGCCACTGAGTAGTAGTAGTAGTAGTAGTAGTAGTAGTAGTAGTAGTAGTAGTAGTAGTAGTAGTAGTAGTAGTATATGATGATGTATAGCAGCAGCCAGAAGTAGTTGTAGCAATGTTTATCATTGTGTATTATATATATACTGTTTATAATATTATATTTAATGTGAAGAAAACTGAACTGAACTGAATGAAAATTGAAAAGTATTAGTTTTATCTTATTGCTTTATAATGCCCAGACTGGGGGTATACTTTCCTTCCCCCCTCCTCATGAATTGACAAGAAAAACAAAACCTTACTGAGAAAAATACAGAAATTCATATGCATGTAACACAATTGGGTACAGTAATATGATCATGATATACTTTGCTATTATAGCCTATAATGAGAAGCTCATTATGAAACAAACTATGGATTGTGCTGTTTTATTTCACTAGATGGCGCCATTCAGTGTATTTCTGTGGCCATGCCACATAGCCGTATGGGCCTGTCATCCATCATTATGCTATAGAGTTACACAATTTGTAAGCTATAATTCCAAGTCCCTATTACACCAACAATAATTATAATGGTAAACCAGGATCGAACTATGGGGGGGGGGGGGCAAAGGTCCAGGCCGAGCCAAATATAATGTTTGTATTTAGTAATTTAATTTTATTAATCAAATTACATAATACAAATAAATGAATAAAGTTATAATATGCTTTTATTTTTGCCCTTGTTTAGTGGTGCATGAAGGACTGGAGAGAAGCATTACATTAACATGACTTCTTTTTATTGCCCCACATTTCACTCTTAGCCCCATCAGTGCCATGGATGTACACAAAATTCTCCCTGGGGGCTGAGAGTTTATAAGCCCCATTATTGGGGGGGGGGGGTTCAAACCCCCCCTTTGACAAAAAAATAGCTGTTTTGGGGGGTTAGAACCCCCCCTTTCCGATCTCGACCGACATTAGCGATGGTCTTGGCCCTCGACAATTGCAAAGAATCCCGGTCTCGGCCTCGGAAATGTTGAAATTTCTTGGTCTTGGCTTCGAAAATTTTCAACGGACAGCCCCCCCCCCCCCCCCCCCCCCCCCCCCCCCCCCCCCCCCCCCCCCCCCCCCACTTAGAGGATTCTCAACCAATGGTCTTGGTCTTGGCCTCTACAATTTTTAACCAACCCTGGTCTTGGCCTCGAAAATTTTGAAGGTACTTGGTCTCGGCTTCAAAAATTATACACCATAACCCCACCTTGAAAAAATCCTGGGTACGCCACTGATTGGCTAAATTTGCCAAAAATGTGATTATTTCCCCAATTATCTACTATGTACTAATTTGCAACTCTTTAATTACAAAACACATTTATTTATTTGGCCCATACTCTATGTTTGCCCCCCCCCCCCCCCCCCCCCTGTATGTATTGATTCTGGATTGATCCTGGCTACGCCATTATAATGTAATTATGGTTGGTGTTAATACTGGGTGTAAAACTTGGACCCAGGAGGTATAATGTAACTCTATAATGTTGAAGACAGAGCCACACAGAGCCATGTCTATGATTTCTAGATTATTTTACAGTCTATCAACACGCTCTGGGTGGCATTGAACAGCGCCATCTGGTGAAATGTTTTGTTTCACGAGCTTCTCATATTATAAACCCAGTAATACATGCCACAATAAAAATAATGATTATGGCTTTTCAATAGTTTATTTTTGTTTAAAATTATAACTACAGTAGCCAATATAGATCATCAGTGCCCATGATCTCCCAAATATGGAGGGAACCAAGTCATCCACAATAACTTGGGCAGTACTGAACATACTCTCTTGTAATTCAGGAACCTTTTATTCACATTTGTCCGATTACAAGCTCTAATTTTATTTACTGATGCACACACACATACACACACAAACGCACAAATGCACAAACATACCCGCACACATGCAAGCATACACTCACGCACTCACGCACACACACACACACACACACACACACACACACACACACACACACGCGCACACACACACGGACACACACCGGACACACACATGCACACACACACACACACACACACACACACACACACACACACACACACACACACACACACACACACACACACACACACACACGCACACACGCACAGACACACACACACACACACACACATGCTCGCACACGTGCGCACGCACACTCGCACAAACGCACAGACGCACACACCCTGATAGCAGATTGACGTCTTTATGATGTCTTAATTTGGTCGTAAACTGGTAAACACGTCATATGTCGTACAAACGATCAGAATACGACGTCATTATGACGTATTTTAAACACCATTTTTGACATGATGACTTAAGTCGTATAAAAGACGTAAAATTGACGTCATTATAACATCTTTAAACGACCATTTTTCCACTATTTATTTTTGTCGTAGGAAAGACGTAAAAACGATGTCATTATAACGTCGTTCAAAGACCATTTTTCAGAATGTATTATTGTCGTATAGAAGATATGATAACGACGTCTTTATCGGGTTTATGTCGTATCAATAACGCTATAAAGACGTAAGTTTGACGTCTTTTCAAGACCAATTTTTTGCCATCATTTTTTGTCGTATGGACGACCTTTTTACTATGTCATTTTGACGTCTTTCAAAGACGCGTTTTTCCAATTATTTTGTATCGTATAAAAGACGTTACAACGACGTCTTTATTACATCTTTCAAAGACTTTTTTTTTCACTATTTATTTTGTCATAAAAACGTCTTAAAATTGACGTCTTTATGATGTCGTTTAAAGACTATTTTTGCCATTATGGTTTGTGTCGTACGACGACGTTAATACGACGTCATTATGATGTGTTTTCAAGACTAGTTTTTTGCCATCATTTAATGTCGTATGGACAACCTTTTTACAACGTCATTGTGACGTCTTTCAAAGACCATTTTTTCCAATGCTTTTTCGTCATATTAAGGATGTAAGAACGACGTCATTATCACATCAATAAAAGATCATTTTAAAGTATTTATTTTGTAGCATAAAAGACGTTATAATGACGTCTTTATGATGTCTTTGAAAGGACCATTTTTACCATTAAGGTTTGTGTCGTACGGACAACGTTTTTAAGACGTCATGTTTACGTCTTTTTAAGACTATTTTTTGCCATCATTTTTTGTCGTATGGATGCCCTTTTTACGACGTTAATGTGACGTCTTTCAAAGACCATATTCCAATTGTTTTTTGTCGTATGGAAGGACGTAAAAATAACGTTAATATTACGTCATTTAAAGATCACTTTTCAGTATTTATTTGTGTCGTATAGAAGACGTAACAACGACGTCTTTATGATGTCTTTGAAAGACCATTTTTCCAATTATTAATTCGGGCCAATTGGGGGAGGGGGGGATGCATTATTATTGGGGGCCACACCGCATATATTTCTTTGGTTTTTCGTCCATTTTGTTTCTAATTCTTGTTTGCTCAAATTCGCCCCGGCCCGTTATAAATTCGAGGCTTTTCAAAATGGTGGGGGTTATCTTATATAAGTATTACGTAAGTCTTTACGGCCGTGATAAACATTGTAAGAAAAAAAGGCTTAAACACATTTGTTCATGGCATTGCACGCATCCCCCCCCCCCCCCCCCCCCCCCTCTCCCCACACGCACACAATGCACGAGCACGTTCACCGCCCATTTCTATTGTTACATTTGATTACGTCACATCGTAAGCGTATACTTCGACCAATAGGAATTCGCGTGTATTATTTGGCGGCAACTTCGTAGATATTTGCATACACTTAACGGCATGCCTCCGTGCACCGTGTAAAACGATGACGCGTTCATTTCGCAATACGGATTGTGATAGAAAGGACGGCATAGCGTACATCCTCCTCGGTCATAGTAAGCTTGGCCCTTACATAATAGTCAGTGGCCTTTGGGTTCACTCCTGATGGAGTAAATTTACTCATCGGTCTTCATTGACTCCTGTACAAAAACTGGAGTAAATTTATACATTGGTCTTCATTGAATCCTGTACAAAGCCAGGAGTAAATTTACTCATCGGTCTACATTGACTCCTGTACAAAAAGTGGAGTAAATTTATACATTGGTCTTCATTGAATCCTGTACAAAGCCAGGAGTAAATTTACTCATCGGTCTACATTGACTCCTGTACAAAATCGCGCATATAAATATACATTCGGCTGTGATTCACTCCGGGGCAATAATGTAAATACATTAACGACATATCAATTGTTTTATACACATCTACAATTGAAAGGTAGAATAAAAGAACAAAATACAGGTTAAAATATCTCCATTTAGGCTTCAAAGAACCACGAATTGACAAACGAACTAATAATCGGATTTCTTTTGAAATAATTATCTGTTTTAAGGTTTGTGTCCTACGGACAACATTATTAAGACGTCATTTTGACGTCTTTTCAAGACTATTTTTGCCATCATTTTTTGTCGTATGGACGACCACTTTACGACGTAATTTTGAAGTCTTTTCAATACTATTTTTTTGCCATTATTTTTTGTCGTATGGACGACCTTTTTACTACGTCATTTTGACGTCTTTCAAAGACCATTTTTTTCACTATTTATTTTGTCATAAAAACGTCTTAAAATTGACGTCTTGATGATGTCTTGCCATTATCGTACGACGACGTTAATACGACGTCATTATGATGTGTTTTCAAGACTAGTTTTTGCCATCATTTATTTTCGTATGGACGACGTTTTTACAACGTCATTGTGACGTCTTTCAAAGACCATTTTTCCAATGCTTTTTCGTCATATTAACGATGTAAAAACGACGTCATTATCACGTCATTAAAAGATTATTTTTAAGTATTTATTTTGTAGTATAAAATACGTTATAACGACGTCTGTATGATGTCTTTGAAAGTCCATTTTTGCAATTAAGGTTTGTGTCCTACGGACAACATTATTAAGACGTCATTTTGACGTCTTTTCAAGACTATTTGTTGCCATCATTTTTTGTCGCATGGACGACCACTTTACGACGTCATTTTGAAGTCTTTTCAAGACTAGTTTTTTTGCCATCATTTTTTGTCGTATGGACGAACTTTTTACTACGTCATGTTGACGTCTTTCAAAGACCATTTTTTCACTATTTATTTTGTCATAAAAACGTCTTAAAATTGACGTCTTCATGATGTCTTTTAAAGACTATTTTTGCCATTATGGTTAGTGTCGTACGACGACGTTAATATGACGTCATTATGATGTGTTTTCAAGACTAGTTTTTGCCATCATTTAATGTCGTATGAACGACCTCATTACGACGTCATTGTGACGTCTTTTAAAAACCATTTTATTTGTCGTATAGACGACGTTATTACAACGTGATTATGACGTCTTTCAAAGACATTTAAAGAATTATTTTTGGCGTATGGACGACCTTTTTATGACGTCAATAAGACGTCTTTATGTCGTCTAAATGGCGTAATTTATGGTACAAATTGACGTCTTCAAGATGTCGTAAAGACGCCTTTTCGGAAAAAGATACGTCATTATCACGTCAAAATATGACGTCTATATGACGGTAAACGCGGGTGCAAAATCTTCACTTTTTGACGTGAATTTAAGACGTCTTTAAGACGA
>JBAMJV010000249.1:0-119550 GCA_037951105.1 Echinarachnius parma | reverse complement strand
GGGGGGGGGGGGGTTATAATGAAGTAATTGTAAGAATGTTGAATAACTGTAAATACTTGTATACATGTAAACACATGCACTTTCTATGTTTACTATGTACATACTGTGAAACATTTACATCAAATCAATAAATTTATCAATTTGCACTCAAACAATTACAATTCTATTCTACTAGTACCGGTATTTATTTTACTTGAACTGAATTTATATTTGAATGAATAATTGGTTGTTTGGTGAAATAAAATGTTTGTATGTTTGTTTGCATGTTGAGAACCATGGTCATGACTAGATAACAAATTTGATAATGATCTAGGTTTTAGTGTGCTAAATTATTTTTGTTCGCTAACTGAACACCTGTGTTATTATAAACACATACATGTAGAGTATGCATGTGAAGTTGTCCTTCATGGTGTTTTATTTAGTGACACACTGGTCATTATCAGTCATAGAAAGATTTAAATTTACACACCTTCTTGTTCAATAGTCAGCTTTGATAGTACATGTACCTCCTTGTTTTTTTTTAAACAATCATGGGTAGGATAGGATCATTAACAAAAGGTTATAAAAAGGGGGTATAATTAATAAATCCCCTTTAAACTAAAACAGTACTATATAGTTAATACTCCTCTTTAACTTTATCCCCTTTTTAAGTTACCCCCCCCTTAAATTGCAGGGGTGCCCCCCCCCCCCCCCCCCCCCAGGCCCCAGGCTAACCATTATTCATTTATAAGCCAGGGGAAAATTAATATTTATTTTTCGGGGGCTAATTTTCAAGCTTGCTTGCATGAAAATAACACTCTGATATGTTTTGGCATTGCATTGAACTAGATCTGCAAATTTATTGTGGCTCTTATTAGGACTTTCGGGGGCGAATTTGCCCGAGCCCCAGTGGCAGTGTATTGTGGAATTCGTTGCATTTGACCTAAGATAAATATGTGGGGAAGTAATTGTGGCCGCTACTTTTGGGGTGGATCTTGGCCAAGATGCAATGATCCAATTAGACTCTGAATATAGAAAATATATCTACTTACCTTATTCTCCTGTCTGGAGGTTAATCTTTCGTCTCGGTGCACCAAGATTATACACAATCTGTGTATAAACTGAGCTGTATACTCAGTGTCGTTGTCAATCGGTCGGTAAATACAGAAGCTTAATTATCCGCGCACTGGCGTTGGATAACAGCTTAGGCAATCCAAGGGTAAATATATATGTCAATCAAAGGGTTAAACAATGTTCATAGTCGAAGGGGTTTCATGGGTAGAACATAGGCTTATAACTATCTATTCCGTCACACAGCTTCTGAGGATCGGGTCACTCGGAGCGGGACTGTCACTGATGCTCGTCGCAGCCGGAACTTTGCGGGTCCTGTCTCCGCGCTTGCCGTACAGATAACTTCTTCCAGAGCGGGGCTCGATGGGTGTGTAAATCAATACGGTTGTCGTTCGGAGATGTGGTTCGGTCAGTTTCGTGGTTGCAAGAGGTCGTCATACCGTCCATAGCGTACAACGAGATGGGCTGTACCGTACGCTATCCTTCCGGCCGCTGTTTCCTCGGTAGCGAATGGGGTACAAGCCCCACGATTCTGCCAAGGTATGGCAAGCCAAAAAGCCATCGTACCTCAAGGCAGAAGTTCATATGTGTGTATCGACACATATGCGAAGTATGGCACCGGACCATCACTGTAATTTGCCAGCGATGGCCTGCCAACTTAAAGGCCTATCTTAGTGAGCACTACGAGCCGCCACTATATTTTGCTAGTGACCGCTTTTACCTTAGAAGTGCATTTTAGTGCTCACTACACTCTCCCCCGTTTTCTAGAGGATGTCCCGGGGTCATCCTCAGGGACATCCGAACTCTAGGTGGGCGTCTGAAGACTGGCAGGCATCCGAGGTGACCAAAGTTACCAGGGTCATCCGAGCACAGTAATTCAGCTTCATAATATAAAACCATAGAGCCCGAATGTCTTGCCGTTAGGTAGGGGGGAAGCCCGACCTAACTTAGCGGGGGGAACGGTCCGAGTCGTCACCCATCATTCGAGTAAATGTTGAATTCACCTACTCAGGTAAACGCCCGCCGGGATAACGGAGATGGCGCCTCCTACAGAGTTCGCGCATCCTATGTGGCGCACGCGCACCCTACAAAGGAATGTGTACCCATACCAAAATGCGCGGTGCATTAATCCCTTACTTTAAAGAGCCATATTGCTGCACCAATTTTTGAATAAAAACCCGGGCACACGCCCCTACAAACCCAATTTTCTTTAAAAATTCACGGATACCTCACCCTATACCCAAGCTGTCGCAACAGGCAATTAAAATCCCCTTTACATCGCGGCATCCCCTTGTTAATTTAAGCTTATTATCCCACATAAACAAAAAGTCAAACAAACTTTGCACACTACTATACCCACAATGTATTTGCGCTGCGGCAGTGGCTCATTTCATTAATAATAAACAAAAGTAAAAAACCCAGTGAGGTTATCCGTGCCAATAAAAGCGTATTCCTCAAAAATCAAAAAGAAAAACTTTCCACATGCCGTCCTGGGTTACAGGGTGGAATACAATCCTATAACCCCGAGGACAGTGCATGGGCGGGCACCTACAGCGTGCGAGCTAAGTACAGCGTACCAGGTGCCACCGACTGGTCGCCTGGGGTCACAGCGTGCCTTACTCCTGGCGGCGACTTGTTTTTCGGTCGCCCACGCTCCAGGAATTTCCGCCTTAGCTCCGCCTGTTCTGCCTTCCGGTCTGGTGCAAACGAGTGACCAGGAGGGATCGTTCTCCTGTCCCTCCGTTTAGGACCAGCTTTACTTACCTCTCCAGTATGCTTGTCCGGTGGTCGTGGCGGCACTGCCGAATCCAAATCTGGATTGCCAGTGATGTCCGGACCACCGCGAAGATCCCGTGTCGGATCTTCCCGGACCTCCACTATCGGAAGTGCATTCAGCAGACGTTCCGAGCGGTTGGGCGTGAGACCACTCCTCTTTTGATCGATGGTGCCCGTCACCCTTCTTTTCTTGTTGGCGGACATACGCCTAGCGTACCGCCGTTGTCTCTGACCAACGGTCCCTTGCACTCGTTGGGTGCAGGACATGGCATGGAACAGTCGTTTCCTGCCGAGCTTTTTCATGATTTTGGTCAGATCTCGCGGGTCTAGAATCCTGGTCGTTTTCTGATCTATCAGGCCGTGCTTCCTTCTGGCCTCATTTGCCAGGAGAGGGACCCTTGCCTTTTGAGTAGACAAGCTTGTCCTCTCCTGCGGATCTGGCTCCTCGTGGATCGGCCAGACTTCGGTTTCCAAGGTGAAGGGGATGTAGGGCGCATCCAAATTAGGATTCCTCCTATCCTCCCCCGTACTTGAAAAACTCGCGGGCGGGTGTAGCCGCTCGGTCGGGTCGAGTCCGGTGGGCAGATCTGGTGTTACACCAGCGGCTGGTTCAGATCGAGTCAAAGTCGGTTCTGCCCTGGCCTCGACTTCTGCTGGGACTTCCGCATCACCAGTTCGCTGTACGGGCGGAAACGGTCCCTGTTGGCTGGTGTCCGTAGCCACAATCTTGGCAGGCAGTGTATCTGATAAAACGTCGTTGTTGGGGCCTATAAGGACTTGGATCGGCGGGTGGCCTTCTCCCCCGATCCGCTGTCGTTTAACGCCTCACTGTTGGTCTGGGGTGCCTCACCGTTGGTCTGGGACGCCTCACTGTCGGTCTGGGACGCCTCACTGTTGGTCTGGGACGCCTCACTGTCGGTCTGGGACGCCTGACTGCTGGTCTGGGACTGCGGTGTCGGTTCCGGTAATCGGCGTTCCAACCTTGCTACTTGCGTCACCAAGTCTTTCATTGTTCCCTCGAGGCGAACAAGGCGGCTCTCTACAGAGGGTGGATATTGTGGAGCAGGCTGTGTCTCTGCACACGGTGAATCTGCCACTTGATGGACGGTGTCTTGTCGCAGTGGTGACTCTGCCATGTGATGGACAGTGCTTTGTCGCACTTGACGCGGTCCATACATGGCACGCTGGTTATGTTCGTACCACCGATGGGTTTCGATTGCTGCGTCCACGGTGGGGGGCTGGGCATTCAAGGTGTGCTGCCCCGCCTCCTTATTGAGGCATCCCTGGCAAAAGCGCAGGACGGCATGGCGCGCAGCAACCGTCTCGGGGATACCTGGGAATGCGTCATCCGCCAGGTCCTCCACCCGATCGGCCCAATCATCAAGGAACTCGTCGGGCGCCTGCATGGCGGCGGAGAAATCGAGCCGTGAAGCTTCCTCGAAGTCTCTGGCACCGAAACGGTTCTCCATTTGCCATGACCGCGGCCAGTGCTGCTCCTCTTCTTTGACCCCGAGGGTCACGCGCCGGTGGTCGTGCACTTGTGCTCGCGGGTACAGACATATGGCCTGGCAGGTTCGATGCCCCGGGCCCTCTGTTGTACGCCCCGCTGTGTGCCATGGGCTGCATTGACGGATGCAGATTGGCGCTAGCCCTATGGTAACTCGAACCATCGTATGAAGGAGAGTAACGACTAGGGGGCTGGTACGTACCCCTGTTATGTCCACTTCCGATATGGGCGAGCGGTGTGCTGGTCGCGGTGGGGGTCTCCGGCACCGTTCTGAAGGTCGGGGCGTCCCTAGGGGGTGTGCGACTGTAGCCGGACCATCTGCATCCAGGCGTGGAAGATGCCGGCGTGTCTGCTGCCCATGCTGGCTGGAAATCACGGTAGCCTTCCATTTTCCAGCTGCGTTGTCAAATGGTCTAATCCAATACAAATTGTATAGTTAAAACACCAGTCATTCAAGCAAGCTATCTTTTATTCCCAATAATGTCCTTTCATTAAAAGCAAGGATCCAATACAAAATGCTTCCTCGTTGTTAACGTCCAAAATGTATTTTTAAAAATACAACTAACAAAATAGTACCCCAAAATTATCTATAATATATGAGTCCAATCGCTCACTAAATTATAACTGGCTCCTGGGGTTGGCGTCGGTGGGGTGTAAAGTACTGGTGGCAATCTCGCGTGTCCAAGGTGTAGACTTATCTTTAAAAAAGCAGAGGTTAGCACCAGCATCACCTAAATCAAATTCACCACACCGCGCACGGCCTATTTTACAATAAATCACTAATCAACCTTGTGTGGAAAATCACTATATTTCGTGTGATTCTGCACACCACAATCACACTCACAAGCAATTTATAAAACAACACACAAGATTCATAAGACAGCGCAAGCGAGTTAATATCCCTTTTAATCACACCCTCCCAATTTCAAGGCGTATTTAATATAATAGCCTATTATTTTAAAAACCATTTACTAATTTTATAATTTATAAAACCACTTAACAATTCCAAAAACTTAAATAGCCCTTTTTAAAATCCAACCATTAAATTTCCACCTCAAACTTTAAACTTAAACACCCTAAATTATTTAATTATCTTCAAAATCAATAAATAATTAAACTCCAAAAACTAACAAATCTCTTTTTAATTTAAATAACCCAACAATGCCTTTAATATTATTTCCAAAACATAAAGGCACCCTTTAATAATTTATATCAACTCCTCTAAATATTAATTATATCTTAAATTTATTTTTAAAACCCAAACTTTCAATAATAAATATTTATTCTTTAATCTACAACTCGAGCGCAATACTACAAAAGCTATATCACGCCTTTAAAATACTTCTTTATTTATTTACATATGGCTGGGCTCTGCACAGGAAGTGCCGTTGCGCCCACGTGCAAGCGCTATCACACAAAATGTGCGAGGCTTACATTTCTTTTATTAAACAGCTGAGCTGAGCGTTGCACACGGAGCGAGGTGCCGTTACACTCAACAATCTAAAACAAATGCAAGCTTATATCACAAGGAATATACGGAGCTTACAATTATTTCTCTTTCTTTAAAATATAGCCAAACACATTAAATTAAAACAACAACGCACTCGTGGTGATCACATGCACATCACAATCATGTCGTACAAAATACGAGCTCAAACACGTCTACAAATTATGGCGCAATAACAAAACACCACATGAAACTTTCACATAGGCTTATGCACGTAACTTTCCGTTAGGCGCTTCCGGGGTCTGAATCGACTGCGAGAATCTAAAATTCACGCAACCGGCATACGCTACACTCGCGAAGCAATACAAATTTATACACTTTCACACACAAGCTATGCAAACGGTAATGCACTCACACAATCACCGCAACGAATTAAAAACATCGAAATAAATTCCACTTTTGTGCCCAAACTACGGCAAATACAAAAATAAAACAAATACGATGCAATCCCATTAAGACTTATTAACGGAATGCGATAATCAAAAACACGAACATATAATGATTGGCTGAAATTTAACTAAATTACTGACTCGGTGTCAGTGACAAACTTGACTAAAAAATCACGAAAATCTCATTCACACGTGCGATATAATAATCAAAACAAATAATTCGCAAACAGCTGATTGACCGTGCAGACTTTTGCATCGGTCTCCCAAACCTTTTGGGGCGCAAATAAGCGAAAATAATCAAATCGAAATAACAACTCAACACTCACAAAATAAAATCACAGTAATGGGGTTCCCTACACAATTACTGATTCTTTTAAAACATCATGCCGACTGTACGCCAATGTGGAATTCGTTGCATTTGAGTGACCTAAGATAAATATGTGGGGAAGTAATTGTGGCCGCTACTTTTGGGGTGGATCTTGGCCAAGATGCAATGATCCAATTAGACTCTGAATATAGAAAATATATCTACTTACCTTATTCTCCTGGTCTGGAGGTTAATCTTTCGTCTCGGTGCACCAAGATTATACACAATCTGTGTATAAACTGAGCTGTATACTCAGTGTCGTTGTCAATCGGTCGGTAAATACAGAAGCTTAATTATCCGCGCACTGGCGTTGGATAACAGCTTAGGCAATCCAAGGGTAAATATATATGTCAATCAAAGGGTTAAACAATGTTCATAGTCGAAGGGGTTTCATGGGTAGAACATAGGCTTATAACTATCTATTCCGTCACACAGCTTCTGAGGATCGGGTCACTCGGAGCGGGACTGTCACTGATGCTCGTCGCAGCCGGAACTTTGCGGGTCCTGTCTCCGCGCTTGCCGTACAGATAACTTCTTCCAGAGCGGGGCTCGATGGGTGTGTAAATCAATACGGTTGTCGTTCGGAGATGTGGTTCGGTCAGTTTCGTGGTTGCAAGAGGTCGTCATACCGTCCATAGCGTACAACGAGATGGGCTGTACCGTACGCTATCCTTCCGGCCGCTGTTTCCTCGGTAGCGAATGGGGTACAAGCCCCACGATTCTGCCAAGGTATGGCAAGCCAAAAAGCCATCGTACCTCAAGGCAGAAGTTCATATGTGTGTATCGACACATATGCGAAGTATGGCACCGGACCATCACTGTAATTTGCCAGCGATGGCCTGCCAACTTAAAGGCCTATCTTATGGAGTGGTCACACGATACTTGCGACGACCTGCAACAGCTTGCGATTGGTCACGTGCACATATGAAAGGCGGATTTTGCCAAACTCTGTAATACATCACCGCCCTGTACAAACTCACTGCAGATGTACAATATAAACACTCGCAAAATGTTCCGCAATTCAAGGATGAGCGTTAATATCTCTCTGCTCTTATATTGATATGGTCTTGATGCACAAATTACTACTATTACTACTACCACTACTACTACTACTTCTACTACTACTACTAATAATAATAATTATAATAGTAATATTGTTAATTATAATAATAATATTATTTAATAATAATTAATAATAATAGTAGTTCGTATTATATAGCGCCTATTATAGCCTCTAAGCGTCACACCCGCATTGTACACATCCTCTACTCCCTGAGGAGCATAATAGCGGTGGGTACCCTATTGGTGCACCAAGCTTATATGAAATTAGCCTGAGTATGGAGCCATAGCAAAGACAAATGTTGCAAAATGTAAACATAGGACGTGGTGAAAGCTTTTGGCTCTTAATTAGCTCATACAAAGACCTCCAATAGGCCAAATATAAATTACCGCGGTAAACAAGGTAGAAAAACAACAAAAATAATAACTGTGGGACATGAAAGAGAATCGTGGGCCCCAAGAGCGCAAGAGCCGAGACCCCCCACCCCCCCCCCCCCCCTCCCATTCGATCGTTGTCATGTGGATGCCAATCCCAATAATGATAATACAAATCTGTCGGTTGAACACCTCCCTTTCATTATTGGTAAGGGTATGTAATGAGAATAAATAACTTTTGATGAAAAGCAGAAATATATAGAGGCTTGCCTGGAGTATTCAGGATAAATCATTGTCTACCAAACCATGCATCGTTGCCATGGATACGATTTCAATAGGTCACCGCATGCGACGAGACTTGCCTGAAGTATTCAGGATTAAGTATTGTCTACCAAACCATGAATATTTGCCATGGATGCAATTTCAATAGGTCAATAGGGTGAGATGAAGCCACCGCAATAACCGCAATCACCGCAATCACCTTGCTCTTTCTCTCTCTCTTCTATTGTTTTGATCGCAACGGATTTTGAACCGACTTTTTGATGTTCAAAAACCTTGCGACAAGACTTGCGACGGGAACCTGCCGTCGCAAGAGAACACACGGCGCATGCGTTCCTCGTGACCAGTCGTGCTATTGTTCGATCGACAACCCAAAACCAGGCTTATGATGCTTATTAAGCACGGTAAATAACATGTTAGGTTAACTTTAGCCTAAATGTAATACATACAACCTATTTATGGCTATAATGGGAATAATACCGAATTTATTGCGATATTTGCATTCTGATGTAACGTCTAGTTATTTCGAACATGATCGGCCCTTCATAAGTTCTATTGTCTTGTTGCAGGCTGTTGCAGGTCGTCGCAAGTCTCGTGTGCCCACTCCATTAGTGAGCACTACGAGCCGCCACTATATTTTGCTAGTGACCGCATTCTTCGATAAGTGTATATTTTCGACCATCGTGAGATCGTGAAAATCAAAACTGTTTCTCCACTTTCTTTCTGTGTGTTTAATATATGTTAACATCTGTAGATTAGGGAAATATGGTTTGGCGCGATCTTTAATGGGGCTATGTAATATTTTGGGGGGTTTTATTAACATGTACACTGTTAATGCGTCATCTCCGTCACAACATTTTTGCACAACTAGATCGTCGCATTTTAACTGAAGAACATAATTCACTTCTTATTCAATCTTTGTTTGGAAAGAAAGGGTGACTGTGAAAAGAAAAGAAAAAACATTGGTCAACCATAATCACATTTTTTTCTCTAGAGCCACCATTTATACTTGCCTTGCTGAATAAATAGTGAATTTTGCCAAATAGTTTTGCTTTCAATCAGTGTTATGAAATTTTCTCAGGAAATTAGGATGAAGAGAGGTACATGATTACGAGTAAATAGATCACTAAAAATACCAATACGAATATTTTTTACCAGAGTATAATCTTTGTTTAAATTTATGCATTTGAACTCAGCGTGACGGAGATGACTGAATCGTGACGGAAATGACTGAGGCGTGTATTTAACATGTTTAAGAATACATTAAAATCACATGTTATATAATAATCTAAAATTCATGCAAACTAAGCTTTGTCATAGAATATTTGTCAATTTTGAACAACATTGTGTGTCAATTAACTGAGTTGACAATCCAACTAAAAATCACCATCTCAGTCACAAAAGAGCCGTGACGGAGATGACGCGTGACGGAGATGACTATCAGACACATTTAAAGCGCCGATAGCTAATGGCAATGTATTTGATACAAATGAGCGATAGTGATGTATGGTTGTTCGGTGGGCACATTCATACAAATGATTAGAAATTCAATCTAACATCTTTATCTAGCTAATATCAATCGTTCGGAGATGATAATCATCATCTCCGTCACGAAAAAAACGTGACGGAGATGATGCGTGACGGAGATGACATTCAGACACATTTAAATTGCTGATAGCTTATAGCAATGTATGCAATACAAATAAGCGATAGTGTTGTATAGTTGTTCCGCGGGCACATTCATATAAATGATTAGAATTTCAATCTAATATCTTTATCTAGCTAATATCAAGCGTTCGGAGATGACGCTTAATAAAGGTACGGACCTGGTTTTTGACAAAGATCTCAAAAAAACAATGTTACTTACCTATAGACCGGGGAAAAAACATGTCTCTTCTTTCTACTACCTAGTCACCCGACATGTTGCCACCACGATCACTCAAATTTAGCATATTTTTGTACCGTAGATGACGGACTCAAAATGCGTGACGGAGATGACGCAAAATATCGGGACACACAAAACAGATTCCTTTTTTAAAATTTTTTTTTTAATCGTTGCATGTGTGCGTATTTAATCTTGGTATTCGTAGTCAACTCATACAATTGAATATATTAAGGTATATTAGGACAAAAAATATGCATCTTTTTTGAAATGCTGTATTATGATAGTTTTACATGATGCCATCGTGACATGCGAGTTTGAGGGGGGTGGAACATTAAAAAAAATAAAATAAAAAAAAGTATAAGAGTTATCACTTTACTTTTTTTTGTATTTGTTGATTTTTTACTTACTTGCAAGTCAACACAAAGAGGTAACGCAAAAAAAGCTTGAATTTTTTTTCTATGCGACACCAAAGTAGCGGGACGCAAAACTATACACTTATCGAAGAATGACCCTTTTACCTTAGAAGTGCATTTTAGTGCTCACTACAATATTTTGTATTTACTGCATTCAGCTCACAACATTATGCCCGCCCCCTTCTCATCATACCAGTATAATACTATAACTATAACAATCCCATTACATGATTACAATAATAATTATTATTCAAAGCCCGGCGTCGAACCGAGAATATAAATTCCATTTTAAATGTAGGCCATTGCACAAGTAGATAGATGTGCAGTCTGTATGAAAACAATTAAACTCCACAAAAAGGACGTTTCACTTTCACTTTCAGGCCTTAATTTCTTAGGTAAGCTGGAAATTAATTTTTCTTTCATGTAATGAGTGTAAGACAGTAACCTTGCAACGCCGTTATGTGATGTAGTGATAGCGAGATAAAACTTCTTTGAGTATTTTTTCCTCCGATTTTACCCACATCTACAAAGTATATGGTCCACTTAGGTGGACCATTTACACGCAATATATGGTAATACACGGGAGATTACCATACTGCCTATTCATACACTGTACCGTTCATCAGTTGAACGTTGTGTGTTAGGATGCATCGGTAATGAAAACAGACGGGAAATAATCGTTTTTTTTCTACATTTTGCAATCTTCAAAACAACAAAGTCGGTAATTATTATCAAAGTATATGACTTAGGGATCACATAAACAAAAGTTTTTTTGCATTTGCTGGTAAATTTAGGGAGAAATCGGCCGACAAAAATGGTTTATTTTTTGGATAGTGCAGCAGGCGGAAGAGGTTGATCTCCACACAATGATACTGTAATGTACCTATGTGTGATTTTACCCATATTTGGCCGTAGCCGAAATCGAATACTATACTACTGAGTATGGCTGAAGTATGAATGAACATGATGAAGTCCACTCACTCAGTCTCGAGTACGAGTGAGGCAAACAAATATAAAGCAGTCATAACTCATAACAAGTCTGTAATTGAGGTAATTCAATTAATAACGGGACAAGAGGAAACGATTTAAGATAGAAGTTTAACACTTACGACCTGAGGCTGAGACTGATTTCGGAGCGTAAAGTCGACGGAACGATGACAGTGGAATTGCTGTATTCGGTACGGGTACCCAGCTGCATGATGTGCATGTGCAGTGCTTAAGCTTATGCGCTGCGCCAGCAGGCAGTACGTGCCCAGGTAGCAAGCCAACGTTGGACCAACGTCGGAAACTTGCAAACTCGTTGGAACTCGTTGGACGTTGGACAATCTCGTTGGATCAACGTTGGACCAACATCGGTAACTCGCAGTGAAAAAGAAGTTGGACAATCTCGTTGGACCAACGTTGGACCAACATCGGTAACTCGCAGTGAAATGTACGTTGGACAATCTCGTTGGACCAACGTTGGATCAACATCGTTAACTCGCAGTGAAATAGACGTTGGACAATTTCGTTGGACTAACGTTGGATCAACATCGGTAACTCGCAGTGAAAAAGACGTTGGACAATCTCGTTGGACCAACGTTGGACCAACATCGGTAACTCGCAGTGAAAAAGACGTTGGACAATCTCGTTGGACCAACGTTGCACCAACATCGGTAACTTGCAGTGAAATAGTCGTTGGACAATCTCGTTGGACCAACGTTGGATCAACATCGGTAACTCGCAGTGAAAAAGACGTTGGACAATCTCGTTGGACCAACGTTGGACCAACATCAGTAACTCGCAGTGAAAAAGACGTTGGACAATCTCGTTAGCCCAACGTTGGACCAACATCGGTAATTCGCAGTGAAATGGACGTTGTACAATCTTGTTGGACCAACGTTGGACCAACATCGGTAACTCGCAGTGAAGAAGACGTTGGACAATCTCGTTGGATCAACGTTGGACCAACATCGGTAACTCGCAGTGAAATGGACGTTGGACAATCTCGTTGGACCAACGGTGGACCAATTACATCGGTAACTCGCAGTGAAATTGACGTTGGACAATCTCGTTGGAGCAACGCTGGACCAACATCGGTAACTCGCAGTGAAAAAGACGTTGGACAATCTTGTTGGACCAACGTTGGATCAACATCGGTACCTCGCAGTGAAAAAGACGTTGGACAATCTCGTTGGACCAACGTTGGATCAACATCGGTAATTCGCAGTGAAAAAGACGTTGGACAATCTCGTTAGACCAACAGTAATGAGTGGACTCAAGTAGAATTACAATCATAAATAGAAGTGCGCCATCCCCGGTGAATTACCATATAGGGTCGATATGTATATTATCGGGTGTCAAGAGACCATGTATGAGTTGGGCCATCGATCTACAAGCAGTTAATAAAGTAAGCTTTCAACTATACTCGTGTGCCTACTTGTATTATATTACAACATGGTGTCTGAAGTGAAAGTGACTGTATGTCTGATTCGATTCGCCATGACCTGTGTTGTAGAAATGCTAATTTGAATCCATTATGGGAGGCGAGCTTCACGGTTGATGTGTGACCGGATATACCATCCAGAAAACGCTTTATTGAGAACTGTACTGTTCGTTATCAACGGTGCATAGCTAGTAGGAAGAAAGAGCTCCAGAAGAGGCAGAAGCGATACTATGACCAGGGTGCCAAGTCGCTGCCGGTGTTGAAGTCTGGAGAACGTGTGTACGTACTACCAAGTGGGAAAAGAATGGAAACCTGGCGTAGTGACAACTCAAGATTCAACGCCCCGCTCGTACCACATCCAGAGTGAGAAAGGTGGGCGGTATCGCCGGAACAGACATCATCTAAAGAAGCGTCGCGCACCTGAAGGTAACATCCATGTTCCAGTAAACGAGGAAACGGAGGTCCCAGAAGCGTGCTGGAGTGAGGTGAAGCCGCCCTCGCAAGAACGTGACAGGCGCTACCCACTTCGACGTCTACTCTCAGACCCCCGGATAGATTAGATTTGTGATAGAGATGAATACCATTTAGGGCAGAATAATCCCTTGGTATCATCTAGGCGTTGGGTAGTCCACCCTGGCACTAGCACGTTAAACCATTTTGCATAAGGTAAATGTCGGTCTTACATAGGGGATGACAACCGTACGAAAGGGGCAGAATAATCCCCTGGTTCCATCTTCTGGGTGTCGGGTAATAGTCTACCCTGACACTCAAGTTTGTAATTTACCAGTATTTATTATTGTTATGCCAGAGTTACACATGGCATTTCGCCTACTTGTATTATATTACAACACCAACGATGGATCAACATCGGTAACTCAAAGTGAAATGGAGGTTGGACAATCTCGTTAGAGCAACGTTGGATCGACATCGGTAACCCACAGTGAAACGTTCGTTAATCCAACGAGAATCCAACATTTCACATCTGTTGTTCACTACATGTAGCTGTTATGTTAGAAAAGGTAATTTTTTTACTCGTAGCACAGGTGGTCAAAACCCCCTTGCATAATAAAAGGATTTAAAATTAGCTGCTGAAAGCAGGATGTATGCCATCGTTGGATCAACGTTGGTTCAACGTTGGATGAACGTTGGTTATTATTCATGAATATTCATGAGTGGTTATCATTGACTGCAAAGAGCATTAATAATCATGTTATTTGATTGTTCAGAATGAATCCAATGTTATTATTTACTCATTATTTTAAATATATGTAAGTTATTTATCTACAAAAACATTCTAAAGGTTTGTTTCCATGATGTATTTGTGTAAATTCTTAAAACTTTATCCAAACATTCAACTTTATCGAAATACCAACCATCAAACAAATATTAACACAGAAGCTAGGTTATATAAAGCTGAGTGGATGATGTAGATGTAGTGAGTGTAGGAATAGGAATAGGACTATATGGATAGGAATAGGACTAGGAATAGGGTTAGGGTTAGTCTTAGGTAAAGGGAAAGCTAGGATAGGATGTTCTAGATATCACCAATAGGCGTGTCATATGAATATTAATTTAATTTTTTTAGTACGGTGAGACGTTGGTCCAATGTTGGACCAACGTTGGACCAACGTTGGATCAACGTTGGTCCAATGTTGGACCAACGTTGGATCAACGTTGGACCAACGTTGGAGAAATGTTGGTGAAATGTTGGTGAATTACGCTGGACCAACGTTGGATGCTTGTTGGAGACATGTTGGATGCTTGTTGGAGACATGTTGGATGCTTGTTGGATGAGTGTTGGAGACATGTTGGCTGCTTGTTGGAAATATGGTGGATGCTTGTTGGACACATGTTGCTTTGACGTTGGATCAACGTTTGCGTACGCCCAACCAACGCTGCTCCAACGTTGGCGAATACAAAATACCAACCTTGGATCAACGTTGGAAAAGCGTTGGTCCAACGTTGACAAATGACAACTTTCCAACGATGGACCAACGTTGATCCAACGTTGGTATTTTGTTTTCGCCAACGTTGGAGCAGCGTTGTTTGGGCGTACGCAAGCAACGTTGGTCCAACGTTGCTGGACAACGTTGGACCAACGTTGCCGAAAAAATTGGACAACGTTGGTCCAACGTTGGACCAACGTTGGCTTGCTACCTGGGTGGGCATGCGCCCCGGCCCGGCCCGGTCGCCACTGCTCAGGATAGGGGTAGTAGGCATGCTGTATCGCGATAAATGTCGTCTGCAACAAGATTGAGCTTACTGCGCATGCGTAATTGATTTCAGGCTCGCCCGCAGACTTGTTATCGATTTTGGTTATATCAAATTTGTTATCGATAACAAATGCTTTTATGAAACGGATCATTGTCAATTATCGGAAATTTCCCAGTTATGGCAAATTTGACATAGATACTATTTCCCATAATTGAAAGCTTTATGAAACACCCCCATCTGTATGTTATTCCAAAATTACCTGAACGTATATCATCACGAGTATTATGATTATATTATATCCGTGTGTACGTGGTATCCTGTATCCCGGGGTCGAAGTGCGAGTCGATCGGCGCTCTTCGAGTCCGATGACGATGTCGAAAATATAAACAAAACTGGATATTCTGGACAACGCTCAGGTAAGTATAAATACATCCAATGCTATCCAGGAAAAAAAAGGTACAGATGAAGTTACAGGTAAACGCGTCTAATTATTCCCGGGTTCGGATACGGCAGGAGTGAGCAGGCTCTGGAGAATGGAGGATGCCTGCCGCATCTTGTCCTGGCGACTTCCCAGAACGTCACCGAGAAATAGCATGGCCCTCGATGCCTCCCCTTGAAAATGCTCAGCGTAGGCTCTGGGATCCTCTCCCTGGGCGCCGACCGTCTCCCGGAGCTGGGCCACCTCTGTCCGCAGGCTCGTCACCTCCGTCCGGAGAGCTGCCATGCCCTGTTCCATGGCCGTCATGGCCATGAGAATTCTCTCCATCCCCGGGGTTGATGGAGCCGGCGATACTGGTGTCTCCGCTGCCCCCTCTAGGCGCCGCTTCGCTCCCCGACTGTTCATCTTCGGTAGGGGCGAGAGTTTGTACCCAGCTCCATGTTGGGCCGTATCGCCAGTCTCGCCGGGCCAGGTGGACGTTGGGGGCAGGTTAACGTCAGCAACGTCTGCCGGAGAAACCGGGGAGTAACCCCTCGTTTCGTCTTGGAGGGTGTACCCGATGTCGACTGGTACCCTTGGTCGGAACCATTCGCCATACTCAAAGTAGAATAGCAATACTGGTTCATGATTGAAGACGCAGC
Source organism: Echinarachnius parma (assembly GCA_037951105.1). NCBI lineage: Eukaryota > Metazoa > Echinodermata > Echinoidea > Clypeasteroida > Echinarachniidae > Echinarachnius > Echinarachnius parma. The sequence continues at coordinate 103,224 of JBAMJV010000249.1, read as the reverse complement.
TTAAGATATCGTAGCAGAAGATATATGCGTGTTATGTCCGGTTTACGGTTGATCGAGAAATTACCAAAATAACACAGGACCCCTGTAATATATATGGGAGGGGGGGGGGGGGGGGGAACGTGCAGTTCACAGGGCCAGTCTGTCCGGTCTACGGGAAGGGCGAGAGGAACGGCGGGGAGCGAGTGTGTCCTTGAGGCTAGTCTGCGTCGCAGCCGGGCGTTTTGTGGGGTCTCCTCCATCTTTGATCTTCCGGGACAGATTCCTACCCACGGTGGGAAATTTGTGCTGGTATATGGCTTTAGCCGATCATGGTGGAGAATCTTTGTTTTTCCCTTTTGTTGGCTGCGTATTTCGAAGATTAAGTCGCTATATTTCCGTATGACAACACAAGGCCCAACCCATTTGTTAGGGTTAAGTTTTGGCGATAGTCCTATCTTTCTAGTGGAGTCTAAAACATAGACTAGATCTCCCGTCTTGTAGTTGTGCACGGAAAGTCTCGCATCGTAGTTCCGCTTTTGACGTACTTTTGCATCGCCTATGTGTTTCCTCGCGATTCGGGATGCTTCGGTCATCGTATCTACGATGTCGGCGGCGTGCTCGTTGGGCGTGGCGCGCTCGAGGTCATTTTCCGGCCCGCTGATTCCAAGTGAGACTTCGATGGGCGTGCGAACTTCGCGACCAAGCATGAGGAAATTAGGGGAAAATCCTGTCGACTCATGGACGGTGCTACGGTATGCTGATGTCAAAAGGGATAAGTTAGCATCCCAATTCGTTTGTTTCTTGTCAATGAAGGCGGTGATCATGTCTACTAGCGTCCGATTAAAACGCTCAATCATCCCGTTAGACGACGGGTGATATGGGGTTGTCCTTGTTTTGGAGATTTCCAGGAGACTGCAGATTTCCTGGAAAAGGGCCGACTCAAATGCCCTTCCCTGGTCGGTATGGATTTCAAACGGTGTGCCGAAGCGAGCTATGAACTCCTTGACGACCAGGTCTGCGATCGTGACGGCGGTCTGATCTGGCATGGCATACGCTTCGATCCATTTACTAAAATAATCGCCAACTACAAGCACGTATTATCGGCTGCCGGTATTGCTTACGGGGAATGGTCCCATAACATCCATGGCGATCCGATCCATTGTAAATCCCGACGAATATTCTCCCAGGGGCGCTCTCGGCTTCGATGTCGGTCGCTTCCTTGCCCCACATTTTACACAGTTTGAAATGTAGATGCGGAGTGACTCTTTCATATTCATCCAATAGAATTTTCTTTGGAGCTTGCTGAACGTTTTCTTTAAACCAAGGTGCCTGACATCACGGAGGCGTGATTTGAATTCATGACATGGTCACGAATGGCGTCAGGGACGATGACCTGGAGTCCCGTTGTCAGCTTGTTGTTTGTGTGATATGTTTTGCACAACAGACCGTCCAGTACACGAAGTTGCTTCCACAAAAGCCATAGGTGGCGAACTGCGGGGCTTTTGCCTTGAACGCGACTGCGGTCGGGTCTCTCGGTAGATTCACATATCCATCGGTATACGATCCCGATGTCGGGGTCGTCTTTCTGCCTGTCGATCAGCTGTTCGCGGTTGATATCGCCAAGAAGAACTTCCTGCTGCCCGGAGATCCCTCCAGCGATGGCGTCTGTGTTGGAGACGCAGGGCAGGTTATTGTTCTGTGCGACGTCGACTGCGTTGTTGCGATCACCCCGTGCTTTCCTTCGCGACATCGATGCCCGCTTCACGTCATACACATTACCAGGGACAGGCCTTAGCCCCCGTCTCAATGACTGAAGTGCACCATTCATAAACGCGAAAACCAAGAACAAGCACATTATTCCACTGATTAATCCAGATCGCATGCTGCTGAACGACCACGAGATAATACTCATGATGGACACGATCACGATGATGAAGAAAAGGAAACCCTTTTCACCAAAGCTCGTGAGAAAGTCTGTGTAGGTTGATGTCATAGCAGGTTGGTTGTCATGTCCGGTATTGATGACGTCGGCGGATATCGTGACCCTTTTTGCTGACAAGGGCACGACGTCGTCTTCGTTGAAGAAGTCTGACCAGGAACGATGTCGTAGCTGGCATGTGATACATCCACCACACGGTAGTTCCTCGACGAATAGATTTATCTATCTATCTATCTATCTATCTATCTATCTATCTATCTATCTATCTATCTACCTGTCTGTCAGTCAATCATATTGTATCTATATTTCTATCTATCTGTCTGTCTATACATCTGTCAATCTAAGTCTAGATACATGTAGGTCTGTATGTTTATCTGTATAACTACTGTATCTGTCAGATCTAAACCGAACACAAAAAGTAACTACCCCCCTAAACAACTGCTCATAATTTCATAACCGATAATCGATATGTGTGATAATCAGAGAAATTCATCACTTTATTGCTGAATGAGCACAGAATAAGGACAAAATGGCCCAGTTCGTGCCTGTACATTGTTGTGAAACAGCACATGTGGCTGAATGCATTGATTATGGTTTATGAAACAATGCTGTTTGATATTCAATTCATTTTGATTTTTTATGGCATTATTATGTGGTAAAATGCATTAATTGAAATTTGAAAAACGGTGCATTTTTATAATGTTCACTACTCAATAAATTGTAGTGATGATAATACTTTTGCGAATTTGGAAATAAGACAATTTTCTCTTCAATGTGTGCTCACTCAACCATGCATTGGATGTTTACCGACATTGTTTTCCTAACTACCATTGGGATATTTTGGCAAGACGAAATCTTGAAACGATTTTTGAAACGATCTGTGATCTTGAAACGAAATCTTGAAACGATCTGTGTGTTTGTCGCCATCTAGTGGGCAAGAACGGACAGGTATACAAACAGGCATGTGCAGTATACAGTACCACTACATCATAATCAGCTAGCTAGCACTACTATAATACACGGGTGCTATACTAACGTGACAATATGATCTACTTTAACTACTATGGTTGTTCTATTCACTTTAGATCGAGGCTGAATACATGCAGCATAAAGTAGCAGTTGCTATCGCAAGGCTGGATCTGACTGGATCTACCCTATAAGGTATGTATTAATTATAATTTAGTGAGCAATTTGCCTTGGCTTTGATTTTGAGTGTGAGTGCGAGTGCAGTGGGAGACGAGAGGGCCATGGCCTAGCCCTAGGGGATAGACCCGCTACTGCGCTAGCTCCATACATCTGCGAAAATCTCGTGCGCAAATGACGATCACTGATCATTAAAGTCAACACTTCTGAGACGGATCACTTCTGATTACTCTTCATTTTGCAGATTTCTCCCTTTTTCCGACATTTTGGTTAAGTTCAAATAATACTTTTTATGATCGATTGATTTTGCTAAATTTAATTTCAGAATTTTGCCGGCCCACTATGTTCCCGTATGTCCGTACAGGGCTGAGCCTGAGCAGCATCATAGCTCTGCTCTCTTGTGTGGGCGTAAATCTATAATAATAAATTCGGGGGCACTATCAGCTCGACCTAGAACGCTAGCGTTCACGAAGTGTGGGCGAGATAGTATGACAATAACCTAACCAGGCGCCGTGCGAAGTACGGCGCCTGGCCGCGACGTCGCTCGAAATCTTGGGGGTACATTTGTGTAGATGTGCGACGAGGTAAAAAATCGCCTTTACTTACAAAATTATTTGAATTTGTTTCGCTCCGAAGTACCTTTAGTTATTGAAGTTATCGTACATTGCATATAATTTGCTAAAAAAGAAGGATAACTTACCTGTGCTACGCACAGGGCTGATCACAGTTAGTATGACAATTGACATGCACCAAATAGCACAATTTCAAGTAAAGAAATACAAAAGCTCCCAACCGTGGGAGGGGGTGTACCCCCCCCCCCCCTCCCCCGCTCAGTCACTTCGCTCCCTCAGCCTCCGGCTTGGTCGCTTCTCTCCCTCGCAAAGTCTCACTCTCATCTCTGGCTCAAAGTTGGCAACCCTGTATTCTACAGCGCTGTCTCAGATCTGAAACGGACTGTACCGCATTGCATGTTGCGAGCTGATGTACATTAGCTTATAATACTGTTGTGGACAGGGCATATTTAGCATATATTGTGTATCATGCATGTATTAATATTGTGAACGTGTGGGCAACGGCACAGCTATAACACTGTTTGGCCGCTCCCTCGCTCGCTCTTGTAGTGGCGGCTAGGCTGTGATCGTTGCCCCCACGGCTGCGACGTCGGTGTGTAGATTCGTTTGGTTCGGATGTTTCCATTTGCACCCGAGAATAAAGGCAAGGCCACTATAACGGCAAACTTCTGTGTCTAGTGCGTGATGTCGGGAGGGTATTTGTCTGCTTGAAGTCCCTAGAGTATAAAAGAACCCAACGGGGTGTGGTTTTCCGGTGTGTCCAGTGACTGCATGGTGTGGTCGGAATTGGAGCCCGGAGCGAATCCCGTTGCAATACCATTATCATCGTCATTATCATCATCATCATCATCATCATTACCACCACCACCCCTCCATCACCGCCACCACAACCATCACCACCACCATCACCCCTACCTCCACCACCATCACCCCCACCACCACTTCCATCCCCATCTCCACCACCACCACCACCACTACTTTCCAACCCTGCATCTGTTTGTAACTAAACTTGACTGGTAGATGCCCTACATTGGCCTCCATGATATTATGGGGTCAAAGGTCATGTAAGTAGGTCAAAGGTCAAATGTGAAAGTTTTGGGGTAAGAGTCTATTAGGGTTGATAACTTTCCAACCCTGCATCTGTTTGTATATACCCAGGTAGCAAGCCAACGTTTGTCCAACGTTTGAAATTTGCCAACTCGTTGGAACTCGTTGGACGTTGGACAGACTTGTTGGATCAACGTTGGATCAATATTGGACATCCGCATACAAATATCACAATCTAATTGTTAGAATCAGGTTGGATGCCAACGTTGGTCCAACGTTGGAAATTTGCCAACTCGTTGGACGTTGGACAGACTTATTGGACCAACGTTGGTCCAACATGTTGGGGCAGCGTCATTTGGGCGTACACAAGCATCGCTGATCCAACGTTGCCGGACAGCGTTGGACCAACGTTTAGAAAAAAAATGGCCAACGTTGCTCCAACGATGGACCAACGTTTGCTTGCTACCTGGGTAATACTGCCAACCTTGAAAATTTAGCCCATTTCCTTCGAGATTCTAACATTCCCATAGACTTTGTACATACTCCACCCGGTTCCTGTAAGCAACGGGTTAATAATGTAAATAAAATAAACAAATATTGATAATAATTAATAATGATCATGATACAAATTTGATAATGTATGCCAATCCTCACAATCAAAATACAACAATGTTGATATGATAATTTGACATTTTTATGGAAGAACTTTCTTTAAATGTAAAAAACTGCTGAAAACTGCTTGTCCACTATAAACCCAGCAAACACAAAACGTTTACAGAACGTTTACAAAACGTTTTTATTAGGTTCCGTAGGTCTTCATCTTTAATGAACGTTTACAGAACGTTTACAAAACGTTTTTATTAGGTTCCGTAGGTCTTCGTCTTTAATGAACGTTTAAAAAACGTTCTTTAAACGTTCTACTGGTCCTTGCACTTGAAAGCAAATACATGAAAGGTTTTTTATTGGTTTTTCTAACGTTTAAACAACGTTCTAAAAACGTCCATTTGGAACGTTCTAAAAACGTTTTCAACCTTCCACAAATAAACGTTTTAAAAACGTTTTCAGAGAACGTCCAAATAACCAACTTTGAACCTGTTTAGAACGTTCAGAAAACGTCCAATTGTTAGTTGGGTTACCTCTTCTTTTACAAAATTACCCGCGGCGATTCTGAGCTTAGTCCCATGTGATTAATTTGGCGTAACCTTTCAAATGTTATTTACAACAAGTCAAACATAATTAATTAATTTTAAAATGTGCAAACTTTCCTTTTTTTAAATGAAACAAAACATTACAATTTTAAATGTATAAATAATTTGCTTTTTTGTTAGAATAAGAGTATATTTTTAATAATTCATATCAATCTTTCTCAATCAGAAAGAAAATCCATCATAGTCTACGGCAAATAGCTGTCAATGTTAATTATTGTAAGCCAGCTGCGAATTTTACTCACCATGGTTGACCGACGGTCAGTCAGTGGATCGCACGCCGAAGGTATCCCGTGTCTACACCTAGTCCCATCTCGATATGTAGCCGTGGGCGGAAGATTTCTGCAAGAGAAAAAATCCCGACAAATGTAGCAATTTCTTCGTAAATAAACATAGTTAAATAATACAACTTATATTGATACGATCAGAATATTCCATACTTTGGAAATATATGAAGATTGTAGTCATAGAGGTAGGAGGCAAGACATAATTACCTGAAATCTGGAGAAAAGTCGATTTTCCCATAGACTTTTGTACAGGGCCCGAAGTTTCTTGGAACTATCAAAGATCCTATATATCTTTGGAACTATTGAGGCGCGCGCGCGGGGGCAGTCGAGTCCGCGCCGCTCCGGGATATGGATCGGACCCGTGCAGCGGCCGCGTAGCTCGCTCGCGAGGAACTTGTAGTTGCGTCGGTCGGCCCATACATGGCACATGCAGGCAGCATATGTAATGGGGGCGGGGGGGGGGGGGGGGGGAGGAGGTGTGAGAAGGGGCATATTAGGAGGGTTAGTTTTCTGTTAAGAATTCAGATAATATTTCAAACATACTTATTTAGTTGTTTACGTGCTATATGTATGCATATATGCCGCAGGATTGTAGTATGCAGAAGCTAGCGGGGGTGGGGTTGGGGACCGGGGGTGGGGGGGGGGGGGGGGGGGTAGTGGAAGGGTGGTATGCCGAGGGCCAGGCCAGGGTGGGGCAATAAATCGACTACCAGTATTAGAGTGTAATATTATGGCCAAAAGATGGCGGTATACATGGTCCCTTAATATACGTCATTTAGGTATAATAAGACGATATGTACAATAGCATTATAAGTACGAGATCAGGTTGCCGCATTACATGGCCTGTAATAAGCCAGTTCGGAATTAGACCATGGAGCTTGGGTGACCGTCAGAGGGTGTAGTCCGATGCTCCATCAACACTGATCAACGGGCCATCGACGTACATAAAAGTATGTCATATTACCGGATAATTTTAGTTTGACAGCATAAAACAAACATTAGATGCATAAAATCAAAGTGGAAATTATACGAGCAGCTGCATAAGCTAATAAAGAACATATTTGATGTAAAGTTTATTCAACAATTTACCGATTTTTCTCCATATCAACTTTCTTGTAATCATCTTTCTTGTGAATCATTCACACGCAATAATGCTACAAGGCTGGCGATAAGCATACTATTTTTTCCACATGTTGCGGTCTTCAAAACAAGAACGTCCGTAATCATTATCAATTTATATAAATTGTGGATCACATAAACGATTTTTGTTTGCATTTGCTAATAAATGGAGATAGAAATCAGCCGGCAAAAACTGTTTTTACGTTGGATAGTGCAGCAAGCGGAAGAAGATTATATATTTCCGCACATTGCTACCCTGTACGGCGTGCTAGCTAGCCAGGCCAAGCAAGGCTCGAATGAATAACACATTCTATCAAACCGGTTCTTGCTCTATGAAATAGTACATATTATGCTATTAATCTTTGATGTGGTGAATACAAAAACGATGGGCTGATTTTGATCCAGAACCATTTCTTAAAAACGTAAACAAACAAGTTGCATTCAATTGCACGTGTAACTTCATCAATTCTCACGATCGATGGAACCCGGAAGTCTAGAGCGGTAATTACGCGCATGCGCAGATTGTAACTACGAACTGGCTTATACCACCCTTGGATCTCGTGTGATTCTTTGATTACCCCTGTAGGTCAACACCTGTGGTATTCGCATGTAACTCTGCGACATTGTCTCCGCGGTATCCCTGCTGCGCTGGAGACTTCTCTTTGGCAGCCACTTCCTGTCTAGTTTCCGTCACTGGTCTTCCGTTACCAAGAAGACGTCATCTGTCGTCTCCCATTCGGATTCGCACTGTAAACAGCTGCTTTCTCGTCCATGAGATCTGTAGTTCTTCCTCATAGCGCTGAACTTATGCGACGGGCATACCCATGCAGCTCCCTGATCAAGCTTCTCCGACGACATCGTTGATTCAGTGTTGAAAAGACAAACCCTGTCACTCTTCCTTGTATGTATACTGCATACGCAAACTGGAACTGGAGAGTGTCTGCATCGTTAATCCTGGGTTCACATGTGGCCATCAACTATTTGTAGGGACGGGGTTGTATGGGGTGTGTGGCCTATTTCAGGCTAATCCGTGCACTCATATGGGGCTCCATCGATGTGCACGCTGCTTGGTAGCCCTGGTGTACCCAGTCGATATGGTTACAGACTTTATCTTGCAGCCCACAATGGTTGTCAGCATGTAAAATTGGCTCCCCGTTGGCGTGCCATACGCAGGTTTCATCAATTTCTGTCCTCTCGGCTAACCATAAAATTCCCTCGTGATCCGGGTTCCCTCGTGTCCGCAGGATACCCTGACGGATTTTTCAGCTTGTGCTAGGATTTGCTGACTGGGGACGTATTATTCTGTATAACGTTGGCCCGTCGATGCATAATCAGTTTGTCAGATACTGTGTCCCCATTCGGTTTATGTATTCAATTCAATTTATTCAAAACCAAAAACCAAGCATATATCAAAAATGACATCAATCACTGTTACAAAAGAATTACATGAATTCAATATGAATGTTTGTTTGTAAGTTGGGACTCGGTGACACAATGGACAACAGCCAGTGATGTCAAGTGACAAAGATAAAGATCATCTGTGTCATATTAATTGACCAATAAGATCAGTCACTGAGACTACCTACTGCAGACCAAAATGCCACACCAGATCACACATTAAATTTAAAACATGGCAAGTGTAAATCAGGACAACCATAACGTATATACAATGGGAAAAGCTAAACTTCATGAAAAATAAGGACCATAAACATGCAAACACACACACACACACACACACACACACACACACACACACACATACACATCCACACCACACAGAACACACAAGACTACATGTGTAGGCTAGCCAATCTTGATCTCTCTCTATTTAATCATTATTTCAACATAACATAACAGGCATAATTTCTTCATAAAATCATTTAAAGTGTTTAACATTGACTTAAATAATTCATTTCAAATTGTTTAATAGGTATGTTTTACATTGGACTTTGAACCTAGAGAATGTTGTGCTGTTCCTAATATCAACTGGCAGTTGGTTCCACTCTTTAGTACAAGTGGTTCGGAAAGAATTCAAAGAAACATTAGTCCTTACATGAGATCGATGGAGGAGGTTTCTTTGACGCGTGTTGTAATTATGAATCTGTGAGTTAAGGGCAAATAAGTCTTTTAATTGGCAAAATTGCGGACAAGATTGGAGTTTAAACATACAAATCAAACTGCTAAATGATACTAATTCATCAAATGGTAGTAACTTTAACTGAAGGAATAATGGCTTACTCGGCTGTCTGAAGTTTGAATTGGTGACAAGCCTCATTATTTTCTTTTGTAATACCTTCAATTTATCAATGTGAGTCGACTTGCCCCATGCAACATTACAATAAATCATGTAAGGAAGAACAATTGCTATTGTATAAAGTTTTTAGAATTCTCAGAGGCAAAATATATCTTAATCTACATATGATACCTACACTTCGAGAAACCTAGGTGCAAGCATATTCTATATGAGGTTTCCAAGTCAGGTCCTCATCAACAATTCAATTCAATTCAATTTTGGTTTATTAGAAATACTGAGTAAAAAGTCCGAAGACTAAACATGTCAGTTTCCAACATTTAAAAATATAACAAAGTAAACACATATAATATGTACTGTACAAAATAAATAATGAATTAAACAAAATTACCACCTCGCCCAAAAATTACAATCTAAAAATCATAAAGAGATATCCAATATATTACCGTACAATCATATTAAACCATGATACTAAAACAAAGTACTGAGTGAGTGTCAAGAAATCCAGGGTAGTGAAAGTATAGACTACGAGAAATAGTCAGTCTATTTGAAATTATTTGTTAAAATGCGCACACCGTGAACACGACTTTGTGTTCAGGGTATTATTGGTCATTCCGGCAATCCTTCTTGCTTGATAAAGCACGTTGCTATGATTGGCTAACGGAAAGTACCGAACGCGTAATCAGAACGCATAATTAAAGATTCGGGCACCGAATCGTAAGGGAACACTTTGATTGGAGTACGGAAAATGCCGAATGAGAGGGTTAGGGCGAGAAACAATGGTTTTATCGCGAAGAGGGAGAACTAAGGAAAACGTCGGAGGTATAGGAGGGTCGTTGGCGGCTGTATAGTGAAAACTATATGTAGTGTGTTATACACCGTGAAAGTTAAATTGCAAGAAATTGCTTGTATAACCTAAGTGTTATAGTAAAGATTTTACCCTCGATCTCCGGGAAATTGACAGACGCTTTCTCGATTATTAAATACTACACATCAAAGACCTGCGTAAGTAGTCTGGTGAAAGTGTGTATATTTCCAGGTTGTTGTTGTTGGGTGTTGCGTGATCGTATGTGTTAGTAATTATGCTTGTATAAATCGAATGTAGTAAAAATGATGTTTGCTTTTTGTTTCAGGCGACAAGAATTCATCAGTATTGTCATTTTCCCCCTAAGATCTTCAGACCGATGTGTGTGGCTACTCAAATTTAATTAAAATGTTATATTTATTATTCGATAGTAGTAATATAATTCGCTTTATGTCTTTTATACAGACGCAGCACCGGGATATGTCATTCCAGGGATCGCCGCAGGTCGACTACGGGCCGAGTTCCGACTTCGCCATCGCAAGGGACGCGCGCGCCGTTCGTGATGGGTCTAGGAGACTCACGGAAAGCATGGCTCTTTACCTAGAATGATGGACTTGTTATGTATTATTAATTTACAGTAGTTTACTTTTGTTCGTTTGGTATTGTAGTACGTGTGTTTATTTAGATTTTTGTCTTTAGTTGCTAATCAATTTATTGTACATTTGTCAGTGGTTCATTTTGAAAGGATTGGCATTATTTTGTTTGTGAATTTTTAAACCGCCAGTATTCTCTATTGTGCTGGCTAACACATTGAACATGTTCGGTTGTAAACGTTAACATGATTAAAGCCTTTTTTTAGTTTTTTCGTTTTTGTTTCTCCTTCAATTTTTATAAGTGGTTTTTGTTTTGTTTTGTTTTTTGTTGTGTGTGTTTCCGAAAAGAAACGTCACTGACACGGTGACAAAGGTGTATTGACACACGTGTGTATTCTTTTTTTTTTTGTTTTTTTTTGCCAATAAGCAACGGCATTTGGGGGTTTTTCTTTTGTTTTTGTTGTTGTTGTTTTGTTGGTGCTAACTTGGTAATACCAGTTAGAAGCAAAGTAGCTTCGTATTTGTTTTCTTTTCTTGTGTGATTGTATCACCTTAACACTGCCTTTATGGAATCGTTGATATAAACGGAAAGTAATTTTATTTTGTTATTGTTAATAAACAAAAGATTACAATTTATATCTTGGCTTGAATTATCATTTTGTAATCCTCAAATAATTGACAGTGAGATAATGCAAGGTCCTACCAAATTAAAGGAGAACATTAAGAAAGTGTGAATCTCTTTAAGGTTAAACAATCAATACCAACAACTAAAATAATGAGTATTATAATTCTAAATTGTGATCTTTAAAGCTTGAAAGGTGATATAGTTACAACTTAAACAAAATCCAAGCAATCAAATACATAAACTGACTTACATTTAAGTAAAAAATGCTAAAAAACAAAATACATTAATAAATGAAGCAAATCATGTATTTAAAAAAAAAACATGATAAAATCATTAACAGATTGGCAAATTAAATTATTATATTGCTAGTGAGGGCATTATATATTCAAAATCAAAGCGTTGATATAATATCGAAAATAATTTACCACGCAATGGTGAAATATTAAGAAATGTTACTGTTAAACTGAAACATTAACCAAAAATGAGCTATTATAATATAAATGAATCACAATTAAATTGCAAACATCGATACATGAGAGGTATCAGGGCTAAGAAATAAAAAATAAATTAAAATGAATACAGCCTTCTATAATCAATATAATAAATATCAATTAGTGAGATGTGAATTTTCACAATTATACAACAGGAGCAACTTAAAGGGCCTATATACTGAACTAACACATTGAATTCAAGAGTTGTATTAAGTAAGGAATGGGAGAGAGCATGCGTCTTTGGGTCCGTATACGAGGTAATGTAATATGTTCAGAGTTCCGGCGATTGCGACCTATGATCATTTCTCTACTTTGCGGCAAAAGATGGCGATGGTCAGGAGAGGTAAGGACCGCTTTGGCAAATTAAGTTGCTAGTTGGAGACGCCTATTACTAAGGGATTCTAGTTTTAAAGACTCTAGGAGTTCACTATATGAGCCCATGCACCACAATTTCGGTCATAAGTCGCTGTGGATCTTTAGTACATAGAGCCTCAAAATCATACAAAATTGTCTCTGAGTGAAAATTTCAACTTTTCAGGATTTGATACTTACATATTTCATCTAGATTTTCTGAAAATTGCAGGTCCTAATTCGAATTCTTTCATTACTATAAATAATGATTCCGCTCGCTGTGTGAGAATGCTTTTCTGTATGATGCAAAACTTTAGAAGCGATTTTCTCTGTTGTTTAACAAATAGCGAGGCTCTGGTCCGCGTTATTGAATTGTATTTGTATGGCCTTCAACAAACTTATATATATCAAGTTATACATCATTTTAAAGCTGAAATCCTATAGAATTCAAAACACTTAAAATCTAAATTTTGATATTTCCGACAATTAACCGAAAGTGTTAGAGGCGGACACATATGGCAGTAAATTGGGGTACCACGATTATCCTCAAAGCTCGCTTCTGGATACGTTCAATGTTTTTAGCCTGAGCCTTGGTGATACCAGAAGTCCAAATGGGAGCCGCAAATTCCAGTACCGGGCGAATGTATAGCCGATAGATGGTCACCAAATCTTGAGTGTTAACCCCATTCCTTTTCAGCTTGTTGATGATAAACAGTCTTCTCGAGGCGTTAGAGATGATACGGTCGACTTGTTGATCCCACTTGAGGTCATATTGGATAATGACACCAAGCAACTTTATCGTGGAAACTATCTTCAGGCTAGCTGAGTCGATGACAAGATCAGGAGGATGCTGTGGAGTTCGGAGAAAGGAAATCTGCATAGCCTTGCACTTTGCAGCATTCGGGATGACATCATTTTCCCGACACCAGCTGGTAAGAGAATCGACTTGGGACTGTAACTGGGATGGTTGAAACGTTTTGATGACCTCCAACAAAGTAAGGTCGTCTACATACTTCCAGCGTACGGCCCCAGACGTGTTCCCTGCGGCACACCACAAGTGATGGATCTCTCCTGGAAGGTTTTTCCATGGTAGCCGACAGTTTGCGTTCTCTGAGACAAGAAGCTACATAAGGTAGGGATGATAGAGCGATCTACTCCTAACCCAATCAGCTTCTCGATCACAATCGCGTGGTTAACGTGGTCAAACGCTTTGCTGAAGTCTATTGTGCACAAATTTGCGAAGGTCCCATAGGTGTCGATACCTGTATGGATGGTGTCCAACAGGCTGACGAGACAATGCACAATCGAAGTACAGCGTCTGTTACCAAACTGCTTAGGGTCGATTTTGTATTTGATGTCCTTCAAAATCCAATCAGCAAGGAACCCTTCAAAAATGCGAGATATTACAGGGGTAATCGAGATTGGACGTAGTTGGTCAAACCTAGTCACTGGTGTAAATATTAGGGAAACAACCCTCTTTGATACAGCAATTAAAAATGTGTGTTAAAGGCTCGGACAGCTCAAAGGCAAACTCCTTCAAAAGACGTGAAGGACATTCACCTGGATGACAGGCTTTCGAGGTGTTGATACGGCTAAGTTTGTGGTAGACTTGATGTCGCAGGATCGTCGGAGGCGGTGATGCTGCAGGTAAGTATGTCGGCATAGAAGACGGATCGAGTGGAGGTAGTGTAGAACAAATGTTAGCGAAATGTGTATTCAGATCATTGGCTATTTCATTATCAGATTTGTTGTCGGATGAGAGGCACATTGCTTTTTTGCGAAGGCCGGCTAGAGGTGGTGCACCTTGCGAGCATAGAAATTGTCCTTTCTCTGCGCGTTGTAGGTTGCTGAGCCGGTTCTGTAGCTAGTATCACGCTTAATGATGGCCCTGCGAATGCGAGCATTCATCTAATCTTTGTCGTTTGGGCGTCGTTTCACAGTGACAATTTCGAAAAATTGCCTGTACTCGATGTTGAGTAGTTCGTGGAAATCGGCAGACAAGGCATTAGCATCAGATTCTCGAAGCGTAGACCATTCCATCTGCGTAATCCATTTACCAAATGCTCGAACAGATGAGTCGCGAAATGGTCGAAATGATACGTTGAATGACTTTCTAGGAGGTACTTCTGAATGTGGCCGGTATGTGATCACACAATGGTCGCTAGACGATATCGGTGCCGAGATGACAGGATCATTGTATACATCAGCCATGTCCATTAGAATCTTGTCAAGTGTAGCAGTACCCCGGGTCGGTTCAGTAACCACCTGGGATAGCAGTGTATGGTGCTCAATATCATCGGTAATAAGGTAATTGAAGTCGCCCATGATGGCTATTTTTACACTGTCTGACTGGAGGGGAATGTTGTCGATGGTGGCAATGATTATAATCTCTCATCTCCCCTCTATAACGTGAACGTGGAGGTGAGTATATAACACCAACATATATATCATTGGCTAGATGAACAGTGCGAGATGATTTGAGGCGCACCCAGAGGGCCTCAAGGTGTGGTGGAGTAACATTTCTAAAGACTTCGTAGCAGTTGATATCATCTCGGATGTACAAGGCAACGCCCCCACCCTGCCGTTCTTCGCGATCGTTGTGGAAGAGTTTAAAAGATGACAACTGGCAGGCGGAAGCCGGTTTTGCTGCGGAAAACCACGTTTCTGTCACTCCAATGACATCGGAGTTGTTGTGAGTTGTGTTCAGGACAGCTTCAAAGTCACTAAACTTGTTGCTAAAGTGACCTTGTATTGAAAAGCATCATGGTAGGCAAGCATTTGGATATGCGGTGCTGGTGCGTTTCTATGTGGATAAGTTTATTTTCTCGAGGTCTAGAGCGCCGGGGATTTCTGTCTCGGATAAGGACAGGAATCCGATCGTGATGGCGGTGGTCTTTTCTTCCTCTGTGAGTTTTGCGCTTGCGTGCAATCCTAAGTTCGTGTATTATGTTCCACACATTTCTGTCCACTTTCGTAAGGCAAGCATCCCTGTTGTATGCCGGATTCAGTTCGTGCAGATCATTGTCCTTGTATGTTTTCCTGGCATGTGTACTACAGTGCAAGCCATTTTCTTTCTCAGGACCAGGGTTGGGGTTGATATCACCACATAAAAGTAAGGTCAATTGAAAAGTTGCTGTTGAGTTGTTGTAGTATGAAACTCGCTGACTACAGTATCCTTTCACTTTCAGTGTATGAGTAAAGTCACGATTAGAAAGTGAATGTGAATGGGCAATGCACACACAACAGCCAGAGTCAGTTGAGCTCAAAAGGATTAAAAGGCGCACAATGGAAACTCCCCCTTTCAGATCCATTGTACGGTGTAGTGTGTAGCTTCCCTCAATAAATCACCAGCAATCGATGAAAAGAGTGTTCACTTGGATGGTTCAGCAGTGAGAGATGTACAAAGTATATGGCAAAATGGCTAACATCAAATGCATTACAGTATATGAATATGCTGAAAACACAATATCCAAATTGCAACTGTTTCGTGACCAGACATCCCAAATAAACATTGAACAAACACAGTAAAAGTCAGTTCACTAAAAGAGCAGTAAAAACAGCACATTTTACTGGAGTAGTTTTGAGGGGCAACCTGCATAGGTGCACACACTCGCTCTTTTGGATAACCCCCAGCAATTGCACATGCTCACTACGAACAACGTTTTGTCCCCAAACATTTAAATTATCAATATTGTTTGGCATAATTTTACCTCTAGATCGAAAAATAATATATTTAGTCTTTTGAACATTTAGTAATAGTTTATTGCACTAAAAACATGCAAGTAATCTTTTGATTTCAGCATTTGCAACCATCATTAGAGTAACAATGTTTTTATGAGAGAGCAATAAACAGGGTCGTCAGCAAATAATGAATAAAAAAATAAGTTTGATGGGTTAATGATATCATTAATATAAAGTGAAAATAACAAAGGACCAAGCACTGACCCTTGTGGCACACCAAACTGAATGTAACCAGATTGTGATTTGACACCATCGACCACCACATAATTTTGTGAGCGTTTGAATAAGTAGCTCTTAAACCATGATAATGCTATTCCACGCAATCCATAATGGTCAAGTTTACTCAAAAGGATGGTGTGGTCTATGGTGTCAAATGCCTTTGACAAATCTAGGAAAATTCCAAGGCAACAATTTCCATCATCAAATGAATCTATAATATAATTCAACAAGTTAAAAACTCCCATGCTAGTAGAAAAATGTTTACGGAAACCAAATTATTGCGGAATCAAAATATCTTTTTTTCAATACAAATTAATTTAAACGCTTATAGACTAGTTTCTCTAAAATCTTAGAAAAGATTAGTAAAAGAGCTATAGGTCTATAATTAATCAAATTCCTATTATCATCTTTTTTATACACAGGAACTACCTTAGATATTTTTAGCTTGTCAGGCACAATTCCTTGTGACAATGATTTATTGAAAATTAGACATAAGGGCTCAACACAAAATGAATACATTCCTTGACAACCCGAGGGGCAATAATTATCATCTGACCCACTTGACTTAGATGACTTAAGTGAAGATACCAATTTTATAATCTCAAATACAGAAGTTGGTCTAAAAAACAAAGATGAATTATCATTACTTGGTTTCAAGTATTCATGAAAAGACTGTGGGACTAATGGAATTGCTTTACTTATTTTAGCGGGTAAACCTATAAAATACTTATTAAAAGATTCAGCCTTCTGTTTACTTAACACCAAAGATGATACCTCATGAAAAATCTCAGAAGGAATCGAACGCTTCTTACCCCTCCCTAATAGTTCATTAATGTGTGACCATGTTTTGTTGGTTACAGGCCGTTATTCCAAATGGTCGTTATCCCGAAGGTTTAGTTATTCCGAAGGTTCGTTATTTCGAAGGTTCGTTATTCCGAAGGTTCGTTATTCCGAAGGTTCGTTATTCCGAAGGTTCGCTATTCCTAAAATGAAATCGGGTTCGTTATTTCGAAGGTTCGTTATTCCGAAGGTTCGTTAATCCGAAAATAAAATCGGGTTCGTTATTCCGAAGGTTCGTTAATCCGACGGTTCGTTATTCCGAAGGTTCGTTGATCCGAAAATTAAATAGGGTTCGTTAATCCGAAAATTGAATGAATACGATTTAAAAAAGAATTTGATTTCTTTTAAGCAATGTTGCCTAAAAAAAATGATTTTGAGCAGTGTGGACTCGGGACAGGGGATCAATCCTACTCTAATTGCCGTGGCTGCATGGGGGTGGGGGAGAAGGGGAGAGGGGCAAAGAGTGGCTTTACAATTCTACTCAAATTGTATAAGAATCATTTGTAACCTGGGCCCCGTTGCAGAAATAATATCGGTCGTAACTTTACAGTCGATTTATTGAGTCGTAAGTTTATATCAATTTCAAATGTCCGTTGCAGAAAGGAGGTTTAAATTCAACCGTAAGTGCATTTGACTTGCGCTCGATTTCTTTAGAAAATGCCATTTAAAACATAATTCAACACGGCTGGGATAAAGACAACGACCCATTACCGCGAAATTCAGCGTATTTCCCGCGGAATTTGGCTTGTTGTTATGATATGAGACGCGGCAGACAAATCTAATTTTTCAGTCCTGCTTCGAGTGGTGAGCGGTAAGTACACATTTTACACCTTTTACAAAGATAAATTAATCGGCATTGATATGTAGTGTAAACTTACCTTATTATGTTGCTATGTAATGATCTTAACTGTTGCTCATTTTGTATAGAATCGTCATTATGCTAGCATAATGGTATCTCGAATGCAGATTCGCAACGTATATTATTACAATGTTACCCCATGTGTTGAAATCCATGTTAGTACATAGTATCCATATACCATTTCCAAACTCGAAACTGTTTCTGTGATTTGTGAACTCATTTTTATATGGGAATAGGAAAAATTGTACCTGAACATCAGAGACATCTATGAAACCTGTTTTAATTAATTATTTGTAGATGTTGTATTTGATATATGGTCTATCTTTCAAATATTTGCCAAATACATTTATGACAAATTGTCTTATGAATATGTGTAAAAAATAAGTTAAACTTTTAATTTTTAAAGCAAAACTGAAATACAAAATTAAAAAAAAGGTATACATGCCATGGCCATCAAGGGCAATGCAAAGATGAAATTTGGGCGCTTATGTGGTTTCGTACTCCCTTTTTTGGGTTTTTTCCAACGCTTCATTCGTCTTTAAACTCAACTAAATTAGTTTGTATTATATTATATTACTCACTGCACTTTGACCTTATCCCTCGATGGTCTGTTGTAATATTTTGGTCAACATTTAAGCCCTCTTTTGGGCGACTTTAATCAATTGGTTTTTGCCGCAACGGCACTAGCTTTGCGGTCGAAAAAATTGAAATAGCGGGACTTCGCGAGCAGCTATGCCGTTAGCTACCGGTGACATGAACGTGGAGAGAGTACTACTCCTGCGCCCGTGAAGTCCTGCTATTTCGATTTTTGCGACCGCGAAGCTGGTGCCGCGACGCTTTCAAAGCCATCGATTAAAGTTGCCAAAAAAGGGCTTAAATGTTGACCAAAATATTACAACAGACCATTGAGGGATAAGGACAAAGCGCAGTGAGTAAAACTAATTTAGTTGAGTTTAAAGACAAATAAGGTGTTGGAAAAGAAAGAAAAAACAAAGGGTACGCAACCACATTAGCGCCAAAATGTGTATGTTCTCAATGCATGAGAATTTACTGGCAGGTAATATCGTATAACATTAAATATTATGGAGGACCAAATTACAAAATTAGCCTCCTAGCTCCTGTGAGTCCATGCACTGATGCAGTCTCAGTCATGTGTTCAAATTTATGTGGTAATTTGCACTCTTTACTGTACAATTCCACTGTGGTATACAGCCATATAGTCATAACAACAAGTGGGAGAGAGGCAGAATAATCACAGAAGAAATCACCAGAATGGACAGGCTGATGAAAGGAGGAAAGCGAAAGAGAGAGGAGGACATGCTGGAGCCATTTGCCTTGGAGTAAGCTGTCGAGCCACTGGTGTTGCCCCCAGGCCAAGCCACAGCAATGGGATAGGTGAGAACTTGACAATCTTACACAAAATGCTTTTTTAAACAAATATTGAAGCTTTTATTTTTCTTTGATACTTATGACGTTAGTTTGTAGTTCAGTTAGCATGAAATAATTATGGGTTAAGTAGGTCACTTGCTAAAAGATAATTAAAAAAATTATTTTGTTGCTCAAAATTAAAATGTTTTATTAGTTTGGCATTCTTTACAAAGTCAACGGGCTAACATGTACATGACTTAATTCGTCTCTTTGGGCTCGTTTAAAATAGAATGCTGGTTTATAAAATGTAATTGATTACTTATCCCTTGAACATTCCAGTTTGCAGGTGAGCATGGATTGGATAGCCTGTGATGTGACCAAAACAAATGGTTTTAATTAGTATTTTATCTAGAGCTGTGACAGCTTGTACCGTGACATTTCAAGGTGATAGGTATGTCCAAGACATTGACTGTGGGAACAAAATTATTAATCTGAATGATGAAACTGTGTGTCATTGAATATAGTTTAGGTAACAAGACTAAGTATACTCTATTTTTTATTTTCATGTTATGTATTATATTTCAGCTCATCA
Source organism: Echinarachnius parma (assembly GCA_037951105.1). NCBI lineage: Eukaryota > Metazoa > Echinodermata > Echinoidea > Clypeasteroida > Echinarachniidae > Echinarachnius > Echinarachnius parma. The sequence continues at coordinate 83,198 of JBAMJV010000249.1, read as the reverse complement.
AGCAGCCTCTTGTGTATGCAGTAGACGCCTGGATTTGCGGAGCTAGCTAGCAGATAGAAGACGACGACAGACGGGATCCGCCCAAGCTGGAGAAGGATGACAGAGCAAGACGGTGTGGCAAGATTGGTAGAGCGTGTGCCTTCCAATGTGAGGTCCCAAATTCGAGCCCAAGGTATATCACCCGGAAGGATGGAAAGAAGTTACGTAGCCATGTCTGCACCTTGGAGGTTGCCTAGCTGGAATCCTCCCCAGGAAGTGGACAATGTGCACTTTTTGAGCTGACTGGGGTGATGCAACGGGAGCGCCGTGATGGGGGGGGGGGGGGGGGGGGGGGTAGCCAGGAAGTCGTAGACAATTTTCAATGCGGAGATCAACCATTTTCGAAGCTGAGACTACGCTTTTTTGCAGTTTTCGAGGCCAAGACCACTCGACCGCTTAAATTTTGTCTCGAGACCATTTAAAATTTGAAAGAAAAAAAAACAGTCATTTTCGGTCAAAGGGGGGGGGGGGGGGGGGGGTTAAAGCCCCTAAACCCCCCCCCCCCCTCTGGGTACGCCTATGCGTGCGCTACATTTAAGTAGCCACAATTATTATTAATTGGGGGAAAAGGAGTAAAGGACTGGCATAGTCACTAGAGAATGTATTCATTTCACTACAAAATAATAACATTCTATTTGATGGAATGAATCGAAAGTCATGTGTTGTGTACTCTTTTTGGATTAAAAATTTGAAGAATAAAAATACATGCACTTTGTTGGCCTTTTTTATTCTCAGTCAAGTAAAGCATTACCCTTTGTTTCAATACAGGCCTTTACGATCTAATATAGTAAAACCTTAGTACTGTATAATGACCATTGCAGAGTAACAAGAAAAGTTACCACTGTAATTAGTTTGCTGGTATAGAAAAGTGGCTTCTGAGAAAAGTTTGACTGGATGTTTGTGTGTGTGTGTGTTTATGTATGTATATATGTGTATAGTCTGTATTGTATGCATGTATGTATGAAATTATGAATCAGTGTGTAACACTGTATGATTATCTGTTTTATGAGGATGAGTTTTATAGACTGTATTTATGTGCTTGAATGAGTGTGTATGTTGGTATGTTTGCCCATGTTTGTGCCTTGTGAATAATTAATCGTAAGTTACGCCAAAGAAAAATCACCTGTTAAAGTTACGATCAATTTTAAAACTTACGACCAATAGTTACGGTTAATATCGATCGTAACTTCTTTCTGCAACAGGATTGATCGTAAATCTTGGATTGGTCGTAAGTAAGGCCATTTACGATCAATTTTGGGACTTACGATCGATCGTAACTCTTTCTGCAACGGGGCCCAGGTGTTATAAACCGAAATGAATTTCCCCAAAAATTATTTTATTTTTCTTTGTTAAACAGCCCTGCTGGAAAGCTCACACTCATTCACAGTGTGAATCACAGTGTGAATCACACTGTGGTTCACAGTGTGAATCACAGTGCGTTTCACACTGTGTATTTCGGGCGTTTTCACAGCGTGGACGCGTCGTTCCACAGTGTGAATCACATGTGGTTCAAAGTGTGATTCACAGTGTGGTTCACAGTGTGAATCACAATGTGGTTCACAGTGTGAATCACACTGTGAATCACAGTGTGGACACATTGTGGAACGACGCATCCACGCTGTGAAAACGCCCGAAATACACAGTGTGAAGGCGTTTTCACAGTGTGGTTCACAGTGTGAATCAGTGTGGTTCACAGTGTGAATCAGTGTGGTTCACAGTGTGAATCAGTGTGGTTCACAGTGTGAATCAGTGTGAATCACTGTGTGAATCAGTGTGGTTCACAGTGTGGATCACACTGTGAACCACAGTGTGGACACACTGGAACGACGAATCCACGCTGTGTAAACGCCCGAAATACACAGTGTGAAGCGCACTGTGATTCACAATGTGAACCAGTGTGATTCACACTGTGAATAACTGGAGATTCACATTGTGACCAGACTCCGAAACACACTGTGGTTGACAGTGTGAACCACACTGTGAAACGGTTCGACCACATTGTGAAAACGCCCGAAATACACAGTGTGTATCACAATACGATTCTCACTGTGAATAACCAGAGATTCACATTGTAAAAATGCCAAAATTTACCGTTGTGAAAACCTCACACTGTGAAATGCCCACCACATTGAAACCGTTTACTGTGTGGACATCATTGTGACACATAATACTGTGTGATTTGTGAATTGTTTACTACTACAATGTTAAAGGGAGAGATCCTCTTTTGCAAGCCAAAATCCAAAAGTTGCGAGGTTATTGTCTTATATGAAAGGAAATGTCATTTAAAGGGAGAGATCCTCTTTAGCAAGCCAAAATCCAAAAGTTGCGAGGTTATTGTCTTATATGAAAGGAAATGTCATTTAATAGCATGCCTGAAAAAATTAGGGCTTGAAATCTCTTTTTCGTGGAGTTATAGACCTAAAACTGAATAAACTGAGGGACGTCGGCTAAATAGGTACATACGTATTTTCGGCCGGTGAGTAAGTTCGTACATAGATTTCACGGAGTGCCAGATCGGTATACATGACCCCTACGTGACCCGCGCTAGCTACGTGACCCGCGCATAAGTACTAATGTGTGAGCGTTTACCAAGCAAAATACCCAAACATCGCTTAAACTGACTACATGTAATGCTATATTCTTTCTTTTTGAGATCTTTTCCCGTGACATACGTTAACAAATGTCGGCTTCCCAATACCTTGACGAGAATTAGTACTATATTGTTGTAATATTATGCTAAATCAGTTGAACTCTTTTATTGACCGATATATATAGTTAAAGTGAGGGACGCATTCATTTGTCATTCGTAGAATCCAAATTAGAGGGATGTTCGCTCTGATTTTTTTTTTGCGTGTTACATTGATTCCCATCCGTCAACTGAAAGCTGTTCAGACGTTTTGTGAAAGTGGTCCTGTCCCTTCAAGATATCAAATTGTCCTCTCATTATCGTTCCTGTGAGTTGATTCATCTGTTTGAATTTTCACTAACAACGGGGACAGGGGCTTTGTGGGGGAAGGATCCCCTGTACACTCCCCATATCAAACACAGTCACATACATTGGCGTAGAAACTTACGTAATACCTATTCATCAGGGGGGGGGGGGTGAATTAATGGATCATCCCCCCTGTTGAATTGGTATCAATGACAGCTCTACGCCCGTGGTCACATACAGATAACAATATATTGTTTGTCTATTTTTAGGCGGCGTTTTCATGAGATTCACCTTCATTATTATTCAATACACCGCTTCTGTAATGTATGCTAATAATATGCGTATGACGTCAGACTCCCCGTTGCCAAGCTTAACAATAGTAACTAGGTCCGGCAAGCTCCGGCAAACTTAGCTTGCCGGACCTAGTTACTATAGTTGAGCTTGGCAACGGGGAGTCTGACGTCATACGCATATTATTTGCATACATTACAGAAGCGGTCTATTATTCATGACCATCTATTGCATTCTTGAATACTGTCTTCCTTTCGTAGTTTGGGAGCGCTCTTTACAAAACAATACGACAACAAGAGATCGATAGGTACGTCACAGCGGGTTTCTACGGTATATTTGAGCGGATATGTTTATTATAACTCGGTAACTAAGCTAGTTAAACATACGAAGAAGCGATGCGCAGATGTATGTTTTCAATAAGGGACGTCAAAAAGATTATTCTGATGAGTTTAATGACATGGATGACTTATGAATATGTAAATTATTGGCCGCCATTAGTGACAAAATTAACGTTTTAATCATTTAAGAGTTTATCTTTTATGTAGTATTTTTAGTAGCAAATCACATCAAACGTGTAAGAACATTGAATATTCTTCTGTCCGTGATATTTCATACGAAGGTAAATAAAAACAACAACAAAAATACTTCCCCCAAAGCAAAATGGCGTAACTTTTTAACAAATAGGGTTTGAGCTACATAACTTGGCAGAAATGTTTCTAAAAACTATTGGCTAACGTCTCTTACTTTTTTGTTGAGTTTATTCCTAACAATACGGATCAATTAAACTCAACACAAACATAAGTCCCCCTTAATCAAATAACATAACTTTTTAACGAAAAGGTTTTGAGCAAAATAACTCGGCGGAATTGTTCCTACATTTACTGACTAACTTATGTGTGAAAATGAAATTGGTCCGCCGAGTCATGGATGAGAGACCACACATCAAAGTCAAAATTTTCACTTTTTGACTCTTGTGACTTTTGAAAAGTGAAATTTTCTCTTTAATGTATGCTCACTCATGCATGGCATGGCGGATATTCATTTCTACAGATACGTTAGCCATAATTTTAAAAACATTCCTGCCAAATTATGTTGCTCAAACCATATTAATTTTGTTAAAAAGTTACGCCATTTTGCTTAGGGGGGAAGTTACTTTTTTGTTTTGTTTATATTAGGATTTAACTAAACTGGTTTATTTATTTATTTATTTATTTATTCAAATATATTTATACAGGATAGCCTGATCAGCAAGAATACTGTTTTTCGTCAGGGTCCTGATATACGTCATACAATATAAATAATACAGTATTACATTAATATGATAGACATAATAAACATAAAAATATGTACAAATAGCATATGACAAGCAGATTCAAGATGTACTTTTTAAGAATTGTTGACAAAATTATATTTAAAAAAAGAACTTCAATTTATTTCAAATAATAAAAACACAATTAAGTTTCTATATACATATACAATGTAAAAATACTATCTCTTCACAAAAGAAAAAACAAATATTGGGTACTCCAGCAAGCACGTGATTGTCAGTCCAGCAGATTGTCAACAAAAAACACCTCACAGTCATTACTACAATAGGCACACGCCACATATCACAATGGGAGAAGCATACACATTCACTCATCCGTATCACACAATGGAACCATAACCACGAACAAAACCAGATACATTCATCCACTTGTTCTGCTTTGTCCGATATATCACGTATCTGTTGGAGTATTTACTAAACAACATATTTAAAACAAATATAATTAAACAACAGTAATCTATCATTCTGCTGGTCATATATACATCAATGAAAATACAGCTGTTTGTATAAACGTTTAAAAGAGGGAAGAGACCTCGAACATTGTAAATGAATAGGCAGCGAGTTCCAGACAATGCCACCCGAGTATATAAGGCTATTTTTATAACATTGCACTTTAGGTTTAGGTAGTATAATATTCAAAGTGTTTGTTGCTCTCGTATAAATATCGTGGCGATCACAGACCATTTCAATTGCATTACATAAGTGAGTATTTAATATCATTAATAAACCTTGCGGTTCAAAAACCGTGGACCCTATTGTTGTATAATCGTTTAATTATGATTCATTTACAGATTTATATAATCGTACTGCAAATAGTGAAATATATGGAATGTGTATGTAACGGATAATAATCAGACTATTTATACCTCTAACATTGACATAGGCAGCAGATAAGATAATGTAGAATTCCCTCTGTACAAAGGCTACACTTCTTGGAAGCCAAAATACAGCATTGTAAAGGTTTCGGAAACAAATTATATTTCTTTATAAACATCGTTGAAAGAATAGTTGAGTTATTCCATGAACGGATTTGTACATTAATGTTGCTAAAAAATAATTCATTCTTTGACCTAATGATTGCCATTTTAGTGTTTTAATCAAATCTTTTCCATTGACAGTCTCATAATCATAATTAGATGTAACAATTCTAGCTGCCCTTTTTTGTAAGCGATATAATAAATCCTTATTCTTCTGTGAACAATTGCCCCAGACTGTGATCGAATAATCAATACAAGGTTGAATGGTCATATTATACATCATTAATAAAGACTTTTTATCCAGAAATTGTGACATTTTACGCAATGAGTATAATTTACTGGAAATAGATCGAACAAGGTTATGAACATGAGCATTCCATTTAAGTTTATCATCAATTTCTACACCTAAGTACCTAAAGCTATGAACTTGATCAATTTTCTTGTCATCCATATAAACATATAAACACAATGTACACAAAAAAGAATAAGAAGTTGCAGTAAAACAACAACAAGTTAAGTAAAAACAATGAAAATAAAAAGAAATAAATCATATTTCCCACTTTTCTCATATTTACCGGACGGGCACCTTATTTCCCGGGCGGTATTTCCCGGTATTTACCGGTGGGAATTCCCGCCACCGGTATTTCCCGGCCAACCCTGTCACTAATGGAAATGTTCGCAACATCTGACACCAAATGTCTTTTGGGTATACTAGTTAATATGTGATCTAAACATTTTGATGTCTTATTCGTTACTCTCGTGGGGTTTAATATCATTTGTGTCAAAAAAAAAAAATTTTCTATCATATTAATTGGATTATTACATAAATTTTCATCCAATTTATAATCATAATTCAAATCCCCTAATAATACAAAATCTTTATTTTATTGTGATACTTTTTCCAATATATCCAACAATGCATTAAAATATGATATATCAATATTGGGGGGGGGGGGGGGGGTCTATATATACATGACACAATGATAGTATCATTTTTATTCAAACATACCTCAATCCATAAAGCCTCAATTGATTCAAATAATAAATCGGTTCTAATTAAGAAAGATAGCGTTTTCACAATATACATACAAACTCCTCCACCCCTTTTCTTTTTTGAATTATTTACACGATCTTTGCGAATAAGTACATAATCATCAATATTAATATCATTATCATTTATCAAATTATGAAGTCATGTTTCGGACAAACAAAGAATATCAAATTATTTTTTTTTTAACAATAAGCGAATTTCATCAATTTTATCAACTAAACTTCTAACATTTAAATGACCTACTTTAAGGCCAAGGAAAGGGGGGGGGGGGTGTGATGGGAGGGGGTGTCCGCCTGTCCACCCTTGCAAGGTAAGGGAGCGTTTTGCATTTGTACTTGAAATTGTGGAAGGAAATTCGACTTGATATGAAGTAGAATGTTAGTTATCATGTCTCAAGAAATAATTTTCTATTACATATAGAGTATTCATTATAACGATGCCTTTTAGTTAATGATGTATCAACTTATGTTGCTCAAACCATATTAATATTGTTAAAAAGTTACGCCATTTTGCTTAGGGGGGAAGTTCCTTTTTTGTTGTGTTTATATTAGGATTTAACTAAACTGGTAACTGGTAATTGGTATTTCGAATTGATTGAAATCAGTGAAATACATCTGCACATATTCTGTTTGGAGAGTGTGGTTAACGAATATCAAAGCACACAAATCAATTTATTTATTGAAAATTTCACCAAATTGGTTTCAGGTAGTTAGACGATGTTTGATGAAAAGAATTAAGCTTGTAGTTAAAAACAAAATCCACATTTGGACTATGTTTGATATATATAATGATAATTCAAGTACGATTTTACATATTTTAGTACTATGTACAGTATATTGTATCATTCAATGGAACTAAATCTTCATATGTGACCGCTTACACCAAAACCCCCATAAAGTCGCGGTATATGATTCTCCAGTACGAGCCAAAGTATGTCATTTTTGCTGAAAAATCAAATTTTAAAACTTTACTTTACCTGAAAGCATAAACTTTCTTCTATCGACTGTTTCAAATTTTGAGTCTTAAAACGAAGCCAAAGTTGAGTTAATGGATTTAATGGATAGCTCCTCCACACTACGCGCCTGAGTGACCCTAATCTTTAGAGCCTCTTTTCTCCTCATTCTGTAAAACTAGACCTTCCCACTCTCCTACATTTAATCGCTTTGTTGAATAGGTTAGGAGTGTCCACATTTGATGAGTTATATATCATTTTAAAGCTTAGCGTCTACTCTTTCCAGCTAGATAAAAAAAATCCAAATTCAGGTTTGTCAACTTTTTGGGGGTTTTGGGGTAAGCGGTCACATATAAAGGCCCTTTCTGGAGTGTGTGCTTAACACTAATGACCGATACTGAGCACGAACAGTCAACATACTTATCACATACTTCACCAAACTGGTAACAGGCAGTCACGTGATATTTAATATGATTAATAAGCCCTGTGGTTCAAAATCCGTTTCCCCTATTGTGGTATAATAGTTTAATTATGATTCATTTACAGTTTTATATAATCGTACTGCAAATAGTGGTAGGCCCTTTCTGGAGTGTGTGCTTAAAACTAATGACAGATACCGAGCACAAACAGTCCACATACTTATCACGTACTTCACCAAACTGGTAACAGGCAGTCACGCGATATTTAATATGATTAATAAACCTTGTGGTACAAAAAACGTTGACCCTATTGTTGTATTTATATAATCGTACTGCAAATAGTGATAGGCCCTTTCTGGAGTGTGTGCTTATCACTAAAGACCGATACTGAGCACGAACAGTCAACATACTTATCACATACTTCACCAAACTGGTAACAGGCAGTCACGCGATATTTAATATCATTAATAAACCTTGTGGTTCAAAAACCGTGGACCCTATTGTTGTATAATCGTTTAATTATGATTCATTTACAGATTTATATAATCGTACTGCAAATAGTGAAATATATGGAATGTGTATGTAACGGATAATAATCAGACTATTTATACCTCTAACATTGACATAGGCAGCAGATAAGATAATGTAGAATTCCCTCTGTACAAAGGCTACACTTCTTGGACTCGACATGTTCGCTTTTTGTTCATTTTATTTTCGGTTATTTTCTATTGTATTTTCCTGTGTTTTGATGTCTTAGAATTAATATAATTTAGCTGTTCAGCTTGTTCAAGCCAAAATACAGCATTGTAAAGGTTTCGGAAACAAATTATATTTCTTTATAAACATTGTTGAAAGAATAGATGAGTTATTCCATGAACGGATTTGTACATTAATGTTGCTAAAAAATAATTCATTCTTTGACCTAATGATTGCCATTTTAGTGTTTTAATCAAATCTTTTCCATTGACAGTCTCATAATCATAATTAGATGTAACAATTCTAGCTGCCCTTTTTTGTAAGCGATATAATAAATCCTTATTCTTCTGTGAACAATTGCCCCAGACTGTGATCGAATAATCAATACAAGGTTGAATGGTCATATTATACATCATTAATAAAGACTTTTTATCCAGAAATTGTGACATTTTACGCAATGAGTATAATTTACTGGAAATAGATCGAACAAGGTTATGAACATGAGCATTCCATTTAAGTTTATCATCAATTTCTACACCTAAGTACCTAAAGCTATGAACTTGATCAATTTTCTTGTCATCCATATAAACATTTAACTGATGTGTTGAACGTGTACTTAAAAGCATGACCTTTGTCTTATCTACATTATTTCGTAACCTATTTTGTTCATACCATTTAAAAATGAGATTTAAATCAGCTTGAAAATGTTTCACCAAGTTATCAATATCTTTATCTGCATAATAAACAACTACATCATCTGCAAACATATTACATGAACATACTTGTACTGATTGTGACAAATCATTTATAATAAAAGAAACAATATGGGTCCAAGAACACTCCCTTGAGGTACGCCATAAAGTATACGTTCAGATTTAGATAACATACCATGACAATAAACTATTTGACTCCTATCCTTTAAGTAACTAAGGAACCATTTCAATGCATTGCCTTTAATACCGTAGTATTATAATTTTGTTAACAATAATTCATGATTAATGGAATCAAAACATTTAGATATATCAAGAAAGCAAGCCGCAACCATTTCATGTTCATTAAATGACTCGAGCCAATCATCGACGGCTCTATGAATACATGTATTAGTTGAGTGATTGGGTAAAAATGCAGATTGATCTATCGAAATTAAATCATTATTACGAAAGTACCTTAACAACTGGCTCTGGATTGTTCTTTCTAAAATTTTCACCACGTGACTAGTTACGGAAATCGGCCTATAATTTGATGGATTATTTTTGTCCCCTTTCCCTTTATATATGGGAGTTACCTTTGATATTTTCCAATCTACTGGGACAATACCAAGTTTAAGACTTTCTTCAAATAATAAAGTTAATGATTCAGTTATGACGGAAGCAGCTATACATAGCAATTTCGAATCACAATTAATTATATCCACATTACTTTCCTTTCCTAACTTTTCCAATGCATCATTAACATCACTTTCTTTTATACTATCAAACATAAATTCATGTATACATTCAGGATTTTTCCATATTATATCTTCAGTATTATTAATTTTTACATTTCCAACTGATACAAAAAAAATCATTTAATGTATTACCAGTAAGATCACACGGTAATGAATCATCTTTGCGCTTCCTGGCTGTAATTTTATTAAGTTCACGCCAAAGTTTCTTACTATCATTTTTACATGTATAAAGAATATTTTTAGTATACTGTTTTTTATTTGTTCGTCTTAGTTTAGTTATACGATTTCTAACTTTTATATAATCGTCTTTAAAAGAGTCATCATTATCATATTTCATTTTCAAAAAATCTCTTTTTATAAATTAGTTTAACTAAACCCCTCAAAAAAAGTTCGGAAACTCAAGTTTGATCGATCATATCTCTCGTATTTTTTTAATAAGAATACTCAAAATCGGTGTCACAATAAAGCCTCATTATATACCTTTCAAACGATGCATTATGTGTAGTGATTATGCAATTGGGGCGATTGTAGTAGCCCAGAGAATAGGGGGAGGCAGGAAGTGAAATCTCGCAAAATGGCCCCAATGCATTCAATTTACGACTGCATGACTGTGTTGATCAGTTTTCTAAAGGTTAACATTCTATTGAATACTGCCACCCTTTCCATTCATCAAAATTGTTGAATTGGATACCATTTTAATGGAAATTATCTCTTCATTACGATGGCATATTAATCGTAAGGATTATGATAATGGAGTGTGTGCAGCGAACCGGAATATGGAGATGGGTCGAGTGTGAAATCAGACAAAAAGATATGGAGTTGACAACAAATCAGAGCGTTGCATTTTTTTCGAGCTTTTGGGAGGATTTTTTAGCATTTCAAATGAAATATTCATGATCAAATATGATATCAACGGAAAGCACAACAACTCCTCTGTATGAAAATGTGAAATTTATAATGATTTTTGTAAAGGGCGGCTGCAGGGAGATGAATGGGAGGGAGCCTCAAAAGTGACCCGTTTTTAAACGCTCTGATTTCAAGGCACTATTCATGCGTTTTCAATTGAATTCCTCTCATTCATGGCCAACTCATTCAAGTCGCATTACATCCTCTACACAATGGTATACAGATACCGACATCAAATCAGAGCGTTTTGAAATGGGTCACTTTTGAGGCTCCCCCACATCTCCCTGCAGCCGCCCTTTACAAAAATCATTATAAATGTCACATTTTCATACAGAAGAGTTTTTGGGCTTTCCGTTGATATCAATTTAAATCATGAATATTTTATTTGAAATGCTAAAAAATCCTCCCAAAAGCTCGAAAAAAATGCAACGCTCTGATTTTTTGTCAACTCCATATCTTTTTGTCTGATTTCACACTCTACCCATCTCCATATTCCGGTTCGCTGCACACACCCCATTTGCATAATCCTTACGATTAATATGCCATCGTAAGGAAGAGATAATTTCCATTAAAATGGTATCAAATTCAACAATTTTGATGAATGGAAAGGGTGGCAGCATTCAATAGAATGTTAACCTTTAGAAAAACTGGTCAACACAGTCATGCACTCGTAAATTGAATGCATTGGGGCCATTTTGCGAGATTTCACTTCCTGCCTCCCCCTATTCTCTGGGCTACTGCAATCGCCCCAATTGCATAATCACTACATATAATGCATCGTTTGAAAGGTATATAATGAGGCTTTATTGTGACACCGATTTTGAGTATTCTTATTCAAAAATACGAGAGATATGATCGATGAAACTTGAGTTTCCGAACTTTTTTTGAGGGGTTTATATCTTGTGTTATCCATGGACAATATCTTTGTTTTAAGCGCATCATTTTTAAGGGTGCTTGTCTATTACACACTTCTAAAAACATACATTTCCACTTTAACCACTTTTGATCAATAGTATTAATATCATTTTCATAATCAAAACTTTGAAGGGTTTCCTTTAAGTCTAATAAAAACTCAACTTCATTACAAATTTTAAAATCACGAAACATAACTTCTTTATGCAATTGCTTTCTTTTCATAGAGTATTCAATGCATGTAAAAATAAGATAATGGTCACTAATCAGGGTTGGCATATTTCCCGGACAATTGCTTATTTCCCGGACGGGCGGGAAATACTGGGAAATACCGGTAATTACCGCCTTTTTAGCGGGAAATACCGGGAAATATGGCTCAAGGTTAAAATTCATTTCTAAATTGGGATATATCCTATAAAGATGTGGGTAGTTTATTTTTTAACCTGAATAGATGAATCATAAAAATGAAATTGTATAAAACATGTCTTATGAATTGAATTAAACATCCATCAATAAGAATTGTATTATTTTTTAAATTACACACAAAATCCCATTGACTTTTCTGAGCGGGCAATATTATTTTGTCCATTGGTTTACTGTGTATTCATATTGACCGTCAAACTACACACAAAAGCCCATTGACTTTTCTGAGCGGGCAATAATATTTTGTCCATTGGTTTATATTGACCGGCAAATTACACACAAAATCCCATTGACTTTTCTGAGAGGGCAATATTATTTTGTCCATTGGATACTGTGTGTTCATATTGAACAGCAATTACAGAGAATATCCCATTGACTTTTCTGAGCGGGCAATATCATTTCTTTCACCTGTACATACATATAGTTTTGTTGGCTAAAATTGCCCTGCTCAGATGTCTGCTACACGGTTAATAATAATCAATAGATGACATTGAAGATGTTTCATCATACTGGATATCAGAAACTTCCTTTGTGAGGGCTTTTTTGTTTAAAGTTCTGCCAGTTTGTCTAATACCAATTCTATGTGTTGTCTAGATTCATAATTGTCTGATCAGTTCAGCTGATAGAAACTTAAAGTCTATTATCATTTCGATTATGGAACCTCACTCATTGGAAATAACCTGTTTTATTTAAAGTTTCTGAAAACCCCCACAGACTTTGTATACAATCAACCTGGTTCCCGTAGTCAAGGGGCTATATTTATGTAAGAGCATAAGACCACTTGGACTGTTATGACCCACAAATATGTTAGACAATTTGACACATAGACTGACGTTCATGATTCTTATTTCAGCAGGTTTGCTGCTTTTCTGTCTATTGTTGAGTATTGTTTTGGTCTTTTTTCATTTGGTCGAAGTACCGAAAACATCTACGACAGCATGATTCATGTGGATTGAATCATTTTGTCTAATCTTCATTTTGTCTAATCTTCATTTTGTCTAATCATCAGTTCAGGTACATGTAATGTGTTTATAGCTATAGTCTATGTACAGTATACCTCAACCTCATTCGAGATAAGATAAAATTAAATAAACTGTCATTTGCCCAGACGAAGATCCTGACAGGATTGAAAGCTATAGGCTGTATACGACTCTCATTTTACCACATTGGCGATTTTTAGTAGACAAGCGGCTAATTAATTCAATGTAAGTGTTAGACAAAGTGGCATTTAGACAATCTATTATATTAGACTAAATTCTTTTTCCTATTGTCTAATGTCAAACTGGGTCCAAACAATTATGATAGACTAACAGCTTGCTGAAGAATATTTCTAAACACAATGTACACAAAAAAGAATAAGAAGTTGCAGTAAAACAACAAGTTAAGTAAAAACAATGAAAATAAAAAGAAATAAATCATATTTCCCACTTTTCTCATATTTACCGGACGGGCACCTTATTTCCCGGGCGGTATTTCCCGGTATTTACCGGTGGGAATTCCCGCCACCGGTATTTCCCGGCCAACCCTGTCACTAATGGAAATGTTCGCAACATCTGACACCAAATGTCTTTTGGGTATACTAGTTAATATGTGATCTAAACATTTTGATGTCTTATTCGTTACTCTCGTGGGGTTTAATATCATTTGTGTCAAAAAAAACAAATTTTCTATCATATTAATTGGATTATTACATAAATTTTCATCCAATTTATAATCATAATTTAAATCCCCTAATAATACAAAATCTTTATTTTATTGTGATACTTTTTCCAATATATCCAACAATGCATTAAAATATGATATATCAATATTGGGGGGGGGGGGGGGGGTCTATATATACATGACACAATGATAGTATCATTTTTATTCAAACATACCTCAATCCATAAAGCCTCAATTGATTCAAATAATAAATCGGTTCTAATTAAGAAAGATAGCGTTTTCACAATATACATACAAACTCCTCCACCCCTTTTCTTTTTTGAATTATTTACACGATCTTTGCGAATAAGTACATAATCATCAATATTAATATCATTATCATTTATCAAATTATGAAGTCATGTTTCGGACAAACAAAGAATATCAAATTTTTTTTTTTAACAATAAGCGAATTTCATCAATTTTATCAACTAAACTTCTAACATTTAAATGACCTACTTTAAGGCCAAGGAAAGGGGGGGGGGGGGGGGGGTGTGATGGGAGGGGGTGTCCGCCTGTCCACCCTTGCAAGGTAAGGGAGCGTTTTGCATTTGTACTTGAAATTGTGGAAGGAAATTCGACTTGATATGAAGTAGAATGTTAGTTATCATGTCTCAAGAAATAATTTTCTATTACATATAGAGTATTCATTATAACGATGCCTTTTAGTTAATGATGTATCAACTTATGTTGCTCAAACCATATTAATATTGTTAAAAAGTTACGCCATTTTGCTTAGGGGGGAAGTTACTTTTTTGTTGTGTTTATATTAGGATTTAACTAAACTGGTAACTGGTAATTGGTATTTCGAATTGATTGAAATCAGTGAAATACATCTGCACATATTCTGTTTGGAGAGTGTGGTTAACGAATATCAAAGCACACAAATCAATTTATTTATTGAAAATTTCACCAAATTGGTTTCAGGTAGTTAGACGATGTTTGATGAAAAGAATTAAGCTTGTAGTTAAAAACAAAATCCACATTTGGACTATGTTTGATATATATAATGATAATTCAAGTACGATTTTACATATTTTAGTACTATGTACAGTATATTGTATCATTCAATGGAACTAAATCTTCATATAAAGGCCCTTTCTGGAGTGTGTGCTTAACACTAATGACCGATACTGAGCACGAACAGTCAACATACTTATCACATACTTCACCAAACTGGTAACAGGCAGTCACGCGATATTTAATATGATTAATAAGCCCTGTGGTTCAAAATCCTTTTCCCCTATTGTGGTATAATAGTTTAATTATGATTCATTTACAGTTTTATATAATCGTACTGCAAATAGTGGTAGGCCCTTTCTGGAGTGTGTGCTTAAAACTAATGACAGATACCGAGCACAAACAGTCCACATACTTATCACGTACTTCACCAAACTGGTAACAGGCAGTCACGCGATATTTAATATGATTAATAAACCTTGTGGTACAAAAAACGTTGACCCTATTGTTGTATTTATATAATCGTACTGCAAATAGTGATAGGCCCTTTCTGGAGTGTGTGCTTATCACTAAAGACCGATACTGAGCACGAACAGTCAACATACTTATCACATAATTCACCAAACTGGTAACAGGCAGTCACGCGATATTTAATATCATCAATAAACCTTGTGGTTCAAAAACCGTGGACCCTATTGTTGTATAATCGTTTAATTATGATTCATTTACAGATTTATATAATCGTACTGCAAATAGTGAAATATATGGAATGTGTATGTAACGGATAATAATCAGACTATTTATACCTCTAACATTGACATAGGCAGCAGATAAGATAATGTAGAATTCCCTCTGTACAAAGGCTACACTTCTTGGACTCGACATGTTCGCTTTTTGTTCATTTTATTTTCGGTTATTTTCTATTGTATTTTCCTGTGTTTTGATGTCTTAGAATTAATATAATTTAGCTGTTCACCTTGTTCAAGCCAAAATACAGCATTGTAAAGGTTTCGGAAACAAATTATATTTCTTTATAAACATCGTTGAAAGAACAGTTGAGTTTTGGTATAGAGGGCGCTACACATAATATATTTTGTGAGTTAATGAACAACCGAATATAACATCTAAAATAGCAAAATTGGTTCAGAAACGGCTGAATATTACACTGTATTAACAGACCCTTTTATAACAATTGTTGGGTCCAACAAGTATTCGATAATTTTGAACCAGCCCGTAAACATGTCTAAAAATGCTTCTTTTTTCAACAAATTCATAAGAAGTTTTTGAATAGTTGTTGATTGTCTCTCTTGCTAATCAGTTTTTGAACAAAACCTCATATTCTATGAAAAATGGTTGAAACCAATGAGGCTTTATGGAGCGTCCTTTTCGAGAGCAGTTGGAGAAACACATGTATAAACGTAATACTTTGTCCTTACATTTAAAGGGATAGTTGAGTTCTGGTGAGGAGAGTACAGTTTTGGTGAAACTGAATTTTAGTAACCAAAACCTACATCATTACATTACAAACTGATAGTAATAACTAGAAAGGAACACAAAATTCCAAATGACGTAGTAAAGATCATGTTATCATTCAAAAAGCGCCGTTAAAAAGTAAGCAGGCGCTCTCTAAACACTCATCGGTTTCAACCATTTTGAATAAGATATTGTGCATGTGATGTTTTGTTGAAATAGTGATTAGATAGAGAAATAACCAACAACTATTAACATACCTATTTTGTAACTTTTTGAAAAGAGGAAGCATTTTTTTGAATTTTTAACGGCTGGTTCAAAATTCTCTAATAAACCAGGGGCCCCAGCTTTATTACAAATTGTTACGTTTATGCATATTTCAGCCGTTTCTGAACCGATTCTGATCAAATAAAGTTTATTCTGTCACTAAAATATTATGCTCTTTAAAATTCTACACTCAGTTTTTCATTATCTCACAAAAAATGATTATGTGTAGCGCCCTCTCTACCAAAACTCAACTATCCCTTTAAGGTACGGACAAAGTAGAGTAATTTTTCTGCCATTTTGTTTATACAAATTAAAGGTGTTTTTGAGTATATAATACTACTAATGATTTCATACATGTTCTCATTTGACCAATCATTATAATTCTAAACTTGGTTTTAGTAAGTCATTGTTTATTGCATGCATTGTTATTAGGCCTTACTTACAAAATAATTATGATCCATTTTGTACCATTTGTCAGTAATGGTGGCCACTAATTTGCATATCTATAAGTCATGCATGTCACGACATTCATCAGAACAGTCTTATTGACATTCCTTCTCATCGAAATAATGAATATGAACATTGCATTTGTATATGTTTTGTTTGCTTAGTTGCTGAAACACTTTTTTTTATCAGTTCAAAATGGACGAAATGGCGTCAATTTGCGGCCATTTTGAATGTGCTAATTATATTTGTGTATGTTATATGAGTAAATCATACAATTGATAATTATTTCATTCCCATAAAGTGTTTAAGACAGTGATTATAAGTGTTACATTCAGTAGGCCTAAATTTCCCCAAAATAATCAATTTTGTACGACTTTTCTGTCATGGCGGCCACTAATTTGCATATTTTGGCATCTTTTTTTTCACTAAATACATCAGCGTTATCTTGGGTATGTTCCTTTTGATATAAGACATAATTTTAGACAGTAAATTTACATGTTTTGATCGCCCGGTTGCAAAGTAGTTGAATAAACACGTTTTACAGGCTTTACAAAGGTGTCATTTTGGCGGCCATTTTTTTTATGCAAATTAGATGGTCAATAAGTCAAAATTATGGTTGAGAACAGGGCTTATCTGATTCAGCACCCCCAAATTATGTAAAATAGTTTGATTCCCAACTTTTTCCCCAAAATGCTTCTAGGTTCTTATAAAGAGCTCTTTTTCAGAAATCCGTCTAGATTATGAGCGAGCGGAGAGAGCTTGAAAATTTAGCCATTTCATAGCGGAAAATTGCCATTTGTTTTAATATATTGTATGGGTTTATTCGTTTTTATTGCATATGATATGGCGATATGAAGGGTTATATATAAACAGGTTGTGAAATATTATGTATGCTAGCGAGCGGAGGGTAAGAATTAAAATTAAAAACATTAATTTCGCCATTTGAACTAAGTAGAAAGTTAGTTAGGGTAATAAGTATTAATACTTACGAATCAAACATATGAATTATAAATACTTATGAATAAAAATGGAAGAAGAATAATTGCGCCATTTGGACTAAGTGAACAGTTAGTTAGGGTATTAATTATTAATACTTATGCATCAAAATGGAAGAAGAATAATTGCGCCATTTGAACTAAGTGGAGGGTTAGTTAGAATAATATTTATTTCAACTTATGAATCAAAATGGAAGAAGAATAAGTGCGTCATTTGAACTAATTGGAGGGTTACTTACGGTAATATTTATCAAAACTTATGAATAAAAATGAAAGAAGATTAATTGCGCCATTTAGACTTTGTGGATGGTTATAGTTAGGGTAATACTAATTTATGAATCAAAATGGAAGAAGAATAATTGCGCCATTTAGACTTAGTGGATGGTTATAGTTTGGGTAATACTTATTTATGAATCAAAATGGAAGAAGAATACTTGCGCCATTTGAACGAACTGGACAGTTAGATTTTAATTATAAATACTTATGAATTAAAATGGAAAAAGAATAATTGCGCCATTTGAACTAAGAGGGTTATTTTCGGATTTTCTGCAATTACCCATCGACTGCATTTGATATGCTGAGCTGCAGAGTCAAATTCAGTGAAGCGAGTGCAGTAGTGATTATTAATTTTGTAAGTTCCTAAAAAAAATCCCACTCTAGAAAGTAGATATAGACCGGGTTACTATTTGTGGCGAGTCTGTTTTCAATAATACAGCAAAATGAAACAATCCGTGGTTGAGCTAGTTTTATAAAAACAAATAATACTACGGTCTTATTATCGTGCGTCAAGTAAATGCATCAACTCTCAGCTATGTTTTGATGATGGTTACTTTTAAGTTGATGGCGGCTAATTTTGAGTTGATGGCGGCTACGTTTGAGTTGATGGCGGCTACTTTTAAAGTGATGGTGGTATCTTTAGATTTGATGATGTTAACTCTTGATTTGATGATGGTCACTTCTGAGTTTAACTTGAATTGTCATAGACGTACACGCTGAGCGCATCTAACCTCGTTGACCGAGAAATACTTATTTTGATTTGTTTGAATATCTATATACATTTGTTTGAGTTTATACTTATGGAGGATCCACACTCAGATTCAACTGATTATAACAGTGAGCGTGAATCAGACAAAGGATCTGGATCAGAGTCAGAATCGAGTTTTGAATTGACAGATCCTGAAGATAAAATTCCAAATGTGCGTCGGCAGCCAAAATGGAGTGCCAGTTATACAGATGCAACGTACAGACGTACAGAATTGAGCCTGTGGCTGAGCAAATTCATGACAAAAATCCCACTCTAGAAAGTAGATATAGACCGGGTTACTATTTGTGGCGAGTCTGTTTTCAATAATACAGCAAAATGAAACAATCCGTGGTTGAGCTAGTTTTATAAAAACAAATAATACTACGGTTTTATTATCGTGCGTCATGTAAATGCATCAACTCTCAGCTATGTTTTGATGATGGTTACTTGATGGCGGCTAATTTGTAGTTGATGGCGGCTACTTTTAAAGTGATGGTGGTATCTTTAGATTTTATGATGTTAACTCTTGATTTGATGATGGTCACTTCTGAGTTGATGGCGGCAACCTTTGATTTGATGACGGTCACTTTTGAGTTGATAGCGGCTACTTTTAACCCTAATAAGGCCGGGGGGCCATAATGGCCCCCTCCCCCATCCGGATTTTTTGTTATTGCTCCAAAACGCTATAAGATGACGCGCCACTGCTTGGTGACTTTTTTCTTTCGGGTCTTGCGCACATTTTAAAACAAAAAATTCGAAAATCTGACCTACCGTTACAAAGTCACGTGTCACCTTTTGTAATTGCATGTTAGCCCGAAAATTGCTCAATTTCGTGATTTGTGTACAAAACATATGGAAATATAAATGTTTGTCAATTGAGGTATATCATTGGTTATTTGGTGTTGTTTACATTTTATATGTTGGTTTTGGGGTTCAAAATAGTGAAATTTTAGTTAGAAATAAAATAAACAACAAAAACAATAAAATACAAGTTTTAAAAAACAAAGAAATACATAAGAAATTATCAACACAAATGAAAACATAAGGAAGAACCTGGCTCTTCCCAATTTTTTTGTCGTATTATTATTCCAAATGCTCTAAAGAATATATGTAGTGAAAACCAGAGTTTAATTATGAAGAATATATGATTTATGGGTAAAAATATGAATTTCAGGACTTATTTGCATAAATCCTGTAAATTACCATAAATATGCAAATTAATGATTTTTTTCAAAACAAATTAAAATTACCATTGTATTCTATACACTTCACTTATCATGCGTGTAAATGTTCACAGCTATCGGCCTCTCCGGCCGTAGGAAGACCTCAAATAGCCCGGCTTTTTTAGGGTTAAAGTGATGGTGGTTACTTTAGATCTGATGATATTAACTCTTGATTTGATGATGGTCGCTTTTGAGTTTATAGCGGCTACTTTTGAGTTGATGGCGGCTACTTTTAAAGTGATGGCGGCTACATTTGAGTTGATGGCGGCTACATTGAGTTGGTGGTGGCTACTTTTAAATTGATGGTGGTTACTTTAGATTTTATGATGTTAACTCTTGATTTGATGATGGTTAGTTTTGAGTTGATGGCGGCTACTTTTGACTTGATGGCGGCTACATTTGAGTTGATGGCGGCTACATTTGAGTTGATGGCGGCTACATTTGAGTTGATGGCGGCTACTTTTTAAAGTGAGGGTGGTTACTTTAGATTTGATGATGTCAACTCTTGATTTGGTGATGGTCACTTCTGAGTTGATGGCGGCAACCTCTGGTTTGAGATGGTCACCTTTGCGTTGATAGCGGCTACTTTTGAAGGTATGGTGACAAGAAAATCAGCTGAAAATGGTATTTTAGCCCTTCAGAAAGCCACTTTCATGTAGATTCCGAATAAAACAACCGTTTTGCATTTGGAAAATTATTTATAATTATATGAGGACCTGAAAATTTACTTAGATAATGCCCTCCAAACAAATTGAGTCCGGCCGAAGAAAAATGACGTCATTGTTGTGATCTCACATGCAGGCAACTTGAATTGTCATAGACGTACACGCTGAGCGCATCTAACCACGTTGACCGAGAGATACTTATTTTGATTTGTTTTAATATCTATATACATTTGTTTGAGTTTATACTTATGGAGGATCCACACTCAGATTCAACTGATTATAACAGTGAGCGTGAATCAGACAAAGGATCTGGATCAGAGTCAGAATCGAGTTTTGAATTGACAGATCCTGAAGATAAAATTCCAAATGTGCGTCGGCAGCCAAAATGGAGTGGCAGTTATACAGATGCAACCGTACATAATTGAGCCTGTGGCTGAGCAAATTCATGACAATTTCCCCAGATTTCTAATTCTTATTTCATTATTTGTCTCCACAAATACGACAAATATAATTGCCAAATAAAGGCGCATAAAGGAATCGCTTCGAGGAAGTCTCCGATATGATTATAGCAACCATATATACCCATCACGGTCTTCCGGCCATCAGCACGCAAGAGCGCTCCGGCCAGCGCAGGCCGAGCCTAACCTTGTCATAATGAACCCTAGTAGCCCCTAGTGGGCGGCTTCATCCGGTCACGTCTCAAAACACAGTGTACACAAATTGCGGTGTTTCGCACTCAAATTCATCTTTTTATGCGGCAATAAAATGACAAAGCATCGATGATGTGATGGATCTATTTAATAATATTTACGGAAATATATTAACAAAACATTCATAATTACCTTAGTTTTGAGCAAAATATTTCTTTTCCCGAAGTAAACAAATCCAAAACTCAAGTCGTTGGCGAGCGTGAGGCAGGTTTTCAATAAGCGGTTGAACATAGTCAATCAATTTCTGGGCATCGATATCATACACGTGGTCTACGCCTTTTGCAAATTAACAACAAAACTACAAAAGAGCGCTAAGTTCAGTTCACCTGGTCCGACCGAGTAACTAAAACATAATCCCGAGATTATCAGGGCTTTTTTGTGCCGTTTTTGCAGTTAATCGTTCTTGTATTTGTTTCAAAAGCCATGCAAACATGTTAAGAAATAGTCTAGAATAGGTGCGATCGTAATAATCTTGCATTTTCGTTACTTTTCAGAACTTTGAATAGGTAGTTGGCGCGGCAGCTAGCTAGCGAGAGCATAACCTGTCTTGCCGCGCGGACCCCCCGAAACTCCGGTAGACCTGCTCGCACTCGCTAGGTCCTTCCCAGTCGGCCCTCGCTAATTTAACTTTTGAGTTTTAACTCCGCCTCTTAAGTGGATCTTTAGGGAAAACGGTGCAGGCTAATACTTTCCTTAGATGTGTTGCTGCATCCTACTAAAATTCATTCCTGAGGCAAGTTCAGTTAATCCTCAATTTTCAAGCAAATACGAGTTTGTTTTACTAGCAAGTCAAAGTGTTTGCATTGAACCACGTTGTAAACAATTCTCGCTCTTCCGTGTTATTGCCTGCATGTGATGTCATGAATCATAAGCTCATCGCTCCGCTATAAACACCTTTTTAGGAGTATGGAACGCCGACCCGAAAAAGAGCAAAAATGTGCAGGAAATGTTCCTTTTTTGCCCAACTTAAGGATTTTTTTGAAAAAAATAATGTGGTATATCAATAAAGGCACATATTCAAAGTTATCAACCTGAATCAAAGCCGGGATTTCCCCCCTCCTTTAAAGTGATAGTGGTTACTTTAGATTTGATGATGTTAACTCTTGATTTGATGATGGGAAAATCTAAGAAACGCACATTACCTTCAGTTTTTATATCTAATGGCCGTAAAATTGAATCAGAGAAAGGTATGGCTGACATATTTAATAAGTATTTGTGTAATATTGATACCACAATAGGAACAAATATTCAGGAAACTCCTGCTCATTTTACTGATTTTCTTGGCAATCAAACGGAACGTTCTTTATTTTTTGTACCCACAAATGAATGTGAAGTTATAAGTATTGTAAATAATTTGAAAAGTTCGTTTTCTTCTGGTCTTGATGATTTAAATTCATGTTACCTTAAAGATGTGATATTATGTATATCGCGTCCATTAACTCATATATTTAATATTTCATTATGTACTGGAATTGTTCCCGACTCTTTTAAATCAGCAAAGGTTATCCCTGTATATAAGAACAATAACCCAAATCAAGTTGAAAATTATCGCCCCATATCTCTTTTGTCGCCTATATCAAAGATCCTTGAAAAATCGTTTATAATAGATTAATGCAACATATGTGCAGGAAAGTAATATACTTACTCAAAACCAATTTGGGTTTAGACCAAAATGTTCCACAGAAGTGGCTCTTTCATACGCCGTTGAACAAATAATATCTGCTTTGGGCAAAAAAGAAAATACTGTAGGCATTTACCTCGATTTAAGTAAAGCATTTGATTCTTTGGATCATCGCATTCTTTTATACAAATTGCAGTTTTATGGAATTAGAGGAGCACCATATGAATGAAGAAAACAACGTACTTATTTTAATAATGTATATTCCGAATCGTTATCTGTCAATTGTGGTGTCCCGCAAGGGAGTATACTCGGCCCCCTACTGTTTCTTCTTTATATAGATGATATTGCTAATACCTCACAATTTTTGCATTTTATATTGTATGCCGACGATACAAATATTTTTGTTTCTCATAATGATATAATGACACTTGTTAATATTGTTAATCGTGAATTACACGAGGTTTCAAACTGGTTTAAAGCGAATAAGTTGTTAATTAATCTTGATAAGAGTAAATTTATGATATTTTCTTTGAAAAATGGCCGTCCCCCTGATTTTGATATTCAAGTAAAATTGAATTGAATTTTTTAATTTTTTATTTTATTTTCACTTTCATAAAAACAATAGCATACATTTGTACAAGTATACAATAATACAAAATAGCATTACAATACATAAGCACAGGGGAAAAAAAAAAAAAACAGATATGAAGAGTGGAAGGATTGTCTGGAAGTTACAAAGAACTTATAAATAGACAATCCTCAGGGCAAGCGAATAAAAGCTATACATACAACGACAAAAATTTAAATTACAAATTTAATTACTAAAAATTACTAAAATTTATTAAGACAAGAAAGAGAGAGAAAAAAAAAGTTGTGTTGCATCTAAATTTGTAGCATTAAGTATGAATTGAGCTTTCTTTTAAAGTTGCTTAAGGTTTTACACTGCTTAATTTCAATAGGTAGTCTATTCCATGATAACGGACCTTTGCATAAAAATATAGAGTTTGAGAATTGGATAATATGTATTTGGCAAAAGTGCACAAATTAAATTTCTTAGGGGGGTTTGATGATGATAAGCTATCATGGAAAAATCATATTGATTATGTTTGTAGTAAAATTAGTATGTCAGTAGGTATTATGAAAAAACTTCGTCCCTTCCTTCCTGTGAATATATTGTTTACTCTCTACAACGCCCTTGTGTTACCTTATTTGGATTATTGTAATCTTGTTTGGGGAAGGGCGAGCTCTTGTTATATAAAACGTCTTTTTATCTTACAAAAAAGAGCGATTAGACTTTGCTGTAACGCAGCTTACCATGAACACACAAGTCCCCTCTTTATAGTATACAACTAAATACGTTACCATTGCGCGATTTAATCAACTGAAAACAGGAATGTTTGTTTTTTCATTTTAAACGCAAGCTTCTCCCGACCATATTCAATTATTTCTTTATAGAAAATAATCAAGTTCATGATGTCAATATAAGACGTAAACATAATTTATACTTGCCATTATTACGTTTAACTTTGACTCAAGCAAATTCAATTCGATATCATGCATCAGTTCTTTGGAATTCTTTAGACTCATCAACACAACAATTACCTTCCGTAAATTGCTTCAAGAAAACATTGAAAACAATTTTAATGAATTCATTGTGAAATTATACTTTGAATTTTTTTTCCATCGTATACAAATTTGTCCACACCAATAAACTAGTGTGTGTGTGTGTGTGTGTATTTGATTTGTTTTTGTTGTTGTTGTCCTTTTCTGTTTTTTTAATTAATGTTATTGTTTTCTTTGTAATTGATTAATGTTGCATTATCTTTTAAGTTGTATTTTATTGTAAGGGGTGCTTTTTATACAAGCTTATAGCTTTCTAAAGTGATCCCCAGTACACATTTTACACTGTATTATATCTTGTATTTTAAATTGTGAATAAACTGAATTGATGATGGTCACTTTTGTGTTGATAGCGGCTACTTTTGAGTTGATGGCGGCTACTTTTAAAGTAATGGTGGTTACTTTATTTGATGATGTTAACTCTTGATTTGATGATGGTTACTTTTGAGTTGATGGCGGCTACTTTTGAGTTGATGGCGGCTACTTTTGAGTTGATGGCGGCTACTTTTGAGTTGATGGCGGCTACATTTGAGTTGATGGCGGCTACTTTTAAAGTGAAGGTGGTGACTTCTGAGTTGATGGCAGGTACTTTTGAGTTGATGGCGAATACATTTGAGTTGATGGCGGCTACTTTAAAAGTGATGGCAGTTACTTTATATTAGTGATGGTTACTTTTAGTTGATGGCGGCTACTTTTGCGTTGGTGATTGGTACTTTCAGGGGAAAACACCCACTATCCACGCAAAAGCAATCACTGTTAACTGTGTGTTCCCCTTTTGGCGGATTTTGTTGAACGCGAAAAGGGCAAATGAGTGATGGTGATAAGAAATGAGTTGATGGTGGTAAGAAATGAGTTGATGGTGGTCGATGGCATAAAAAGCTATCACCATCAAGTGAATTCTTTCCACCACCACAGTTGCTCTTTTGGCGTTCCATACCATATAGTCTAGTGGGTAGAAGGGGTGTTCGTGCACCCCGATGAGACAAATTTTAACATAGGTCACTAAATGTAAAAGAAAATGCGTAGAAAATGATTAGCTATGTTAACAGGGCCAAAAAGTGTCCCATCTATCCTTTTTATGCAAATGTATGCAAATTAGGGTGTTAATTCAGACAAATTATATAATAATGTCTTTATTCCTATGTTCTAAGGGTCAAGGATTGTGATAAAACCATTGTTGAAGTTACCAGTTAGCTACATAACGTCATAATATGCAAATTAGCAGAACATTTGAATAAATGCTATATTTTCATTGCATATTATGATGATTATTCATATTTCCCCCATAGACTGCAACTTGAATCAAAGTTTCACTATCATAAAAACTGTGTGGGAGATATTCAAATATGATGACAAACATTGATTTGCTTTATTTACCGTTTTATGCCAATTTAGGCAAATTATTGACCCCATTACATGTTTTAAAGGAAAAAAATAATTTTCACGATATCTCAACCAATATTGCAGATAATTTAGTGTTAAATACGTCAACACATGGTTTTGAGGGTAACAAATCATGATTAACTTAGTCTTTAGGTCATCAAAGGATAATATGCAAATTAGGGCCAAAATTACCATAAAAACAAAATTATGCATACAATTACCATTGTAAGACTAATTTCCCACTGAAATCGAACTTGTTTTTAATGTATCCACACCATGAACACATATTTGAAGACACTCAATTCTACTTTCAATATTTGTACTTGTCCTTCTTATTGATGTATGCACATTTATGCAACATTTTGTTGCAATTTCAAAGCATTAACTATACATGCGGCTAACTGTGCATTTAAGTAGTAAACACGCAATATTTGCAGTGTCAAGAATCATAAATTGAGGGTCAGAAATCATGATAACCTTCATCTTGAAGTGACCAGCTGATTTTCTACATTTATGACGTCATATGCAAATTAGGGCCAACATTAGCATAACAGCACCGTGTTGTATAAAAATTACTTATATTTGACAAATGTGGCTGCTAGTGAATCAAATGTGGGTCTAAGTTGATTAGGATACGGTTAAGATAACGGGATGGGCAAATAACGTGGCACTCGTAATGATTTGAGTGGCGGTTTGGTCAGGTGAGCCACATGTGCAGGCTGGAAAACGTCTAAGGCCTCAGTGATGCATATCGGTATGGAACATGCTAACTCCTGTTCAGAGCCTGTTGAAGGTATCCCTTCCATACGATGAGGGTGTTAAAAGTCCGCCCTTGCAAAGTATGTATTGCTTGGTGCCTTGGTCATCGGTTATTGTGTGTAGTGCTCCTTGTGGAGGGCCAGCAGTGCGTTGCCGGCTAACACAGGCAGTTCGGCTGAAGAGGTTCTTAGGCATCCTGTGAATATTGGCATGGTTTCATTGAGCGTGACATCCTGTTTGCATGAATGTGTACTTGACATCAAGCTTGGGCAGCATACTCGGCGGCGCTGCTGACCAGAGCAAGGGCGCCGATTCGGAGTGTGGATGTTTCTCGCTCCAAGTAGAGCCTGCAAGGCGACAGAGTAGGATGGTCCATGAAGAAGCTTTGGCACGAATTTATTCAAGATTGTCTTTTGTTTGTCACTGATATACATATTTAAGAGCATGGGTGCCTTTACTGAGCCATAGAAAGTCATTTTCATAGACATCAAGGGCAACTAAACTCTCTGGCGCTGGTTTGCAGAAGAAAGTCGTTTTCGTTGTGTGATGGCAGTAGAAAGCTCCTCCTGGGACCTACTATAGATAATAATATGTCATTTGCTTGATAGAACAAAGGTGGTCCTTCATTGTATCTTTTAAGTGGACATTTTTAAGAAGTTGTTCTGCGATATAGTTTTGGTTTGTGTTAATTTGTGTCGGTGAGATGGTAGGGTGTATTTCAGGCCAGTCTGCAAGCGTGGCTGAAATCAGCTCGTTGAACTGTCATCTCTCATCTCTCTCTGGGCAAGTCCAAGGTATTCAAGGCATTCATACATTTTCATAATAGTCCATGTAAACCAGTCTCCCTTGCCCTACAATCCCTCTCCATCATGCCTTAAGATGAAATACTGCACACACAGTTGAAGTACAAACACTACGTGCTAAAGCTTCTTCATGGACCAACCTCGTCTGTTGCCTTGAAGGCTCTACTTCGGGTGCGAAAATCCATACTCAGGACGACGCCCTTGCTATGGTCTACAGTGATGGCGAGTATGCTGCCCCAGCTTGGTGCCGAGTACCAATTCATGCAAAAGGGATGTCACGCTCAATGAGACCATGACAATGATCACAGTGTAGCACCGACTTTTTTGGGGTGGGGGTGAGGATCACCAATTATCGAAACAATTACCAAACGCAGTGGAAGTCTTAACAAATATTGCATATAACAGGAACTTTTCTTTCATTAGTACCTATGCAAATGATTCACCCTTTTTCTGTCGGTTCCACAGGATAAACGTTCACACAAACATTACACACACCAAGTACATCACATATACAAACAATTCAATCGTACCACGAACACCGAGAACATATCACAGGATATACAGTTACACAATCAAAGCAGTCACGCTCATTCTATCACTACACACAAGAGTCTGAAATCTAGACTATTACTCATTGTATATGTGAATATATATAGGGATGGCTTTTCCCTTTATTACTTAAAACTTATTTACATACTATTTACAACTGCATGGGAGTTAAAACTCCAAGACACTATTTAACTTGACATTGTTGTATATGTCATAAAGTGTCATAGACACGTATAATAATCTATAATTTATTCATCACTACTTGACAAAGCTAACTTGCCTTGAAAGTTATCGAACTTCTAAAAACTAATAGAAGTTAAACAAAACAATGCTATTAAACTAAATTATTAACTACAATCAATGCTAACCTACAAGGTCATAACTTATCAATAACTTCTACATCTAAATCCTATATAATAACATTTGGACATGAGGGTTCAATTCCCAAGTGGTATGGGTTGAGGCGACGGCCTTCATTGTAGTTGAAGTAACAACGTTGTCTCCTGAACAGAAGAAATATTAAATATTGTCAGCAACAATTCATTTGATGTTGTCTCAATGGAAGTCAGAGACAGAAGAGCAAAGTGAATAATACTAAAATACCTTTAATATTATTATCTAAATTATAAATCCTCATGTCGACACATTACAACTAAATAGTTAGTAAATATTTACAGAAAAACATGCAACATATATGATGACGATAATACTGTCTGTTTAAGAAGGCTTTATATGAACTAGTAAGCTCTGGTTGTGATATTGCGCCCCATGTGCGAGCTTGTAGCGACAATGGTTGACCTGACAATATCACTTGATTTGGAAAGTCCCCAAATTAAATTCCCATCGCAATTTGGTATAAAATAATGCTTCACGCGCGCAGCCAGAATAACAGAGAGTATTATTGTCATTGTATAATATCTTCATTGGTTAGTAATAATCAGAGATAACTTTAATAAGTTTACAAGTTCAAAGAATGATCAATCACATGATTCAATAGCATTGGATAACACAATCACCCATCTCTACAAAAGCTTCATACAAAATCCATTCAAATCTCACAACTGCATAGCCATCCACTCTTAAGAAATACATAGTGTTAACAGTTGATTACAAATGAGTAAGATATTCAAAAATTGTAATAATGTGCTTACCTGAACAGAAGAAATATTAAATATTGTCAGCAACAATTCATTTGATGTTGTCTCAATGGAAGTCAGAGACAGAAGAGGCTGATGGTGCTGAGAAGATGCCTGACTTTGAGATGGGTTATACCATTCCCAACTAAAAGGTAAAAAGCTTAATTGCTTTCATTAATATATGTTCAGGATAAGCATTTAACATTAAAATCACACAGCATTAATACAGTTGATACATAACATAATCATATAAATAGCTTTCCCGACTGGAGAAAGATAAACAGTCATAATTAATATGTTATGCACATTAATGTGTAGGCCAGGGCACCCCTTGGTCAACATAATGGAATGATCCACACAGGGTACCTTTCTTTTGTCTGGCTGACCAAACATAACTTGACCGAACAATGTTTGAACAATTCTTATCTTCTCCCCCTTCACAAAGGAAGGGTCCATAAACTTGACGTTTGTGAACAGCACAATGGCACACCATTAGACTGTGATATAATGCACATAGCTAAATGGGCATATACATTGAGTACCTACATAGCTGTATGGAATGTACAAAACTGTACAAGATAAAAAGAATAATATAGCGGTTCAGTTCATGAACTCACCTAGTACAATCACTCATAATAATAATATATATTAATGTTGCCACTAAACAGGGGCTACATATTCTTCCGCCCTAAAAGCAGATGTCCTCATCACGACAACAGCCGACATACAATTCTTCATGAAGCTTATTATAAATACACAATGTTAGTGACTATCTTTAGATGTCACTGTGTAGTCTTCATGGGAGGCGACTTGATACAATGGAGTCCCACGGTCTGTCCCGAGTCTTCCTGACTCATGAATCATAATGGCGACGCCAACTAATTCATGGTCCTGCGGAATCCATAATGTCGGTCAGAATATGTTCAGATATGGAGATTCATCTTGGCATCAGATGAACGGTGCGAAGTACTTTATACTTCCCTTATCCCAACGTTCATCCTTGTATGTATCTGTCTTCAGGGTGAACTGCAGCTTCGCGTTGAAGTAAACTCCGCTTCATTGTTTATACGCGACAGGTGGCATCAAAGTTCAGAAAGTGTAGAACAATGAGCGCTGCATCCCCCACTGTCATCTTTGGTGGCTGTACTAGCTCCTGTCCAGCGTTGCAGACCGGGACAGGCTATAAGTTGCATCTGGCAGATCTGATGGCGGCCACAGGTAGATCCCTCCTTCCTACCACTTAGATATGAGAACCCTCATTCCTAGGACATGCCCTAACATTAGCATACTATGGCATATTGACTAAGAAGGAATCTACAATTATCTAATACAAAAAGCAAACATATCTCGGTATACCTATGAAATAGTATCTTTTCATATTATACGAGTAAATAAGAACTACGTCATGTGACATGAATAAGTACGATTTAGTTTACAACAAATCGGTCATCAAAGCTCGCATTTGCTGAACGAGAGCCAATTTAAAATCTACATCGTGCTGAGTACCAGGTTGATCATACGTAAGCCTACTAGGTCCGACACCTTTATTGTTCCTGGTAGAGTTTCTACTTACTTTTACATTTTCATCGACTCCGGCATCCGCACGATCACCATCACTAGAATCACGCACATCCGCCTCAACATCCACAATCACACCATTATCAGCTGCGTCGCTTTGCGCAACTGTCTGATTATTAACCTCTTCGACAACAATATCAGGATTATCAAAATTATTATTTTGAGTGATATCATTCACATTTTGTACATGCTCAGGCCTGTCGTTATGGTTATTGTCATGGTGATCTATGTCATCAGACAAGTCGGTCGTGAAGATGTCCCCATCATCGTCTTCATCTTCTGCCTCACTAGTTACTGTGTTAGCAGTACTTCTACTACGTGGGGTCGCTTGTTTATGCCTAGTAACTGGCGGCTTGGTGGTTGGCAAGTCAGGGTCATTGGGTCTGTCGTTGGTAGGTCCATCATAGGGGAGTAGAAGGTTACGATGAAGGACTCTAGGAGTATCCGTGCTTCCTTCCTTTTGCACGCGGTAGACAGGGGAGTCACCTATCTTATGTAGGATGACATACACGTTGTCACCCCACCTGTTTGCTAGCTTATGCTTGCCGCGCAAGTGCACGTTCTTCACCAGAACACGGTCATCTACCTCCAAAACAGGGGCATTAGCTTTAAGGTCATATTGCTTTTTGTTAGCGTTACTACGGTTCGCCATATTTCTTGACGCTATATCGTATGCTTCCTTAAGCTGTTCCCGTAGATTCTTGACGTATGCTGACTTGTCCTTTTCTGTCGGCCACTGAGGGTCAATGCCAAAGGCAAGATCAATGGGCAGGCGAGCATTCCTGCCGAACATCAGGAAATATGGAGAGAAGTGTGTTGTATCGTGCTCACAAACATTGTAAGCGTGTACAAGGGGGCTGACATGTCTTCTCCATTCAGACTTACCCTTGTCGGAGAGACAACCTAACATGTCTAGCAACACACGGTTAAACCGTTCTACGGGGTTGGATTGGGGATGGTATGGGGTAGTGCCGACTTTCTCTACTCCGGCCATGCTGCATAATTCCTTGATCAACTTGGAATTAAAGTCCTGTGCTTGGTCGGTTAGAATCTTGGCTGGCCAACCATAATGAACAATAAAGTTCTCCCACAGGGCTTTCGCCACTGTCGAACTACGTTGGTCTTTGGTTGGGACTGCTACAGAGTACTTACTAAAGTGGTCTGTCATGACTAGGACATTTTCTACCCCTCCATTGTCTGGTTCTATGCTCAGAAAATCCAAGCATTGAAGTTCTAATGGCTGAGTAGTCACGATGGTGCCCATTTCTTCCCGCTCCTGTTTCCTTTTCCGTTTAATGCACCTGACACACTGGTCAATCCATTTCTTGTTGGTTGACGCCATAAACGGAAAGTAGAAACGTGTTTTTGCAAGCGAGGCACACTTATCAAAGCCTAAATGACCGCAGTCATCATGGATCCCACGCATAGCTTGGCCAATGAAGCTGTGCGGGATTACTAATTGAAGCCGTACCTCACCTGACAAGGGGTCTTTAGTTTGTCGGTACAAGACACCCTTTTGTAAAACAAACCTTTTCATTTCCCGGAATAGCACGCGCAGGTGTGGGGAAGCTTCTTTCCTATCTTTAGGAGATGGGTGGGAACCTGATTCGATGAATGTCCTTACCTTTCCAATGTCTGGGTCGTCCATCTGGAGTTGATGCCAATCGGTGACACGAAGACCTGGGAGGGAGTCGTTACCTTGTAGACTATGTATGTAGGGGTCTGGTATGGACGAGGGTTGCATTGCAAGACTTGTTGCAATTACAACTGGTGAGGACTGGGAAGGATAGTTGGGGGGTGTGCTTACCTTGTAGCTTACTTGTCTCATTGGCTGGTTGCTGGACATAGCCTTGGAATAATGCTGATACTTCAGAATTATCCATCTGCTGGACCCTAGACTTTAGGAACTCTACTTGGGTACTTACCTCTTCCTGGATCTGGTGGTCATCAGGTTCTAGGCCCGGCCTCCTGCTGAGAGAGTCGGCATCGTTCAAGTTCTTTCCTGGGCAGTACCTAATTTCAAAATCAAACACAGACAAGTTTGCTACCCACCTCTGGCCGGTTGCATCAAGTTTGGCATTGGTCATGACATAGGTTAGGGGATTGTTGTCCGTAATGACAATGAACTTCTCACCATAGAGGTAGTCAGCAAACTTTTCAGTAACTGCCCACTTGAGACATAGGAACTCACGTTTCCAAGCGCAGTAATTTCGTTCAGTCTGGCTGAGGCCACGTGAGGCGTAAGTAATTACCCGCTTTATGTCGTCCTGCTCTTGGTACAGAACGGCCCCTAGACCAAACCCAGATGCATCGCAATGCAGCTCAAAGGGTTTTGCCAGATCGGCAAAGCCTAGGACTGGTGCAGTTGTGAGCAGCTTCTTAAGTGCCAGGAAAGCATCCTCACACCTATCGGTCCACTTCTCGCGAAAGGGTTCAAGCTGGGCTCTCCTTACCTTAGACCGATCAGCTGGCGTACTGGATGATTTCCTAGGCATCGACAAACCTACCAGCAGATCATTCAGTGGTCGGCATATCTTGCTGAAGTCTTTGCAAAACCTCCGGTAGTAACCGCAAAATCCTAACCACTGCCTGAGCTGCTGGACATTGTTTGGTCGTTGCCATTCGAGCACATCCTTGATCTTGGATGGGCATCGAATTCCTTTACCACTTATCTCATGCCCGAGATGGGAAACTGTCTGGTAAAGGAAGTGGCATTTCTCCTTTTCAAGTTTAAGGCCAGGGTCTCGGACCCTCGTGAGCACTTTCAGAGTGCAGTCAATGCATCCTTGCATGGTCGGTGCATGTATGACAATGTCATCTATGTAGGCGATTGCTTCTCGCAAGGAGCAATCACCTAAGCACCTCTCCACGACCCTTTGCATTTGGGCTGGACTGGACTATAAGCCTTGTGGCATGCGAGTAAATTCATACAAGCCAAATGGGGTATCGAAAGCGCTGAATTGCCTATCTTCTTCACGGAGAGGAATCTGAAAGAATGCGCCTTTCAGATCCACAACCGTGAAGAACTTGGACCCGTGGAGTGAGTTGAATAGGTCCTCTACCTTTGGTATGCTGTACGCATCTGGGATAACCCGCCGGTTTGGTTGACGGTAATCTACCGTTATCCTTAGTTTCCCAGATTTCTTGCGCACCAGGCATACGGGTGAACTGTATGCACTGGTAGAGGGCCTTATCAACTCTGCGTCCAGGAGGCCCTGAAAGAGCTGTCTAGCTTCTTCGTACATGTTTTGAGGAATGGGGCGTGCACGCGCATTCCACGGGGTCTTGTCAGTAAGCTTTATTACGTGCTCCACGCCCTTAGCACAGCCATAGTCATTATCTTCCTTGGCAAATAGCCCGTCAATTTGATCTAGTTGTTTCGTCAATGAGTCAACAATGTCTTGGGAAGTGTCACTAGCAATGTCGTAGTCACCTACCGAGTCGTCATCGTCATCTACTTTCTGGGGGGAGGAGGTAAAGAAGCATGGTACAGTCAGTCCTACAGAGTCAGAGTCATAGTCTTTAGTCATTAGTCCAGTCACATTAGCGCATACTTGAGCAAGTGGTCTATCCCACATGTAGGTAAATGCCTCCGCTATCACTTGTCTATTGTGGACAGTGATGGGGACATTGGTGTTGTTACTGATACTCACCTTCACTTTGGCTCTCCTGCCCAACACTTCCTGGATAGCATTTACAACATGAATGTCTTGGTTGCGATGAGGATTCTCCACCTCTTGCACCAAAACATTGTGCTTACCAGGGGGCAGGGAGCTGTACATGGTTCCAACTACCTGTATAGCCTGGTCAGGCATGATTTTGAGGGGGCGTCGCAGTCGACAACGAACTTGTCCTACTTTTCCTGTGGTAGGGTCTCCCATCCTCTCCTCATATGCAGCCTTCTGATAGCAGGCATATATTGAGGTGGGGATATCAAGGGCAGATAGAAATTTGGGGCATAAATGTACCCTGCATGCGGTTGCTAGGCTACGAAAAACGTTAGTTCCTACAATGGGTGATTTCAAGTATGGTGTTGGGGTTAGTGTTAGTGTTGAGGGTGAAAAACTGCCTCTAATCTGAGCTAAACACCAGCTTCCAGATTAAGCATCTAAGGTCACGAACTTTTTAATCGTGATGACCTTGAGTAGTAATCGATCAGTATCGCTAGTGTTTGTCAACACCAGAGACAAAATCACGCGAACACCCTTAAAATGGTAACGAAAACGCTTACATGGTTACGAATTAGAGAGCAAGCCGTAATGAAGATTTACCACATACATGTATTGAATACTATAATTTAAAAAAAACATTCAAACCATTCACTTGGTCGATACGATTTTAGTGAATATTCCCTATATTTAGTGAAATTTGTAACTAAACTCGCAAGAAATGTGCGTGACTCTCTTCTAAAAATTGAATGCCCGTCGCGCGCTGAGACATATGGCTAGCGTTAACGGTTTGCATAGCCGAAGATGTAGGCATAAATCCCGGTGACAGCACGGTAGCAAGTTCCGAGTAAATACCAATAGTATGTAACATGATATACTTTATTAAAATCGGTCACGTGATCACTAGGTGCTTGGTGGCCGAGTGGGTTAAGACCTGTCGCACGTGTATCACTTAACCAGATAAATCATAGAAGTGGGTTCGAGTCCCTGGTGTGGTTATTTTTTTTTATTATTATTTTTTTTTTAGCCATTATTCACAACAAATTTACTACAGTTTTTAACTCAATTATAAGTTCACTGTAATAAAATGTCAAAGATGTACAGACAATTCCCAGTGCTTAGTGACTTTTTTCGGGGGAGGGGGGGGGGGGGGGGGGGGTTGCGGGTGTATAATTAGACAAGAAATACATAAAATAATTAATGTTAACAACAATATAAACATAAGGAAGAACCTGGCTATTCAAATTTTGCTTTGTTGTATTATTATTCCAAATGGTCTAAAGAATTTATGTAGTGAAAACTAATGTTTGATTATAAAATAATGAAAATATGAATTGTATGACCTTATTTCTTTAAATTACTATAGATATTCAAATCAATACATTAATTAAAAAAATAAGATTTGCATTGCGTTTCATAATCTTCACTTAAGTAAAACTTCAAAAATTATCTAGGTTGACACCCTTTTTACATGCTCAGACAAACAAAAACACCACCATTTCAGTTCAGAATTGTGATTTTAATGCCCACCTAGCAACAGTAACACTAACACCAGCTCGATCTGTACTTGAAATGACTTTCATTTCGATCCCTATGGAAGTTGTTATCTCTATGGAGTTTTGCGTATACATGCTCAACACTAACACTATCGGGCAGATTAGCAGACGACGCTAAACACCAGCAACCACGTGCCACTGCCGGAAATACGAGGTCAAACCTCTAACACCAACTCATTTCAAGTACGGTGTTAAGGCTGCAGTTAGTGTTTAATAAACACTAACACTAGCTCAACACAATCTCTGATAGTATATTGCCATATCAATAAACACCGCCAGTCGGAAACGGAAGTTTGTACAACGGTGAAATCAGAGGTCATCACGTTAACACCATCCTAACACTAAGTCATTTCAAGTATGGTGTTTAAGCCCGATTTAGTGTTTAATAAACACTAACACCAGATTTAAACACCATACTTGAAATCACCCAATGACTGGGGAGGGGCAAGAGACGGGACAAGTGACAATTATCGCTAAGACATTTACCGGGGAGCCTATACCTACAATATTTTCAGGGAGGGAAATGGGAATGGATATATACCCTTCATACAGCACTGGCTGCCCATTCACACCTTCAATACGCAGTGACGAATT
This sequence comes from Echinarachnius parma, assembly GCA_037951105.1. Lineage (NCBI taxonomy): Eukaryota > Metazoa > Echinodermata > Echinoidea > Clypeasteroida > Echinarachniidae > Echinarachnius > Echinarachnius parma. The sequence goes on along the minus strand of JBAMJV010000249.1, from coordinate 46,097 downwards.
AACCAGTTGCTGTAGTGGATATGCGCTACTCAAGTGAGAGTCATAGAACTCTTTCTGGATTGTGGTGACTACACTGCCACTATCTATTAGACAGGTAGTTCGAACATGATCCTTACCAAGTGTACAGTTGGTCTCACAAGACTCTCCTACCAATCCAGGGGGAATTTCTACTCCTAAATTAGACTGAGAATTATGATGTTGTTGGGGTACTACCTTAGGGCGCTTTTTATTTCGGCCTCTCGTCCGCCCACTAACGGAGGTCCTTACACGTTTGGGTGATTGAGAGTTTGGGAGGGGGTAAGTGGGGATTGGGGGAAGGAGGGGGCACTCTCTACAGTCATGGCCTCCCAGGCCGCAAGGATGTCTTTCCTGCGGGCCAAATTCTTGTTCTTCAATTCCTCATTGGGGCGATTTTTGCATTCCCTTTCGAAGTGGTCGAACTCACCACAATTATAACAAACGAGTACCCTAACTGGGCAATTCCTATTGGCCGAGTTTGTTTGAGTCTTAGGGGGACCTTGCCTATTCTGAGGGGGCCTGTTCTTCTTTTGGGAGTTAGAGGGGTTCCCTTGATACATCAATGGGGCAGGAGGTGGAGATGGAGGTGGTGGCGGTGGTGGTGGGGATGGGGATGGGTAGGGGAGGTATGGGTTGGGCGCGCCGAGCTGCTGGGCGTAACTTTTAACGGTGCGCTTTTGCGTGTATTTCGCATCACGCGTTGCTTCGGCCTCTCGAATGAGGCTAATTAACCTACAAAAAGGGGGCGCAACAATTTGTTGGTGGAGGTTTGTCACAGAGAGGATGTACTCATCCTGGCATCCCATCCTAAACCTACCCAAAAGTTTTTGGTCTGCCGAGTCTGGTACAAACTCTCCTACCTCCACCAACTTGTTTATTTTCAACTGTACCCTCTTTAAGAAGTCTGAGGGCTTTTCTCCTTTGTCCTGGCTCATGCACATGAACTCAGTAAGGAGAAGGGACTTGTTTCCACTGCGCCATAGACATTGTCCAAAAAGGATACAAGTCCATGGGCAGTGGGGCTAGGGGACACTTGCCTGGCAAAGTCTTTTGCAGGTCCGCAAAGCCTAGTAACGATTTCGCGCCTTTTAGTTTGCTCGTCAATTGAGGCCATTGATGCAACCTCAATTGCGACATCCTTAAATGTCTCCCAGTCTACCTCGCCTTGTTTTGGTGGCTCTTTTCCTGAGAAGAGGCCAAGACGGGGAAGACGTGGAGCATTAACTACGCCATGACTAGGGGCAGGTGGCGGGGAAGGGGAGCTAGGGGTAGGGGCAGGAGGTGTATGCAGGGGGCTAGGGGTGAGGACAGGGGGAGGGCTACCTATTGAACACCCTTTCACCAATTTTTCAAGTTCGGAAAGGCTGAGCCCAGACTCTACCAGAAACTTACCCAAGGTGTCATTGTCGGCACCAAGGGATGGCGTATCCTTAACAGGGACAGGGGAAGGGTTGTCGTTGAAAGACATGTTACAAGTAAATCAAATCCTATACAAACTAGAAAAAAAAATAACGACACGAACAATATAAACCAGATTTCCGACAAATGCAAGTAACGAGGAGAAAACTCTAACGACCAGAAAATATGAGAAGTGAACAATAGATATGTTCCGACACCTAAGAAAACAAAAACAACAACAAGAACGACAACTTGATAAATTGATCAAAGTGAAATCATGTATACTAACGAAGAAAACCAAATAAAACAATTCCAAGACCAATAACCTAGCAATTGAGACTATACTATACCTTAGATAGCCTTAAAACCAGTTGCATCAAACAATAAAAGAAGTAAACCGAAATACCCTACAAGTACCAGTTTACTATAATCATAACAGCCTATTAATCAAAGCAAGGGGTCAAGGTCAAGTCATTACATTAAGTTAGTAAGTCATTTAGTAGGTCACTTTCAAAGTTAATCTTAAAGTTGTATGTCATACGATCAGACAAGAACATGTTACTAAAACAAAAACAAAAACAAAAGAATTTGACTTTAGCAAAAGTGAAAATAATCAAAATTCAAAATATACTAAAAACATAAACCTCGCTCTGCTACCAATTGTAGCACCGACTTTTTTTGGGTGGGGGTGAGGATCACCAATTATCGAAACAATTACCAAACGCAGCGGAAGTCTTAACAAATATTGCATATAACAGGAACTTTTCTTTCATTAGTACCTATGCAAATGATTCACCCTTTTTCTGTCGGTTCCACAGGATAAACGTTCACACAAACATTACACACACCAAGTACATCACATATACAAACAATTCAATCGTACCACGAACACCGAGAACATATCACAGGATATACAGTTACACAATCAAAGCAGTCACGCTCATTCTATCACTACACACAAGAGTCTGAAATCTAGACTATTACTCATTGTATATGTGAATATATATATAGGGATGGCTTTTCCCTTTATTACTTAAAACTTATTTACATAATATTTACAACTGCATGGGAGTTAAAACTCCAAGACACTTTTTAACTTGACATTGTTGTATATGTCATAAAGTGTCATAGACACGTATAATAATCTATAACTTATTCATCACTACTTGACAAAGCTAACTTGCCTTGAAAGTTATCGAACTTCTAAAAACTAATAGAAGTTAAACAAAACAATGCCATTAAACTAAATTATTAACTACAATCAATGCTAACCTACAAGGTCATAACTTATCAATAACTTCTACATCTAAATCCTATATAATAACATTTGGACATGAGTGTTCAATTCCCAAGTGGTATGGGTTGAGGCGACGGCCTTCATTGTAGTTGAAGTAACAACGTTGTCTCCTGAACAGAAGAAATATTACATATTGTCAGCAACAATTCATTTGATGTTGTCTCAATGGAAGTCAGAGACAGAAGAGCAAAGTGAATAATACTAAAATACCTTTAATATTATTATCTAAATTATATATCCTCATGTCGACACATTACAACTAAATAGTTAGTAAATATTTACAGAAAAACATGCAACATATATGATGACGATAATACTGTCTGTTTAAGAAGGCTTTATATGAACTAGTAAGCTATGTTGTGATATTGTGCCCCATGTGCGAGCTTGTAGCGACAATGGTTGACCTGACAATATCACTTGATTTGGGAAGTCCCCAAATTAAATTCCCATCGCAATTTGGTATAAAATAATGCTTCACGCGCGCAGCCAGAATAACAGAGAGTATTATTGTCATTGTATAATATCTTCATTGGTTAGTAATAATCAGAGATAACTTTAATAAGTTTACAAGTTCAAAGAATGATCAATCACATGATTCAATAGCATTGGATAACACAATCACCCATCTCTACAAAAGCTTCATACAAAATCCATTCAAATCTCACAACTGCATAGCCATCCACTCTTAGAAATACATAGTGTTAACAGTTGATTACAAATTAGTAAGATATTACAAAAGTGTAATAATGTGCTTACCTGAACAGAAGAAATATTAAATATTGTCAGCAACAATTCATTTGATTTTGTCTCAATGGAAGTCAGAGACAGAAGAGGCTGATGATGCTGAGATGACTTTGAGATGGGTTATACCATTCCCAACTAAAAGGTAAAAAGCTTAATTGCTTTCATTAATATATGTTCAGGATAAGCATTTAACATTAAAATCACACAGCATTAATACAGTGATACATAACATAATCATATAAATAGCTTTCCCGACTGGAGAAAGATAAACAGTCATAACAAGTCATAACTTGACCGAACAATGTTTGAACAATTCTTATCTTCTCCCGCTTCACAAAGGAAGGGTCCATAAACTTGACGTTTGTGAACAGCACAATGGCACACCATTAGACTGTGATATAATGCACATAGCTAAATGGGCATATACATTGAGTACCTACATAGCTGTATGGAATGTACAAAACTGTACAAGATAAAAAGAATAATATAGCGGTTCAGTTCATGAACTCACCTAGTACAATCACTCATAATAATAATATATATTAATGTTGCCACTAAACAGGGGCTACAACAGGATGCCCAAGACCCACCCTAACCAATCTGCCAGTACTCACCAGCATCTCAATGATGGCCCTCTCCAAGGTGCACTATACACACAATAAAACTAGTGACCAAGGCCTTCCAAGACCCCGATCACCTCAACAAGACCTCACCCAGAGTCATCAACGTTGATCTGTGCTCTTGTAAACCTGTAGGTGGTTTCACACCCCAACGCAAAGAAAGACGACTATAGAAGCAGACCCTGACCCCCACATTATACAGTCAATCGCGACAAAAAGCTGCCGATGTGTGCAAAACAGGTTGGAGTACCCTCAACAGGCTCTGTACAGGAGTTGACATGTTCAATACCAATATGCATCACTGAGGCCTTAGACGTTTTCTAGCCTTCACATGTGGCTCACCTGACCAAACTGCCACTCAAATCATTACGAGTGCCACGTTATTTGCCCATTCCGTTATCTAAACCCTATCCTAAACAACTTAGACCTACATTTGACACGCAGCCAATTTTGTCAAATACATGTAAAAGTCATTTTTATGCAACACAGTGCTCCGGCGACATATGCTCCGCCGACATTTGCTCCGAAAAATGCGACAAATGCTCCGCGACAAATGCTCCGCGATATTTGCTCCTCCGACAAATGCTCCGCCGACAATTGCTCCGCCGACAAATGCTCCGCCGACATTTGCTCCGCCGACAATTGCTCCGCCGACAAATGCTCCGCCGACATTTGCTCCGCCGACAAATGCTCCGAAGCTGCGACAATTGCTCCGCGACATTTGCTCCGCCGATAATTGCTCCGCGACAATTGCTCCGCCGACATTTGCTCCGCCGCCAAATGCTCCGCAGACAAATGCCCAAATAATTAGATGATTTTTTTTTCAAAAAAATATTTTAAAAATGCTTGCACTTTTTCAAAAATTTTCAAAATCATTTTTGGAATAGTTGTTGATGATCTCTCTATCTAATGATCATTCCAATAAAACACCACATGCATTATTTTGTATGAAAATGGTTGAAACCAATGCCTTTTCAGAAAAGCGCCCTCTTGTGTTTAAATGGCTCTTTTTGAATGATAACAGGCGTTTTACTAAGTCGTTTGTAATTTTGTATACCTTTCGAGCATGGTGGAGTTATATATAACCATTAGTTTATCAAGTAACTGTCCAGGGTTGGTTACTAAAGTTCAGCCTTACCAAAACTGTACTACCCATTTAAATAAAGATCACATCGTTAAGAAGACAATCTATTCTTCACATATTAACAATAACATTGATCACATATTGCTTTTCATGGAATATGACGTCATAGTCACTAAAGGGGTGGAGTGTCCATCTTACCTCACTGTGGAGGTAAGAGGACCCCTCAATTCCTTAGATTAATGAATTTCAATTTTCTGCTACTTCCTGCCAATCCTTCCGTTTATAAGAATGAAAAATGCATTGGAAGTTTGTGCTTTTCTGTTGGACAATAAGGCAGCCTTAATCGTTTACGGGGGGGGGGGGGGGGGGGGGGGGGGGGGCGTTTAGTAGTGTCACAAATTGGGCCCTCGTTGTTCAGTGAACGGTGAACAAATCTAAACAAAATTGGAACTCCGAAAATTTAACAGTGGGTGAAAATAACGTTCTTTGAATTTTGATAAAACGTGGATAAATTTTGAACTCATGCGGAACAATTTCTTGATTCATGAGTCTGAGTAATACAAATGCAGTGATTATAAAGACTTTTCTTTTTTCTATTCATGATCGATCTTTACACCAGTATCATGCCCTTCGCTTGATGATTGCTTGGAACAGTATACTATTCATCACAGCATTTTCGGATACTATGAGGGACCGTGGTACGACTCCAGTCGAACCCCAATGTAACATCAAAAACTAAAGCCAGTGTTGTGTTTTATTGCGCCTCCCCTTCTGCTACTAGATGCAGGCTGCAGGGTCACGCATCCTTACAACACTGGGCTTGACTGCCCCCCCCCCCCCCCCACCCTGTATAAAGAAACGTGAAACAAACAAACCAGCCAAATAAAATATTTGAATGAATTGATGGTTACTGAATCGATTGTACTCCAATTTCACAAGAGATTCGCATAACATATAAAAGCGCACTTCATACCAAAGGTACTTGAGAATTCATTCCAGAGTTTAATCTTCAGCGGAGTAAATGTCGGTGGAACAATTATGGTTGAGGAACATATGTTGTTGTGGGACCATTTGAAGTACTGTCATCTTCAGAGCATATATTTCTGCGGAGCAATTGTCACCGGAGCAAATGTCGTATCTCCGGAGCATATTTCGGCGGAACAATAATTGTCGGCTAAGCAATTATCGCATATTCGAAGCATTTTCGGCGGAGCAATTGTCGCATCTTCGGAGCATTTGTCAGTGGAGTAATTGTCGGCGGAGCAAATGTCGGCGAAGCAATTGTCGGCGGAGCAATTGTCGCATCTTCGGAGTATTTGTCGGCGGAGCAATTGTCGGCGGAGCAAATGTCGGCGGAGCAAGTATCGCGGAGCATTTGTCGCGGAGCAATTGTCGCATTTTTCGGAGCAATTGTCGGCGGAGCATATGGCGGCGGAGCATATGTCGTGTCACCGCTAATGTTGGCCCTAATTTGCATATGACGTTCAAATTTAGAAAATCATCTGGTCACTTCAAGATAAAGGTTATCATGATTTCTGACCCTCAAGTTAAGATTCTTGACACTGCAAATATTGCGTGTTTACTACTTAAATGCACAGTTAGCCGCATGTATAGTATAGTTCGGTTAATGCTTTGAAATTGCAACAAAATTGTGCATAAATTTGCATAAATCAATGAAAAGGACAAGTAAATATGTTGAAAGCAGAATTGAGTATCTTCAAATAATTATGTGTTCATGGTGCTGATACACTAAAACAAGTTCGATTTAAGTAGGAAATTAGTCTTACAATGGTAATTGTATGCATAATTTTGATTTTATGGTAATTTGGGCCCTAATTTGCATATTATCCTCTGATGACCTAAACACTTTGTTAATCATGATTTGTTACCGTCAAAACCATGTGTTGACGCAGTTAACACTAAATTATCTGCAATATTGGTTGAGTTATCGTGAAAATAAATTTTTCCTGTAAAATATGTAATGGCGTCAATAATTTGCATAAATTCGCATAAAACGGTAAATAGAGCAAATCAAATTTTGTAATCATATTTGAATATCTCCCACACAGTTTGTATGATAGTGAAACTTTGATTCAATTTGCAGTCTAGGGGGAAAAAGTATGAATAATCATCATAATATGCAATGAAAATATGGCATTTATTCAAATTTTCTGCTAATTTGCATATTATGACGTTATGTGGCTAACTGGTAACTTCAAAAATGGTTTCATCACAATCCTTGACCCTTATAACATAGGAATAGAGACTTTATTTGTTAATTTGTCTGAATTAAAAGATGAAATATGAAAGATTATATTTGCCCACAATTAAAGTCGTAGTTTAGTTTTGGTAGAGAGGGCGCTACACATCACAATTTTTTTGTGAGGTAATGAAAAACTGAGTGTCTAATTTGAGAGAACATGCAATTTTAATGGCAGAATAAACTTTATTTGGTCAAAATCGGTCCAGAAACGGCTGAAATATCAATAAATATATCTGATCTTATAATTATTTGGGGCCCAAATAATTAGATGAATTTTTCAATAAATTAAAAAAATGCATACACTTTTTCAAAAATTTTCAAAAGCGTTTTTTAAATAGTTGTTGATGATCTCTCTATTTAATCATGACTTCAATAAAACATCACATGCATAATTTTGTATGAAAAATGCTTAAAACCAATGCCTTTTTAGAGAGCGCCCTCTTGTGTTTTAATGGCTCTTTTTGAATGATAATGGGCATTTTACTTAGTCGTTTGTAATTTTGTATACCTTTCGAGCATGGTGGAGTTATAACTATTAGTTTATAATGTTACTGTCCAGGTTTGGTTACTAAAGTTCAGCCTTACCAAAACTGTACTACCCCTTTAACACCCTAATTTGCATAAATTTGCATAACAAGGATACATGGGACACTTTTTTGCCGTGTTCACATAGCTAATCGTTTTCTACGTATTGGTTTACATTTAGTGACTTATGTTAACATTTGTCTCATCGGGGTGCACGATCACCCCTTCTACCCACTAGACTAATATCGATAGTACATCACCTACGTTCGCAACCCCTAGCCTTAAGGCCGCGCACGCACGTCAATCTTTGGCTCAGCACGCACGGTATCTTTGGCTCAGCTTTCGCAGAGACCGGACCTGTTTCGAATTTCTCTCCCTCGCTCTCCTTTTTCTGATATATTCTTATATATAGTTTGTTTGTTGGTTGTAGCATTGCTTTTCGGAATTTGAATAATTAGTTTTGGAGTTTTGGTTTTGGAAATACGGAGTATACTTTTGGATTCATGTCACCGTGATTAAGGTAAGCAAACATAGTGGGTTTATTTTTTGCACTGCACAATCTAACAGTAACACTCGATTTCCCGCCATTTTAGACATCGTCTAAAATGGCGGCTAATGACACTAGCATGGATTAAGACCCTGGAAAAGATGAAAAGTGTCATGTTGACATTCAAGAGTTCAAATCTCTGAATAAATGTACGCCTCTGCTATCAAGCGTTTCAGGAATAAACAATATATTCCCCAAGCTATTCGATGCTACGCTGTCAACGCTTTGGCCATTCTATACAACAATGTCGGCACAAAGAGAGATGCGCTAGGTGCGGGGAAGAGCACAACTTTGATTCTTGCCCACAAAAAGAAACACCTAAGTGCGTAAATTGCGGGGGCACCCATTCGGCGGCCTACGGTGGCTGCCAAATAGCCAAAACCGCACAATCAATTCAAAAGGTGAAAATAGAAAATAAAATTTCGTATGCCCAAGCAACAAAGATTTATTCTACAAATCCAAACGAGAATGGTGCAGTAGCCCCTCCCCTGAAAAAAAAACAATCTAGTAGTCATGGTCATTATAGTGCTCCCGATAAAGGTAAGACATTAGATTAAGTAGTGGGAGAATCAATCCCTTCAATAAGCAGTGCTGAAATATCAACAGGTATAGTCCTTGATAAAGTAACCACTCAAACCTCACTCACTTCCGGCACAAATGAAATACCAATGAAACAAAATCAGCAAAAGACTAAATATAAAGGAGTAAAACAAATTTATTCCACGAAGGAAATCCCCAAGATAAGAATAACATTTCGATAGAGGAAGGTGAAAAGTTCATTAATCTTATAATGGCGTTGATTTCAGTATTTATTAAGGACAATGACCAAATTGATGAGTTATATAGTATTAATATTATTAACGTTGCAGCCGAAAGGCTCCTACAAATTAAAGAGAAGGCATTAATATATGATGAAAATGATTGAATTTAGGTTTGGGCACGCCCAAGAATTAGTGCATTTAAAAAAAAATATAATACTGAAATGACGTACCAGGCCATTTGTATACAAAAAAACATGGTACGATGGAAGTGGAATTTTGAATAAACCTCACTATCAGTGTTTATATTGGAACAGAAAGGAGCAATCTAGAGGAGGGTGTGCTATATATGTTCATAATTCAATGGATAATGACGCATATGTATGCGATGAAGAGATATAATTGCAAAAAATATCCCTATTTGTAGGGGGGGGGGGGGGGGGGGGGAGGGTTACATTAGTACATTTTTATAATTCATGTACGAAGCTAGATAAACATATTCTGGATACGATCTTTTCTTATGTAAAAAAAGGTGATTATATAATTGTGGGTGATTTTAATGGCCACAATACTCTTTGGGGGAATGATAAAAATGATGCAAATGGTAACATTATTGAAAAGGCGTTGGAAAAGTATAATGCCGTCATTATGAATGATGGCTCGGGTAGATACTCATTCAGGAAAATTATCTCACTTAGACTTGACAATTATTTCTCCCTCTCTTACAGGCAAGGGCAATTGGAATGTATTAGAACTCTTAGGAAGTGAATATTATTTAATAGAATTGATGATTAGTTTGAAAGAAGGTGTGAAAACTCCTCAGGAAAATAAAGATGAAGAGGAAAGGTTTTTTGTTAAAAATATTGATTGGGAGAAATTTAAATGTGAGAACACATTCAAAGATGTAGTAGTCGTTGATGATGTTCGAATATGTTATGATAATTTTATGAATGGTATATTGAAAGTTCTTAAAGAAATGTCTCCACCACGCAAGAAGCATCATAAGCATAATCCTATCCATTGGTGGACTAATGAGTACTCTTTCAAAATAAAAGAAAGAAATAAAGCAAAAAATAAACATTCGAGATGCATATCAGTAATGAATCTTTCACATTTTCAGACTGCAAAAGCAGAAGCCCAAACAACCCTTCGTTTAGCCGAACAAACTTATTGGAAACAGTTTTGTTCAAAAATAAATCGTTGCACTAATGAAACTTTGATTTGGAAATGTATAAAACGAATGAATCGTCAAAGTGTGAACAATAAAAAGTTTCCCACCTTGGAAATGAATGAGAAAGAACTCTTTGAGGACAAAGAAAAGGCTGATGCACTCTCGAAGTTTTATTATGAAAATGGGGCTCAAATGGATAATGTTAACGGAGGTGACGCCTTTGTGTTTGATATAGATACTATGAAAGATGAAGCTTTGGATATGGTTATAAATGAACCTTTTAGTATAGAAGAATTAGATAAATGTTTAGACATTAAGACAAAATCCACACCTGGTCATGATAAGGTTCCTTATAAAGTGTATAATAATCTCCCTCCTGTAGGGAAAGACATGTTGTTAAAGTTGTTTAATATAATTTGGAAATCAGGAGTTGTTCCAAAGGCCTGTAAACATGCGCTTTTTTATTCCTATATATCTTGAAAGTTGATAAAGATCCTCACAATGTGAATTCTTATAGACCTATATCATTATTACCATGTTTTAATAAAATTATGGAAAGAAAGGTAAAAGAAAGATTGGTTTGCAGAAAAACATGAGATTCTACCTCCTTTTCAATTGGGTTTTTAGAAAGGGAAGAAGTGCTATGGATAATGTTGTATTTTTAGAAAACATAATTCAAAAGAATATTAATAATAAAAGTCAAGTCATGACAGTCTTTCTGGACTTGGAAAAGGCGTACGATACGCTTAACATTAAGGGCCTTCTTTGTAAGCTAGAGGAAAGAGGAATACAATGTATAATGTTAGTGTTTTTGCACAAATACCTTACTCAATGTTCAGAAACAAAGACGTTATGTAAGGGACTTCCACAGGGAAGTATCCCAAGCCCCCTTTTATTTAATGTTATGATGTCAGATATACCTGTGAACCCACATGTGGGGATTTTGGTGTATGCTGACGATATTGTAATTTGGATTGCAGGCAACAACGTTAAGTTTATGGCAAAAAGAGTTTAAGAGTACTTGATCTTAATGTGTGGTTTACGAAATGGGGTTTATCCCTTTCCTTGGTGAAAACTACACCACTACTCTTTACTAAGAATGTCAGCCGCAAGTTCCATGTTATTCAGGTGAATAGGGTAGATTTAGTATTTAAATTGAATCATACATTTCTTGGTATATTGTTTGATAGTAAACTTACATGGCATCCTCATGTAGAAAATGTTATAAAGAGATGCAAAAATAAAATAAATATATTGAGATGTCTTTCAGGGACAAAATGGGGCAGCTCCTCAAAGTCTTTGTTGATGGTATATCGTGCATATATTAGATCATTATTGGACTATGGGTGTGAGGCATACGATAGTGCCTCCGAGAGTGTTGAGAAAGGATTGAATACTATTCAATATCAATCGTTTAGGATTTGTATGGGAGCCCTCCCACTCACGCCTTTAGACGCACTTCAAGCAGAAACAGGAGAAGCACCACTTGATTTAAGAAGGCAAATGTTAGTAGATACATTTAAATGTTCAATAAGTAGAATACAGTTTCACCCTTTATTACTTCATATTCAACCCTGTTGGCAGTTTGAGTACTTACAAACGAAGGCCTGTAATAAACCTTTTGGATATAGAACTTTGGAAATAAAGATAGAGGACATGGAATTCCCTTCTGTTCACCATGTAGCACCATGGACACTTGCCGTCCCAAACATTTCTTTAGAAATTCTTTTAGTAAATAAATTAAAATGTTCAATAAGTAGAATAAAGTTTCACCCTGTATTATTACATATTCAACCCTGTTGGCAGTTTGAGTACTTACAAACGAAGGCCTGTAACAAACCTTTTGGATATAGAACTTTGGAAATAAAGATAGAGGACATGGAATTCCTTTCTGTTCACCGTGTACCACCATAGACACTTGCCGTTCCAAACATTTCTTTAGAATTAAACCAATATATAAATATAAATGATTACAATGTAGTAAAGGAGTAATACAAACTAAATGTCATTCTGAACTCCATATTCACAGACGGTTCACACGTCCCTGGACAGGTCACTTCATCAGCAGGCTTTTGGGTTCCAGCATTCTCTTATAAAGAAATTGAACGACTCTCATACTCTTCATCATCGTTCAAAGCAGAATTAGCCGCAATTATATAAGCTCTAACATGGATGGACCAATTATATTTACTTGCATGTTGGTGTTGTAATATTGAGCGATTCTTTGAGTGGACTCTTAGCAACACGCAATATAAAAGATGATAATATGGTTAAAGAACACTTAAAGTATAAAAACTGTAATATTGCTTTTGAATGGATTCCTGCCCACTGCGGCATTCAAAGAAATGAGATGGCAGATAAGTGCGCAAAATCTGGTATTCATGGCCCTATAAAGATATTTATTAAGAAAACTTTGGAAGAAGCAAAACATGACTTGAGTAATAAACAGCAAATTATTTCAAAATGGACTAAATTAGATATTACGGATTGTAACAATTATCAAATATTTGATTCAATAAGTAGTAATAAGTAGCCCGCTGATTGGTTGAGCACGCCATTGTTCCCGCATAGCAGGCAAGCCAAGCCAGCGGTCCGCTGATTGGTCGAACACCCGTATGCATCGGCCAATAGGCCTTGTCCGTTATTGACCAATTAGGAGCGTTCTCGCTCAGGTGGTACAGCGCGCTGCGCTTGCCGCGGGGTATATATTCCCTTGCTTCCATTATTTTATTATTACCTGACGTAAATGTCAATGCTGACTTCGAACTACCGAACTCTCATTGCACTCAGACGTGTATTACTCTCGCTCCGAGAAAACTTATTAGGTTATACATATACATATGTATAACCTATTGATTTCGTCAAGATTTTTAGGTTATACATATACATATGTATAACCTATTGATTTCGTCAAGATTTTTATTATTTTTTTTATTTTTATTTATTAGGTTATACATATACATATGTATAACCTATTGATTTCGTCAAGATTTTTATTATTAAGGTTATACATATATGTATAACCTTATTGATTTCGTCAAGATTTTTATTTATTATTTATTATTAGGTGGGCTGTACATCATACAGACCACCTCATAATTTCGTTAGAATTGCCTTTATTATTAGGTTATACATATACATATGTATAACCTATTGATTTTGTTCGAATTTTTATTATTATTATTAAGGTTATACATATATGTATAACCTTATTGATTTCGTCAAGATTTTTATTTATTATTTATTATTTATTATTTATTATTTATTCTCCCCCCTAATTTTGTTCGTCGATTATCTCAAGATCAGATGATTCAATTGTCATGAATAATCACATGATGATAGATCATGTTCTAACTTAGAACTGCCCACTTTTTCAGTGACGTCACATGACTGTGACGTCATCAGGACGCCATTTTGTAAAATGTTAATAATCATCATATCTCAGTCATGAAATATCAATTTCAATTCAAATTTCGCATCAATATTAATCAGGTCAATGGTCATCTTTTAAGCTCATGCGCGTGCAATTACACTCGGAGACGCGCGCGTACGCGTCCGTCAAATGAAAAAAAATGTCAAAAAATGCTCAAAACCCTAACCCGAGTAATTTACTATATGTTTCAGACAATTTTAAGCGTTTCAAAAAATTCCGCGCGTGCGCGTCGGCGCGCGCGTATTTGCGCGCGTAGCGCGAACGAATAGTAAAATTGTCGTTTTTTCACATGTTTTGCATTCCTTATAGATCCCTCAACACACCCTATCAATTGGAGTCATTGTTGACTCATAATAACGGAGTACGCGCGCGTCAAAGTCAAAATTACGCGCGCACGCAAATTGGCAAAATATGATAAAAACATACTTTTTTTTATTCGTCTATAACTTTTTAAAAAGTCCACAAACACCCAATTTTGTTTTAATATTCGGATAGATTATAAGTTGTAGATACGATTTCATACCTCATTTATGCCGAGTAAATGTTATAAAGTCATCGTATTGACGGTTAAAGTTGAAAATGCGAATTTTACTCAATTTCAATCAATGTTGAAATCGATCACAGTGTACTTTTGACCATATCTCACTTATTCTCCATCAATGTACTCCCAAATTTTGATATATCGTAGCTGATGTTCTGCTCTATTCGCAATCTATTCACACCATTTAGTTTTGTTCAATGGATCCTGATGAATTGTTTGATTGGAAATAAGAGTTCAAATCTGTTACAAATTGAGGGTTAGCCAAAACGTATGTTATCGACCTATAACTGCTGAAGGAATTACGCTATCAATTTGAGATTTCGCATGTAGATAGGGATTTGCAAGCCCATCATTTCATAAGTTAACACCAAATCGCGAAAATGCATATTACATTGTCATATTTACCGTTAAAGGTCAAATAAATCAAGCATGAATACTCAATAACCACGTACGCCGCGGACATGAAATTCAGCACACATGTATGGTATAATGAAAGGAAAAATGTTCATAAGATAAATCGGATTATGAAAATGGCGTTAAGGATATGTAAAGTAGGTTCAAAGGTCAAATAATTCACTGTTACAATGACAAATGCAGTGTGCTATCACTGATGTATCTTTCCCAATTTCCCATTTTCGTTAAGAGATCTAATGTTGGTCTCGCGGTATAATTTGTGACACAAGATCAAAGGGTCGTGGGTTCGAATCCAAGACAGTACTTTTTTTACTTTCTTTTTTTCTTCTTTTTTACTTTTTATTATGGAGGGGGGAGTATGTGATATTATTTATATGATGATTGAGTAGTTATTTTTGGAATAATGCTTTTATCATAATAATTCGATATGTATAACCTTAATTCGTCAAAAGTGACGAATTCAAAATCTAGTGTTGTTTTTGTGTCTGTATGCAAGTGCATTTACAGACACAAAAACAAGAATTTTGTTCGTCGGATACCTCAATAACGGGTGCAGCTATTGTCCTGAAACTTTGCGAGATGATAGATCTTGGCCTAACTTAGAACTGCCAAACTTTTGGGTGCCGCCGACTATTCGTGACGTCATCGGGACGCCATTTTGTGAAATTACATTCATGGATGTATCTCTGTCATGCATCTTCTATTTCACTTTAAATTTGGCACCAATAATTATCACGCCGAGTGGCAACTTTTCCGAGTATGCGCATGCGCATGCGCCACGTAACAAGCGCGTACGCACCCGTCTAAGGATCTTAAAATCTGAAAATGCTCAAAAACAACCATTTTTTTATTCGGGCATAACTTTTTTAAAAGTCTACAAAAACCCATTTTTATTTTAATATTCGGATAGATTATGAGTTGTAAATGCGAATTCATACCTCATTCATGCCGAGTAAATGTCATAAAGTCATCATATTGACGGTTAAAAATTAAATAGCGCACGAGCGTGAACATTTCCTAAGTCTGGTCTCTTATCGGCCATAACTTTTTAAAAAGTCCACAAACTCCCAAATTTCTTTAAATATCCGGAAAGATTATGAGTTGTAGATGCGAATTCATACCTCATTTATGCCGAGTAAATGTTACAAAGTTATCATATTGACCGTTAAAATTTAAATAGCGCACGAGTGTGAAAATTGGCTAAGTCTGAATAGCGCCATCTAACAGCGAACAATTCAAAACAAATAATTGGCCAAATATGGTAAAAACATCCTTTTTTAATTCGGCCATAACATTTCAAAAGTCCACAAACACCCAATTTTATTTTAATATTTGGATAGATTATGAGTTGTAGATACGAATTCATACCTCATTTATGCCGAGTAAATGTTATAAAGTCATCGAATTGACGGTTGAAAGTTGAAATCGCGCAAGAGTGTGAAAATTTGCTAAATCTGGTCAAACATGCCCTTCTCTTATCGGTCATAACTTCTTTCATACATGGATATATCCAAATATTTTTACATATTCTGAAAGAGTATGAGTTGCACAAATGTTTACATACCTAACAATGGACAATAAGATTTTGTAAAGTCATCATAAAGCACGATATAGTAAAAAAGAAAGTTCAACCTTCAATTACGACCTGTTCCCGTGCTCTAATCGTGAAATAAAATCGAAAATCGTGATAGTGTAGCGGAAACTCAGCTTTAACATACTGAAAACCGGGCAAAAATTGGCCAAAGGAAAGGTGTGATATGGTTGAAATAAGACGTCACGTACAGAGGCATTTTACAGTCATTTTGGTCAATTTAAGAGCTTCCCACTCCCCATTTGATTACTATTGAATGTCATGAATTAATATTGTTACCCTTTTTTGTGTTATTAATTTATATTAATAAATTAAGCGATATCATCATATTTCCTGTTATTATTATTATTATTATTATTTATTATTATTTATTCGACCAAAATACAATGTAAAATACAACATAACTATATATGCACAAATTACAAAAATACAAGTTACAAGACAGAAGAAAATAGTTAGAAGCAGTGTGTGGGTCAGGGTTCACAAAAGTAAAGTACATTACTGTTGCCCTAGGGCATGTGAACCCTCACACACTGGCTCCAGAAGATGCAGCATTACGGAACATAAATAACAATAAACGTATACCTAGATCTATCAACGTCCAAATTTAGCTAAATATACTACCACATATAATAGAGAATGCATAGATGAAATGATTATATCAATTAATGTGGCTCATATATATGGATTTACGGAAATATAAGTTATATAAAGAAAACATGCACTGTATTTCGCGGTAATAAAGACATTGGACATTGGTATTACCGCTCCATCGACTAAAGCAGAGTTGCATATTAAATTATATTGCAACTTAATACTTGGTAGCGAAATGAGCCTTTTTAACAGAGAGAATAAACTTTAATGAATAAGTTAAAGAATGATTCTAACAATTAATGTGGCTCATAAAAAGGTCATATTTATATAGATATATAATGAAAATATATTACGTAATTATGAGTAATACAAAGTAAACATGCTTTGTTCTACATGTTTCGCGATAATAAAGGGAATTTGGCATTATAGTTAGGCGGCTAAAGGTAAGAATTGTGCACAAAATGAAAAAAGCATGAAATTTTCACAGTAAATTCTTATCATCATAACGTTTAATTTTTTGCTGTGGAAGTTTCTTAATTATGACCTTGAGGGGCGGGAGAGGGGTCTTGAAAAAGGGGGTGCAAAGTGAATGTTTACATCATTTCATTGGTACTTAACATGACATAGCGCTTTTATTGACATGATTATGGGAATAAAAGTGAACCGAGAGAATCATAATGTCCACCATTTTATTAATATATGATTATTTTGGGGGGGTAAATATGAGGGGTGGGTTAGAACCCCCTCCTCACTATTCTCCTCTCTCGAAAGTTTCACTTGCGTTTCTGTGTGCATATATTTCAACATAAAAGTGTACTAGTATGGGGGAGGTAGATTCCCCTCCCACCCTCCCCCCCCCCCCCCCCCCCCCCCCCCCTCCCCCGATACAGAATCAAAGCCAACAGATTTTCAAAATCACATCATAGTCAAACACACACACAAACATGAGCACAACTTTAAACTAAAGAGGAACATCTGAGGGGGGGGGGGGTAGTATTTCCCCTATGCTCTACCCCCCTACTTTACCCAACCCTGTCATGACATGTACAGTCATCATACACTAATCTATAAAAATGAGTGCACTTATAACAGAAAGTGAGACATTTAGGCGAAGGGGGGGGGGGGAAGTTCCCCCTTTTCTCCATTACACCCACTTCCCCCCTCCAATTACCCACCCCTGCCAATGAAATGTTCACATCATATTACACTTTTATGTTAATATATGCAAACAGAAACGCAAGAGAAACTTTCGACAGATGAAAAAAAGTGAGGAGGGGGTCCCACCCTACCCCCTCCCATTTACCTCCCAAAATAAACATATATTATTATAATGGTGGACATTATGATTATATGAGATATACGAATGTTGTTTGTGTTAAAGGGATGTAATTTGGTGATGGTTTTGAGGGCGCTTTGATAAAAAGTTAATTTGTGGGGAAATTAACAATTAAGTCGAATTCTTGGAAGAGCACGTGATTTTAAAGATAAAACAAAAAGTTATTTAATCAAAATCTGTTGAGAAACAGCTGACGTATGTGATTATAATCCGGTTGGAATACATGTGAGACCCACATGTATTTGATGAGTTTACTAAAGTAAAGAAGTATATAACTCCCAAACTTTTTTTCAAAAAAATATACTAAAGATGTTTTTTTTTATATATCTGTTGATGATCTCTTTTTTGAATCATGACTTTGTACTTGCCGATAATAATAATACTTGGCAAACAAAAGGTGGAAAGATTCAACTCGCTCTCGGCATTATCAATCATACCTAACGCCACTACCATAAGTAATCTGTTTGGCTTATTACATTTCAACCGAAACGTAATGTAATCACTTCTATTCATTCAGAACAGAATGTTATTTGTGTTTGTCTCATGATCTTTTGTTGTCATGAACAATGGAGTAAGGTACCACCTGGTTCGATATAATTGAATCATTGAACTAGTACGGCTTAATTCGCCATACTGGCGCCTGTCCGTATAATACTCTTTGAAAATCGTTTTATTGGTGTACATAAAGACAGCACTAGTTATACCCCCGCAATGTTTTGGATGGATAGGCACTTTATCAATACGTCGAACAGTTGGCGAGAATGATCGTTCACGTGAATGTACAAAGTTCAAATTGGCATGAATCTACTCGATCTTAGTTCATATCCAAAATAAAAGGGATAGTACAGTGTTGGTTAAACTGAATGTTAGTATAAAAATAACCTGCACCATAACATTACCATCTTATAGTTATAACTGCACTATGCTCGAAAGATTAACAAACTATCAATATCCCCGGGGGGGGGGGGGGGTGGGGGAGGTCTGTCCTCATTGAAAGGGGGGTATCATGCGTGACCAAGAAAACGAGTTTATTTTTTCACGATCAGGCGAGATACTCGAGTATCTCGTTTAGGGTCTCAAAATCACCCAAAATCAGGAAATAGGGTATTTATTTTAGGCTGATGAATTACTCGTTTAGGGTCTCAAACGATTGAGTATCTTCGGGTTACGTTAAACAATACATTAACTTGGCACACACACAAGCAACCGCATGTTAGGTTTCATAATGTCAGCGTTTTTAAGGTATAGTTGAGTTTTGGTAAAGAGAATACAGTTTTGGTCAAACTGATTTTAGTAACCCAAACATGCACAATTATATTACAAACTAAGTTTTAACCCAACCATGCTCGAAATTAATGAAAAATTACAAATGACAAAGTAAAAAGTCTGTTATTATTTTAAAAGAGCTATCATTATTAGAGCTCACTAAAAACTGTTTGGTTTCAACCATTTAAAAAAAAAAAAATTGTGGATGTGATGTTTTGCTGACATAGTGATAAGATAAGAGAGATAATCAACAACTATTTAAAAACCTCTTTTGAAATTTTGTGAAAAGAGGAAGTATTTAAAAAAGAAAATGTAACGGCTGGTTCAAAATTACTGAATAATTGCGGGGCCCCACAAATATTACACATGGTTACGTTTATGGATTGTTCAGCCATTTCTGAACTGATTTTGATCAAATAAAGTTTATTTTGTCATTAAAACTGTAAGTTCTTTCAAATTTGACACTCAGTTTGTCATTATCTCACAACAAAATTATCTTGTGCAGCGCCCTCTATACCAAAACTCAATTATCCCTTTAAATAACTGTGTTGTGTTCATAAATCTCCTTTTATTCCAATATAATAATGTTGGCGGCCTGCCAGGAACTTGCATATTACATTTCTGTCTGATAAGATTCAACGCCGCGCCTCTCGAACTGCACTTCGGCAGCACATACAAAAAGGTTCGAGCATAGACTAACGTTATTATATTGGTATCAATTGTAAATGAGAAAAGGCGTTGATGATTTAGTTATTTTGTTAAAGCATTGTTCGGGCTTATTATTTGTGACGTGGTTAGAGGTGTTGTCAAGGTGAATGATAGGCACATTGGCACGGTAAAGTTCGTCCACCTTCCGGCGCGAAGCCGGCATTGTTCAGCTCTTGATACCTTCCCGCGCTTTTGGGATGAACTTCCGTTGGATTTGCTCTCGGGGGCGGACGTGGACCACTTGTCCGCGTGGCGAACCATATTACGACAATACCTTCAACATGTTTAACACTTGTGTTAAAGCAATATAACAATATTGGAAAATTGAGAAATGCCACACACACTCAAATATGACAAAAACTCTGTTATCACCAACACTCTGAATGATTATCAAAACATATTCATAAATTTTTATAATTACAATTCAAGAATTTAAGAGCTCAATTTCAAAACGTTTTTAATCCACTTTTCATAATTGGTTCGCTTTTTTGCCCAAATCTATGCTCCATCACCATTCACACAATCTGGCACTTACAGTTTAATACATTCTAAATTAGAAACATGAACATTTAGGACATACAAATGACTTTGTTTCCAAAACGTGTTAAATCCATTTGTGTTTATTTCCAAAACGTGCTATATCCATCACAGCCACTCCTTCCCCGACTGACCAATCAGCGAACAGCACTGTGACCTATTTTTTGACCCCGTGTCGTTGGTATATATTGTACTTATGCTTGTAAAAGTATTGTAAAACCGACATTTGTAAAGGTATTTCGAGGAAAAAAGTGTCGAAAACGAAGAATATTCAGTTCAGTTCATTTATTTTTCATTTTCAACAAAAGTATAATTTTACAAAGTGAAACACAAAATGCATTCTTACAGGAGTTATGAAATAGATAAAATACACATATACAAATCAGTAATAAATAATTGTTGAAAATGGAGGGCGCTGCTAAGAAGCAAGGCTTGTAGGGTGCAGCGCCCTCGAAAGTTACTCTTACATTACCTTAAACATACATGGGTCAGATTTTTGAAATATGCACTTTTGGCCATTTCCAGACCTTGAGCGCTTCTATAATTTGCTGTGTCTCGCCATTAACTCCGATATACCTGTTTTTGGTCTCATATTAAATAGTATTATTAAGGCTTTCAGAAAATATATAGTTTTATATCATTTCAAACATTCGGTTTCATGCCAAAGGACCTCAAAGGTGGAAAAATAGCATAAATTGTAATTTTCCACAAAATAATGAATTTTTAAACCTGATTAAAAACAATATGAATCAACTTTAAAGGCATTAATGTCTATATTTTCTATCTTACATTTCTTGAGCATGTATCACATAAGAATTGGCGGAAGAGCGGCATTGATATGATCTCAGGGTACATTTCAATAGGAAAGGCCATGATAAGTGAACGTCCGTGAACATACATTAAAATCCATACAACCAAAATAATACTTGGCAAACAAAAGGTGGAAAGATTCAACTCGCTCTCGGCATTATCAATCATACCTAACGCACTACCATAAGTAATCTGTTTGGCTTATTACATTTCAACCGAAACGTAATGTAATCACTTCTATTCATTCAGAACAGAATGTTATTTGTGTTTGTCTCATGATCTTTTGTTGTCATGAACAATGGAGTAAGGTACCACCTGGTTCGATATAATTGAATCATTGAACTAGTATGGCTTCATTCGCCATACTGGCGCCTATCGTATAATGCTCCTTTGACAATCGCTTCATTTGTGTATAGAAAGTCAACACCTCCAGTAATACCCCCATAATGTTTTGGATGGAAAGACACCTTATCAATACGTCACAATGTAAGTGTTGTTTGTCTGATGATCTTTTGTTGTCATGAACAATGGAGGAAGGTGCCACCTGGTCCGATATAATTGAATCACTGAACTAGTACGGCTTAATTCGCCATACTGGCGCCTGTCGTATAATACTCTTTTGAAAATCGTTTTATTGGTGTACATAAAGACAGCACTAGTTATACCCCCGCAATGTTTTGGATGGATAGGCACTTTATCAATACGTCGAACAGTTGGCGAGAATGATCGTTCACGTGATGTACAAAGTTCAAATTGGCATGAATCTACTCGATCTTAGTTCATATCCAAAATAAAAGGGATAGTACAGTGTTGGTTAAACTGAATGTTAGTATAAAAATAACCTGCACCATAACATTACCATCTTATAGTTATAACTGCACTATGCTCGAAAGATTAACAAACTATCAATATCCCCGGGGGGGGGGGGGGTGGGGGAGGTCTGTCCTCATTGAAAGGGGGGTATCATGCGTGACCAAGAAAACGAGTAATTAGGGTGGTTTTTCACGATCAGGCGAGATACTCGAGTATCTCGTTTAGGGTCTCAAAATCACCCAAAATCAGGAAATAGGGTATTTATTTTAGGCTGATGAATTACTCGTTTAGGGTCTCAAACGATTGAGTATCTTCGGGTTACGTTAAACAATACATTAACTTGGCACACACACAAGCACCGCATGTTAGGTTTCATAATGTCAGCGTTTTTAAGGTATAGTTGAGTTTTGGTAAATAATATTAATAATAATAATGGTGGCTACTTATATAGCGCACGTTCCGTCTTTCGACGCTCGCGGCGCATCACTATTATTACCCCGGTCATCGGATACATACTGCACTCAATCCAGCACACAAAGTGCACATTGTCCACTCCCTGGGGAGCATTCCAGCTAGGCAACCTCGTAGGTGCACACAGTGCTAAGTAACTCCTTTCCATCCTTCCGGGTACCCATTTATACACCTGGGTCGAGAGCAGCAAATGTGGATAATTTTCTTGCTGAAGGAAAATCGCGATGGGCATACCTTGGGTTCGAACTCGGGACCTCACGATTGGAAGGCACGCGCTCTACCAATCTCGCCACACCACGTCCACGTGGAGAATACAGTTTTGGTCAAACTGAATTTTAGTAACCAAAACCTGCACAATTATATTACAAACTAAGTTTCTATTTTAATATTCGGATAGATTATGAGTTGTAAATGCGAATTCATACCTCATTTATGCCGAGTAAATGTTACAAAGTCATCATATTGACCGTTGAAATTTAAATGGCGCACGAGTGTGAAAATTGGCTAAGTCTGTATAGCGCCATCTAACATCTAAGGGCGAACAGTTGAAAGCAAATAATTGGCAAAATATGGTCAAAACATCCTTTTTTAATTCGGCCATAACTTTTTC
Organism: Echinarachnius parma; assembly: GCA_037951105.1. Classification (NCBI taxonomy): domain Eukaryota; kingdom Metazoa; phylum Echinodermata; class Echinoidea; order Clypeasteroida; family Echinarachniidae; genus Echinarachnius; species Echinarachnius parma. The sequence continues at coordinate 22,548 of JBAMJV010000249.1, read as the reverse complement.
AAAAGTCGACAAAAACCCAATTTTATTTGAATATTTGGATAGATTATGAGTTGTAGATACGAATTCATACCTCATTTATGCCGAGTAAATCTTCTAAAGTCATCGAATTGACCGCTTAAAGTTGAAATCGCGCAAAGAGTGTGAAAATTGGCTAAATCTGGTCAAACATGCACTTCTCTTATCGGTCACAACTTCTTTGATACATGGATATATCCAAATATTTTTTTCATATTCTGAAAGAGTATGAGTTGCACATATTTTTACAATTTTAACATTGGCCAATCAGATTTTGTAAAGTCATCATAGTGCACGATAAAGAAAAAAAAAAGTTCAACCTTCAATTACGACCTGTTCCCGTGCTCTAATCGTGAAATAAAATCGAAAAAATGATTGTGTAGAGGAAACTCAGCTTTAGCATACTGAAAACAGGGTCAAAATCGGCCAAAGGAAAGGTGTGATATGGTTGAAATAAGACGTCAGGTACAGAGCCATTTTACAGTCATTTTGGTCAATTAAAGAGCTGCCCCCTCCCCTTTTGTTATGAATGAATATTGTTACCCTATGTTGTGTCATTCATTTATGCCAAGTAAATGTTATGACATTATCATAATTACGCGTTGAAAAGTCAATAATCATCATATCGAAATTTCAATATGTATAACCTTTAATTCGTCAAATGTGACGAATTCAACATCTAGTTAGGTTATACATATACATATGTATAACCTATTGATTTCGTCAAGATTTTTATTTTTATTTTTATTATTTTTATTTATTCTTCCTAATTTTGTGCGTCGCATATCTCACGATCAGATGAATCAATTATCATGAATATTCACATGATGATAGATCATGGTCTAACTTAGTGCAGCGAAACTTTTCAGTGACGTCACATTACTATGACGTCATCAGGACGCCATTTTGTCAAATTTCAATAATCATCATAACTCAGTCATGCATCATTAATTTCACTTCAAATTTCGCATCAATATCAATCAGTTCAATCCTCATCTTTTAAGCTCATGCGCGTGCGTTTACACTCAGAGACGCGCGCGTACGCGTCCGTCAAGTGAGAAAAAAATTTAAAAATGTTCAAAACCCCAACCCGAGTAATTTACTATATGTTTCAGACAATTTTAAGCGTTTCAAAAAATTCCGCGCGTGCGCGTCGGCGCGCGCGTATTTGCGCGCGTAACGCGAATGAATAAGAAAAATGTATTTTTTTTACATGTTTTGCAATTCTTATACATCCCTCAGCACACCCTATCAATTTGAGTCATTGTTGACTCATAATAACGGAGTACGCGCGCGTCAAAGTCAAAATTACGCGCGCACGCATATTGGCAAAATATGGTAAAAACATCATTTTTTTATTCGGCCATAACTTTTTAAAAAGTCCACAAACACCCAATTTTCTTTTAATATTCGGATAGATTATGAGTTGTAGATACGAATTCATACCTCATTTATGCCGAGTAAATGTTATAAAGTCATCGTATTGACGGTTAAAATTGAAAATACGAATTTTACTCAATTTCAATCAATGTTGAAATCGATCACCGTGTACTTTTGACCATATCTCACTTATTCTCCATCAATGTACTCCCAAATTTTGATATATCGTAGCTGATGTTCTGCTCTATTCGCAATCTATTCACACCATTTAGTTTTGTTCAATGGATCCTGATGAATTGTTTGGTTGGAAATAAGAGTTCAAATCTGTTACAAATTGAGGGTTAGCCAAAACGTATGTTATCGACCTATAACTGCTGAAGGAATTATGCTATCAATTTGAGATTTCGCATGTAGATAGGGATTTTCAAGTCCATCATTTCAAGTTAACACCAAATCGCGAAAATGCATATTTCATTGTCATATTTACCGTTAAAGGTCAAATAAATCAAGCATGAATACTCAATAACCACGTACGCCGCGGACATGAAATTCAGCACACATGTATGGTATAATGAAAGGAAAATGTTCATAAGATAAGATCGGATTATGAAAATGGCATTATGGATATGTAAATTAGGTTCAAAGGTCAAATAATTCACTGTTACAATGACAAATGCAGTGTGCAATCACTGATGTATCTTTCCCGATTTCCCATTTTCGTTAAGAGATCTAATGTTGGTCTCGTGGTATAATTTGTGACACAATATCAAAGGGTCGTGGGTTCGAATCCAAGGCAATATTTTTTTTTTTTTTTTTCTTTTTTCAGGGGTGGGGGGAATCTATTATTATTGATATCATGATTGAGTAGTTATTTTTGGAATCATCCTTTTATCATAATAAATCGATATGTATAACCTTAATTCGTCAAAAGTGACGAATTCAAAATCTAGTATTGTTTTTGTGTCTGTATGCCAATGCATAGAGACACGAAAACAAGGATTTTGTTCGTCGGATACCTCAATAACGGGTGCAGCTATTGTCCTGAAACTTTGCCAGATGATAGATCTTGGTCTAACTTAGAACTGCCAAACTTTTGGGTGCCGCCGACTATTCGTGACGTCATCGGGACGCCATTTTGTGAAATTACATTCATGGATGTATCTCAGTCATGCATCTTCTATTTCCCTTTAAATTTAGCACCAATAATTATCAGGCCGAGTGGCAACTTTTCCGAGTATGCGCATGCGCATGCGCCAAGTAACAAGCGCGTACGCGCCCGTCTAAGGATCTTACAATCTGAAAATGCTCAAAAACAACCATTTTTTTATTCGGGCATAACTTTTTAAAAAGTCCACAAAAACCCATTTTTATTTTAATATTCGGATAGATTATGAGTTGTAGATGCGAATTCATAACTCATTCATGCCGAGTAAATGTCATAAAGTCATCATATTGACGGTTAAAAATTAAATGGCGCACGAGTGTGAAAATTTCCCAAGTCTGGTCTCTTACCGGCCATAACTTTTTAAAAAGTCCACAAACTCGCAAATTTCTTTGAATATCCGGAAAGATTATGAGTTGTAGATGCGAATTCATACCTCATTTATGCCGAGTAAATGTTACAAAGTCATCATATTGACCGTTAAAATTTAAAAAGCGCACGAGTGTGAAAATTGGCTAAGTCTGAACAGCGCCATCTAACATCTAAGGGCGAACCGTTCAAAACAAATAATTGGCAAAATATGGTCAAAACATGCTTTTTTAATTCGGCCATAACTTTTTCAAAAGTCGACAAAAACCCAATTTTATTTGAAAATTTGGATAGATTATGAGTTGTAGATACGAATTCATACTTGCTTTATGCCGAGTAAATCTTCTTAAGTCAACGAATTGACCGCTTAAAGTTGAAATCGCGCAAAGAGTGTGAAAATTGGCTAAATCTGGTCAAACATGCACTTCTCTTAACGGTCACAACTTCTTTGATACATGGAAATATACAAATATTTTTTCATATTCTGAAAGAGTATGAGTTGCACATATTTTTACAAATTTAACATTGGCCAATCAGATTTGGTAAAGTCATCATAGTGTACGATAAAGTAAAACAAAAGTTCAACCTTCAATTACGACCTGTTCCCGTGCTCTAATCGTGAAATAAAATCGAAAAAATGATTGTGTAGAGGAAACTCAGCTTTAGCATACTGAAAACAGGGTCAAAATCGGCCAAAGGAAAGGTGTGATATGGTTGAAATAAGACGTCAGGTACAGAGCCATTTTACAGTCATTTTGGTCAATTAAAGAGCTGCCCCCTCCCCTTTTGTTATGAATGAATATTGTTACCCTATGTTGTGTCATTCATTTATGCCAAGTAAATGTTATGACATTATCATAATTACGCGTTGAAAAGTCAATAATCATCATATCGAAATTTCAATATGTATAACCTTTAATTCGTCAAATGTGACGAATTCAACATCTAGTTAGGTTATACATATACATATGTATAACCTATTGATTTCGTCAAGATTTTTATTTTTATTTTTATTATTTTTATTTATTCTTCCTAATTTTGTGCGTCGCATATCTCACGATCAGATGAATCAATTATCATGAATATTCACATGATGATAGATCATGGTCTAACTTAGTGCAGCGAAACTTTTCAGTGACGTCACATTACTATGACGTCATCAGGACGCCATTTTGTCAAATTTCAATAATCATCATAACTCAGTCATGCATCATTAATTTCACTTCAAATTTCGCATCAATATCAATCAGTTCAATCCTCATCTTTTAAGCTCATGCGCGTGCGTTTACACTCAGAGACGCGCGCGTACGCGTCCGTCAAGTGAGAAAAAAATTTAAAAATGTTCAAAACCCCAACCCGAGTAATTTACTATATGTTTCAGACAATTTTAAGCGTTTCAAAAAATTCCGCGCGTGCGCGTCGGCGCGCGCGTATTTGCGCGCGTAACGCGAATGAATAAGAAAAATGTATTTTTTTTACATGTTTTGCAATTCTTATACATCCCTCAGCACACCCTATCAATTTGAGTCATTGTTGACTCATAATAACGGAGTACGCGCGCGTCAAAGTCAAAATTACGCGCGCACGCATATTGGCAAAATATGGTAAAAACATCATTTTTTTATTCGGCCATAACTTTTTAAAAAGTCCACAAACACCCAATTTTCTTTTAATATTCGGATAGATTATGAGTTGTAGATACGAATTCATACCTCATTTATGCCGAGTAAATGTTATAAAGTCATCGTATTGACGGTTAAAATTGAAAATACGAATTTTACTCAATTTCAATCAATGTTGAAATCGATCACCGTGTACTTTTGACCATATCTCACTTATTCTCCATCAATGTACTCCCAAATTTTGATATATCGTAGCTGATGTTCTGCTCTATTCGCAATCTATTCACACCATTTAGTTTTGTTCAATGGATCCTGATGAATTGTTTGGTTGGAAATAAGAGTTCAAATCTGTTACAAATTGAGGGTTAGCCAAAACGTATGTTATCGACCTATAACTGCTGAAGGAATTATGCTATCAATTTGAGATTTCGCATGTAGATAGGGATTTTCAAGTCCATCATTTCAAGTTAACACCAAATCGCGAAAATGCATATTTCATTGTCATATTTACCGTTAAAGGTCAAATAAATCAAGCATGAATACTCAATAACCACGTACGCCGCGGACATGAAATTCAGCACACATGTATGGTATAATGAAAGGAAAATGTTCATAAGATAAGATCGGATTATGAAAATGGCATTATGGATATGTAAATTAGGTTCAAAGGTCAAATAATTCACTGTTACAATGACAAATGCAGTGTGCAATCACTGATGTATCTTTCCCGATTTCCCATTTTCGTTAAGAGATCTAATGTTGGTCTCGTGGTATAATTTGTGACACAATATCAAAGGGTCGTGGGTTCGAATCCAAGGCAATATTTTTTTTTTTTTTTTTCTTTTTTCAGGGGTGGGGGGAATCTATTATTATTGATATCATGATTGAGTAGTTATTTTTGGAATCATCCTTTTATCATAATAAATCGATATGTATAACCTTAATTCGTCAAAAGTGACGAATTCAAAATCTAGTATTGTTTTTGTGTCTGTATGCCAATGCATAGAGACACGAAAACAAGGATTTTGTTCGTCGGATACCTCAATAACGGGTGCAGCTATTGTCCTGAAACTTTGCCAGATGATAGATCTTGGTCTAACTTAGAACTGCCAAACTTTTGGGTGCCGCCGACTATTCGTGACGTCATCGGGACGCCATTTTGTGAAATTACATTCATGGATGTATCTCAGTCATGCATCTTCTATTTCCCTTTAAATTTAGCACCAATAATTATCAGGCCGAGTGGCAACTTTTCCGAGTATGCGCATGCGCATGCGCCAAGTAACAAGCGCGTACGCGCCCGTCTAAGGATCTTACAATCTGAAAATGCTCAAAAACAACCATTTTTTTATTCGGGCATAACTTTTTAAAAAGTCCACAAAAACCCATTTTTATTTTAATATTCGGATAGATTATGAGTTGTAGATGCGAATTCATAACTCATTCATGCCGAGTAAATGTCATAAAGTCATCATATTGACGGTTAAAAATTAAATGGCGCACGAGTGTGAAAATTTCCCAAGTCTGGTCTCTTACCGGCCATAACTTTTTAAAAAGTCCACAAACTCGCAAATTTCTTTGAATATCCGGAAAGATTATGAGTTGTAGATGCGAATTCATACCTCATTTATGCCGAGTAAATGTTACAAAGTCATCATATTGACCGTTAAAATTTAAAAAGCGCACGAGTGTGAAAATTGGCTAAGTCTGAACAGCGCCATCTAACATCTAAGGGCGAACCGTTCAAAACAAATAATTGGCAAAATATGGTCAAAACATGCTTTTTTAATTCGGCCATAACTTTTTCAAAAGTCGACAAAAACCCAATTTTATTTGAAAATTTGGATAGATTATGAGTTGTAGATACGAATTCATACTTGCTTTATGCCGAGTAAATCTTCTTAAGTCAACGAATTGACCGCTTAAAGTTGAAATCGCGCAAAGAGTGTGAAAATTGGCTAAATCTGGTCAAACATGCACTTCTCTTAACGGTCACAACTTCTTTGATACATGGAAATATACAAATATTTTTTCATATTCTGAAAGAGTATGAGTTGCACATATTTTTACAAATTTAACATTGGCCAATCAGATTTGGTAAAGTCATCATAGTGTACGATAAAGTAAAACAAAAGTTCAACCTTCAATTACGACCTGTTCCCGTGCTCTAATCGTGAAATAAAATCGAAAAAATGATTGTGTAGGGGAAACTCAGCTTTAACATACTGAAAACCGGGTCAAAATCGGCCAAAGGAAAGGTGTGATATGGTTGAAATAAGACGTCAGGTACAGAGCCATTTTACAGTCATTTTGGTCAATTAAAGAGCTCCCCCCTCCCCTTTTGTTATGAATTAATATTGTTACCCTATTTGGTGTCATTCATTTATTTATGCCAAGTAAATGTCATGACATCATCATAATTACGCGTTGAAAAGTCAATATCATCATAATTATCGTAATTTCAATATGTATAACCTTTAATTCGTCAAATGTGACGAATTCAACATCTAGTTAGGTTATACATATACATATGTATAACCTATTGATTTCGTCAAGATTTTTAGGTTATACATATACATATGTATAACCTATTGATTTCGTCAAGATTTTTATTATTATTTATTTCTTTTTTCTTCTTCCTAATTTTGTGCGTCGCATATCTCAAGATCACATGAATCAATTGTCATGAATCTTCACATGATGATAGATCATGATCTAACTTAGATCTGCTAACTTTTTCAGTGACGTCACATCACAATGACGTCATCAGGACGCCATTTTGTCAAATTTCAATAATCATCATATCTCAGTCATGCATCATTAACTTCATTTGAAATTTCGCATCAATATTAATCAGGTCAATGGTCATCTTTTAAGCTCATGCGCATACAATTACACTCGGAGACGCGCGCGTACGCGTCCGTCAAATGAAAAAAATGTCAATAAATGCTTAAAACCCCAACCCAAGTAATTTACTATATGTTTCAGACAATTTTAAGCGTTTCAAAAAATTCCGCGCGTGCGCGTCGGCGCGCGCGTATTTGCGCGCGTAACGCGAATGAATAGTAACATTGTCGATTTTTCACATGTTTTGCATTCCTTATAGATCCCTCAACACACCCTATCAATTTGAGTCATTGTTGACTCATAATAACGGAGTACGCGCGCGTCAAAGTCAAAATTACGCGCGCATGCAAATTGGCAAAATATGGTAAAAACATACTTTTTTTTATTTGGCCATAACTTTTTTAAAAGTCCACAAACATCCAATTTTCTTTTAATATTCGGATAGATTATGAGTTGTAGATACGAATTCATACCTCATTTATGCCGAGTAAATGTTATAAAGTCATCGTATTGACGGTTAAAGTTGAAAATGTGAATTTTACTCAATTTCAATCAATGTTGAAATCGACCACAGTGTACTTTTGACCATATCTCACTTATTCTCCATCAATGTACTCCCAAATTTTGATATATCGTAGCTGATGTTCTGCTCTATTCGCAATCTATTCACACCATTTAGTTTTGTTCAATGGATCCTGATGAATTGTTTGATTGGAAATGAGAGTCCAAATCTGTTACCAATTGAGGGTTAGCCAAAACGTATGTTATCGACATATAACTGCTGAAGGAATTATGCTATCAATTTAAGATTTCGCATGTAGATAGGGATTTTCAAACCCATCATTTCATAAGTTAACACCAAATCGCGAAAATGCATATTTTATTGTCATGTTTACCGTTAAAGGTCAAATAAATCAAGCATAAATACTCAATAACCACGTACGCCGCGGACATGAAATTCAGCACATGTATGGTATAATGAAAGGAAAATGTTCATAAGATAAGATCGGATTATGAAAATGGCGTTAAGGATATGTAAATTAGGTTCAAAGGTCAAATAATTCACTGTTACAATGACAAATGCAGTGTGCAATCACTGATGTATTTTTCCCGATTTCCCATTTTCGTTAAGAGATCTAATGTTGGTCTCGCGGTATAATTTGTGACACAAGATGAAAGGGTCGTGGGTTCGAATCCAAGGCAATATTTTTTACTTTCTTTTTTTCTTCTTTTTTCTCTTTTTTCAGGGGTGGGGGGAATCTATTATTATTGATATGATGATTGAGTAGTTATTTTTGGAATCATCCTTTTATCATTTTAAATCGATATGTATAACCTTAATTCGTCAAAAGTGACGAATTCAACATCTAGTTATTTTTAGGTTATACATATACATATGTATAACCTATTGATTTCGTCAAGATTTTTCTTTATTCTTCTTCCTAATTTTGTTCGTCGATTATCTCAAGATCACATGAATCAAATATCATGAATCTTCACATGATGATAGATCATGTTCTAACTTAGAACTGCCCACTTTTTCAGTGACGTCACATCACTGTGACGTCATCAGGACGCCATTTTGTCAAATTTTAATAATCATTATATCTCAGTTATGAAATATCAATTTCAATTCAAATTTCGTATCAATATTAATCAGATTAATAGTCATCTTTTAAGCTCATGCGCGTGCAATTACACTCGGAGACGCGCGCGTACGCGTCCGTCAATTAATTTTTTTTTTTTAAATGCTCAAAACCCTAACCCGAGTAGTTTACTATATGTTTCAGACAATTTTAAGCGTTTCAAAAAATTCCGCGCGTGCGCGTCGGCGCGCGCGTATTTGCGCGCGTAACGTGAATGAATGAGAAAATTGTCGTTTTTTCACATGTTTTGCATTCCTTATAGATCCCTCAACACACCCTATCAATTTGAGTCATTGTTGACTCATAATAACGGAGTACGCGCGCGTCAAAGTCAAAATTACGCGCGCACGCAAATTTGCAAAATATGGTAAAAACATCTTTTTTTTATTCGGCCATAACTTTTTTAAAGGTCCACAAACACCCAATTTTCTTTTAATATTCGGATAGATTATTAGTTGTAGATACGAATTCATACCTCATTTATGCCGAGTAAATGTTATAAAGTCATCGTATTGACGGTTAAAGTTGAAATTGCGAATTTTACTCAATTTCAATCAATGTGGAAATCGATCACAGTGTACTTTTGACCATATCTCACTTATTCTCCATCAATGTACTCCCAAATTTTGATATATCGTAGTTGATGTTCTGCTCTATTCGCAATCTATTCACACCATTTAGTTTTGTTCAATGGATCCGGGTGAATTGTTTGATTGGAAATAAGAGTTCAAATCTGTTACAAATTGAGGGTTAGCCAAAACGTATGTTATCGACCTATAACTGCTAAAGGAATTATGCTATCAATTTGAGATTTCGCATGTAGATAGGGATTTGCAAGCCCATCATTTCATAAGTTAACACCAAATCGCGAAAATGCATATTACATTGTCATATTTACCGTTAAAGGTCAAATAAATCAAGCATGAATACTCAATAACCACGTACGCCGTGGACATGAAATTCAGCACACATGTATGGTATAATGAAAGGAAAAATGTTCATTAGATAAGATTGGATTATGAAAATGGCGTTAAGGATATGTAAATTAGGTTCAAAGATCAAAAAATTCACTGTTACAATGACAAATGCAGTGTGCAATCACTGATGTACCTTTCCCGATTTCCCATTTTCGTTAAGAGATCTAATGTTGGTCCCGCGGTATAATTTGTGACACAAGATCAAAGGGTCGTGGGTTCGAATCCAAGGCAATATTTTTGTACTTTCTTTTTTTCTTCTTTTGTTCCCTTTTTTTCAGGGGGGGGGGGGGGGAATCTATTTATTTATTTATTTATTTATTCAAATATATTTATACAGGATAGCCTGATCAGCAAGGATACTGTTTTTCGTCGGGGTCCTGATATAACATCATACAATATACATAAAACAATAATACATTAATATGATAAATATAAATATAAAAATATGTACAAATAGAATATGATGATTGAGTAGTTATTTTTGGAATCATCCTTTTATCATTTTAAATCGATATGTATAACCTTAATTCGTCAAAAGTGACGAATTCAAAATCTAGTATTGTTTTTGTGTCTGTATGCCAATGCATAGAGACACGAAAACAAGGATTTTGTTCGTCGGATACCTCAATAACGGGTGCAGCTATTGTCCTGAAACTTTGCCAGATGATAGATCTTGGTCTAACTTAGAACTGCCAAACTTTTGGGTGCCGCCGACTGTTCGTGACGTCATCGGGACGCCATTTTGTGAAATTTCATTAATGGATGTATCTCAGTCATGCATCTTCTATTTCCCTTGAAATTTAACCCTAATAATTATCAGGCCGAGTGGCAACTTTTCCGCTAATGCGCATGCGCATGCGCTACGTAACAAGCGCGTACGCGCTCGTCTAAGGATCTTAAAATCTGAAAATGCTCAAAAACAACCATTTATTAATTCGGGCATAACTTTTTCAAAAGTCCACAAAAACCCAACTTTCTTTTAATATTCGGATAGATTATGAGGTGTAGATACGAATTCATACCTCATTTATGCCGAGTAAATGTTATAAAGTCATCATATTGACGGTTAAAAATTAAATGGCGCACGAGTGTGAAAATTTCCCAAGTCTGGTCTCCTATCGGCCATAACTTTTTAAAAAGTCCACAAACTCCCAAATTTCTTTGAATATCCGGAAAGATTATGAGTTGTAGATGCGAATTCATACCTCATTTATGCCGAGTAAATGTTACAAAGTCATCATATTGACCGTTGAAATTTAAATGGCGCACGAGTGTGAAAATTGGCTAAGTCTATATAGCGCCATCTAACATCTAAGGGCGAATAGTTCCAAACAAATAATTGGCAAAATATGGTAAAAACATCCTTTTTTAATTCGGCCATAACTTTTTCAAAAGTCGACAAAAACCCAATTTTATTTGAATATTTGGATAGATTATGAGTTGTAGATACGAATTCATACTTGCTTTATGCCGAGTAAATGTTCTAAAGTCATCGAATTGACCGCTTAAAGTTGAAATCGCGCAAAGAGTGTGAAAATTGGCTAAATCTGGTCAAACATGCACTTCTCTTATCGATCACAACTTCTTTGATACATGGATATATACAAATATTTTTTCATATTCTGAGAGAGTATGAGTTGCACATATTTTTACAATTTTAACATTGGCCAATCAGATTTTGTAAAGTCATCATTGTGCACGATAAAGAAAAAAAAAGTTCAACCTTCAATTACGACCTGTTCCCGTGCTCAAATCGTGAAATAAAATCGAAAAAATGATTGTGTAGAGGAAACTCAGCTTTAGCATACTGAAAACCGGGTCAAAATCGGCCAAAGGAAAGGTGTGATATAGTTGAAATAAGACGTCAGGTACAGAGCCATTTTACAGTCATTTTGGTCAATTAAAGAGCTCCCCCCTCCCCTTTTGTTATGAATTAATATTGTTACCCTATTTGGTGTCATTCATTTATGCCAAGTCAATGTTATGACATTATCATAATTACGCGTTGAACAGTCAATATCATCATGTCGTAATTTCAATATGTATAACCTTAAATTCGTCAAATGTGACGAATTCAACATCTAGTTAGGTTATACATATATCATATGTATAACCTATTGATTTTGTTCGAATTTTTATTATTATTATTATTATTATTATTATTATTATTTATTTATTCTTCCCATCAATTTTGTTCGTCGCATATCTCAAGATCACATGAATCAATTGTCATGAATCTTCACATGATGATAGATCATGATCTAACTTAGATCTGCAAACTTTTTCAGTGACGTCACGTTACTATGACGTCATCAGGACGCCATTTTGTCAAATGTTAATAATCATCATATCTCAGTCATGATATATCAATTTCAATTCAAATTTCGCATCAATATTAATCGGGTCAATGGTCATCTTTTAAGCTCATGCGCGTGCAATTACACTTGGAGACGCGCGCGTACGCGTCCGTCAAATGAAAAAAAATGTCAAAAAATGCTCAAAACCCCAACCCGAGTAATTTACTATATGTTTCAGACAATTTTAAGCGTTTCAAAAAATTCCGCGCGTGCGCGTCGGCGCGCGCGTATTTGCGCGCGTAACGCGAATGAATAGGAAAATTGTCGTTTTTTCAAATGTTTTGCATTCCTTATAGATCCCTCAACACACCCTATCAATTTGAGTTATTGTTGACTCATAATAACGGAGTACGCGCGCGTCAAAGTCAAAATTACGCGCGCACGCAAATTGGCAAAATATGGTAAAAACATACTTTTTTATTCGGCCATAACTTTTTAAAAAGTCCACAAACACCCAATTTTCTTTTAATATTCGGATAGATTATGAGTTGTAGATACGAATTCATACCTGATTTATGCCGAGTAAATGTTATAAAGTCATCGTATTGACGGTTAAATTTGAAAATGCGAATTTTACTCAATTTCAATCAATGTTGAAATCGATCACAGTGTACTTTTGACCATATCTCACTTATTCTCCATCAATGTACTCCCAAATTTTGATATATCGTAGCTGATGTCCTGCTCTATTCGCAATTTATTCACACCATTTAGTTTTGTTCACTGGATCCTGATGAATTGTTTGATTGGAAATGAGAGTCTAAATCTGTTAAGAATTGAGGGTTAGCTAAAACGTTTGCTTTCGACCTATAACTGCTGAAAATATTATGCTACCAATGTGAAACTTCGCATGTATATAGGGACTTGCAAGCCCAACATTTCATAAGTTAACACCAAATCGCGAAAATGCATATTTCATCGTCATATTTACCGTCAAAGGTCAATAAATCAAGCATGAATAACCATGTACGCCGTGGACATGACATTCAGCACACATGTAGGTCATAATGAAAGGAACAATTTTCATAAGATAAGATCGGATTATGAAAATGGCGTTAAGGACATGTAAATTAGGTTCAAAGGTCAAATAATTCACTGTTACAATGACAAATGCAGTGTGCAATCACTGATGTATTGTTCCCTATTTCCCATTTTCGTTAAGAGATCTAATGTTGGTCTCGTGGAACAAGTTGTGACGCAAGATCTAAGGGTCGTGGGTTCGAATCCAAGACAATATTTTTTTAATTTCTTTTTTTTTCTTTTTACTTTTTATTAGGGGGGGGGGGGGGGGGGGGAGTATGTGATATTATTTATATGATTGAGTAGTTATTTTTGGAATAATGCTTTTATCATAAGAATTCGATATGTATAACCTTAATTCGTCAAACGTGACGAATTCAAAATCTAGTATTGTTTTTGTGTCTGTATGCCAATGCATAGAGACACGAAAACAAGGATTTTGTTCGTCGGATACCTCAATAACGGGTGCAGCTATTGTCCTGAAACTTTGCCAGATGATAGATCTTGGTCTAACTTAGAACTGCCAAACTTTTGGGTGCCGCCGACTGTTCGTGACGTCATCGGGACGCCATTTTGTGAAATTTCATTAATGGATGTATCTCAGTCATGCATCTTCTATTTCCCTTGAAATTTAACCCTAATAATTATCAGGCCGAGTGGCAACTTTTCCGCTAATGCGCATGCGCATGCGCTACGTAACAAGCGCGTACGCGCTCGTCTAAGGATCTTAAAATCTGAAAATGCTCAAAAACAACCATTTATTAATTCGGGCATAACTTTTTCAAAAGTCCACAAAAACCCAACTTTCTTTTAATATTCGGATAGATTATGAGGTGTAGATACGAATTCATACCTCATTTATGCCGAGTAAATGTTATAAAGTCATCATATTGACGGTTAAAAATTAAATGGCGCACGAGTGTGAAAATTTCCCAAGTCTGGTCTCCTATCGGCCATAACTTTTTAAAAAGTCCACAAACTCCCAAATTTCTTTGAATATCCGGAAAGATTATGAGTTGTAGATGCGAATTCATACCTCATTTATGCCGAGTAAATGTTACAAAGTCATCATATTGACCGTTGAAATTTAAATGGCGCACGAGTGTGAAAATTGGCTAAGTCTATATAGCGCCATCTAACATCTAAGGGCGAATAGTTCCAAACAAATAATTGGCAAAATATGGTAAAAACATCCTTTTTTAATTCGGCCATAACTTTTTCAAAAGTCGACAAAAACCCAATTTTATTTGAATATTTGGATAGATTATGAGTTGTAGATACGAATTCATACTTGCTTTATGCCGAGTAAATGTTCTAAAGTCATCGAATTGACCGCTTAAAGTTGAAATCGCGCAAAGAGTGTGAAAATTGGCTAAATCTGGTCAAACATGCACTTCTCTTATCGATCACAACTTCTTTTATACATGGATATATACAAATATTTTTTCATATTCTGAGAGAGTATGAGTTGCACATATTTTTACAATTTTAACATTGGCCAATCAGATTTTGTAAAGTCATCATTGTGCACGATAAAGAAAAAAAAAGTTCAACCTTCAATTACGACCTGTTCCCGTGCTCAAATCGTGAAATAAAATCGAAAAAATGATTGTGTAGAGGAAACTCAGCTTTAGCATACTGAAAACCGGGTCAAAATCGGCCAAAGGAAAGGTGTGATATAGTTGAAATAAGACGTCAGGTACAGAGCCATTTTACAGTCATTTTGGTCAATTAAAGAGCTCCCCCCTCCCCTTTTGTTATGAATTAATATTGTTACCCTATTTGGTGTCATTCATTTATGCCAAGTCAATGTTATGACATTATCATAATTACGCGTTGAACAGTCAATATCATCATGTCGTAATTTCAATATGTATAACCTTAAATTCGTCAAATGTGACGAATTCAACATCTAGTTAGGTTATACATATATCATATGTATAACCTATTGATTTTGTTCGAATTTTTATTATTATTATTATTATTATTATTATTATTATTTATTTATTCTTCCCATCAATTTTGTTCGTCGCATATCTCAAGATCACATGAATCAATTGTCATGAATCTTCACATGATGATAGATCATGATCTAACTTAGATCTGCAAACTTTTTCAGTGACGTCACGTTACTATGACGTCATCAGGACGCCATTTTGTCAAATGTTAATAATCATCATATCTCAGTCATGATATATCAATTTCAATTCAAATTTCGCATCAATATTAATCGGGTCAATGGTCATCTTTTAAGCTCATGCGCGTGCAATTACACTTGGAGACGCGCGCGTACGCGTCCGTCAAATGAAAAAAAATGTCAAAAAATGCTCAAAACCCCAACCCGAGTAATTTACTATATGTTTCAGACAATTTTAAGCGTTTCAAAAAATTCCGCGCGTGCGCGTCGGCGCGCGCGTATTTGCGCGCGTAACGCGAATGAATAGGAAAATTGTCGTTTTTTCAAATGTTTTGCATTCCTTATAGATCCCTCAACACACCCTATCAATTTGAGTTATTGTTGACTCATAATAACGGAGTACGCGCGCGTCAAAGTCAAAATTACGCGCGCACGCAAATTGGCAAAATATGGTAAAAACATACTTTTTTATTCGGCCATAACTTTTTAAAAAGTCCACAAACACCCAATTTTCTTTTAATATTCGGATAGATTATGAGTTGTAGATACGAATTCATACCTGATTTATGCCGAGTAAATGTTATA
The DNA here is from genome assembly GCA_037951105.1 of Echinarachnius parma. Lineage (NCBI taxonomy): Eukaryota > Metazoa > Echinodermata > Echinoidea > Clypeasteroida > Echinarachniidae > Echinarachnius > Echinarachnius parma. The sequence continues at coordinate 6,431 of JBAMJV010000249.1, read as the reverse complement.
AAGTCATCGTATTGACGGTTAAATTTGAAAATGCGAATTTTACTCAATTTCAATCAATGTTGAAATCGATCACAGTGTACTTTTGACCATATCTCACTTATTCTCCATCAATGTACTCCCAAATTTTGATATATCGTAGCTGATGTCCTGCTCTATTCGCAATTTATTCACACCATTTAGTTTTGTTCACTGGATCCTGATGAATTGTTTGATTGGAAATGAGAGTCTAAATCTGTTAAGAATTGAGGGTTAGCTAAAACGTTTGCTTTCGACCTATAACTGCTGAAAATATTATGCTACCAATGTGAAACTTCGCATGTATATAGGGACTTGCAAGCCCAACATTTCATAAGTTAACACCAAATCGCGAAAATGCATATTTCATCGTCATATTTACCGTCAAAGGTCAATAAATCAAGCATGAATAACCATGTACGCCGTGGACATGACATTCAGCACACATGTAGGTCATAATGAAAGGAACAATTTTCATAAGATAAGATCGGATTATGAAAATGGCGTTAAGGACATGTAAATTAGGTTCAAAGGTCAAATAATTCACTGTTACAATGACAAATGCAGTGTGCAATCACTGATGTATTGTTCCCTATTTCCCATTTTCGTTAAGAGATCTAATGTTGGTCTCGTGGAACAAGTTGTGACGCAAGATCTAAGGGTCGTGGGTTCGAATCCAAGACAATATTTTTTTAATTTCTTTTTTTTTCTTTTTACTTTTTATTAGGGGGGGGGGGGGGGGGGGGAGTATGTGATATTATTTATATGATTGAGTAGTTATTTTTGGAATAATGCTTTTATCATAAGAATTCGATATGTATAACCTTAATTCGTCAAACGTGACGAATTCAAAATCTAGTATTGTTTTTGTGTCTGTATGCCAATGCATAGAGACACGAAAACAAGGATTTTGTTCGTCGGATACCTCAATAACGGGTGCAGCTATTGTCCTGAAACTTTGCCAGATGATAGATCTTGGTCTAACTTAGAACTGCCAAACTTTTGGGTGCCGCCGACTGTTCGTGACGTCATCGGGACGCCATTTTGTGAAATTTCATTAATGGATGTATCTCAGTCATGCATCTTCTATTTCCCTTGAAATTTAACCCTAATAATTATCAGGCCGAGTGGCAACTTTTCCGCTAATGCGCATGCGCATGCGCTACGTAACAAGCGCGTACGCGCTCGTCTAAGGATCTTAAAATCTGAAAATGCTCAAAAACAACCATTTATTAATTCGGGCATAACTTTTTCAAAAGTCCACAAAAACCCAACTTTCTTTTAATATTCGGATAGATTATGAGGTGTAGATACGAATTCATACCTCATTTATGCCGAGTAAATGTTATAAAGTCATCATATTGACGGTTAAAAATTAAATGGCGCACGAGTGTGAAAATTTCCCAAGTCTGGTCTCCTATCGGCCATAACTTTTTAAAAAGTCCACAAACTCCCAAATTTCTTTGAATATCCGGAAAGATTATGAGTTGTAGATGCGAATTCATACCTCATTTATGCCGAGTAAATGTTACAAAGTCATCATATTGACCGTTGAAATTTAAATGGCGCACGAGTGTGAAAATTGGCTAAGTCTATATAGCGCCATCTAACATCTAAGGGCGAATAGTTCCAAACAAATAATTGGCAAAATATGGTAAAAACATCCTTTTTTAATTCGGCCATAACTTTTTCAAAAGTCGACAAAAACCCAATTTTATTTGAATATTTGGATAGATTATGAGTTGTAGATACGAATTCATACTTGCTTTATGCCGAGTAAATGTTCTAAAGTCATCGAATTGACCGCTTAAAGTTGAAATCGCGCAAAGAGTGTGAAAATTGGCTAAATCTGGTCAAACATGCACTTCTCTTATCGATCACAACTTCTTTGATACATGGATATATACAAATATTTTTTCATATTCTGAGAGAGTATGAGTTGCACATATTTTTACAATTTTAACATTGGCCAATCAGATTTTGTAAAGTCATCATTGTGCACGATAAAGAAAAAAAAAGTTCAACCTTCAATTACGACCTGTTCCCGTGCTCAAATCGTGAAATAAAATCGAAAAAATGATTGTGTAGAGGAAACTCAGCTTTAGCATACTGAAAACCGGGTCAAAATCGGCCAAAGGAAAGGTGTGATATAGTTGAAATAAGACGTCAGGTACAGAGCCATTTTACAGTCATTTTGGTCAATTAAAGAGCTCCCCCCTCCCCTTTTGTTATGAATTAATATTGTTACCCTATTTGGTGTCATTCATTTATGCCAAGTCAATGTTATGACATTATCATAATTACGCGTTGAACAGTCAATATCATCATGTCGTAATTTCAATATGTATAACCTTAAATTCGTCAAATGTGACGAATTCAACATCTAGTTAGGTTATACATATATCATATGTATAACCTATTGATTTTGTTCGAATTTTTATTATTATTATTATTATTATTATTATTATTATTTATTTATTCTTCCCATCAATTTTGTTCGTCGTATATCTCAAGATCACATGAATCAATTGTCATGAATCTTCACATGATGATAGATCATGATCTAACTTAGATCTGCAAACTTTTTCAGTGACGTCACGTTACTATGACGTCATCAGGACGCCATTTTGTCAAATGTTAATAATCATCATATCTCAGTCATGATATATCAATTTCAATTCAAATTTCGCATCAATATTAATCGGGTCAATGGTCATCTTTTAAGCTCATGCGCGTGCAATTACACTTGGAGACGCGCGCGTACGCGTCCGTCAAATGAAAAAAAATGTCAAAAAATGCTCAAAACCCCAACCCGAGTAATTTACTATATGTTTCAGACAATTTTAAGCGTTTCAAAAAATTCCGCGCGTGCGCGTCGGCGCGCGCGTATTTGCGCGCGTAACGCGAATGAATAGGAAAATTGTCGTTTTTTCAAATGTTTTGCATTCCTTATAGATCCCTCAACACACCCTATCAATTTGAGTTATTGTTGACTCATAATAACGGAGTACGCGCGCGTCAAAGTCAAAATTACGCGCGCACGCAAATTGGCAAAATATGGTAAAAACATACTTTTTTATTCGGCCATAACTTTTTAAAAAGTCCACAAACACCCAATTTTCTTTTAATATTCGGATAGATTATGAGTTGTAGATACGAATTCATACCTGATTTATGCCGAGTAAATGTTATAAAGTCATCGTATTGACGGTTAAATTTGAAAATGCGAATTTTACTCAATTTCAATCAATGTTGAAATCGATCACAGTGTACTTTTGACCATATCTCACTTATTCTCCATCAATGTACTCCCAAATTTTGATATATCGTAGCTGATGTCCTGCTCTATTCGCAATTTATTCACACCATTTAGTTTTGTTCACTGGATCCTGATGAATTGTTTGATTGGAAATGAGAGTCTAAATCTGTTAAGAATTGAGGGTTAGCTAAAACGTTTGCTTTCGACCTATAACTGCTGAAAATATTATGCTACCAATGTGAAACTTCGCATGTATATAGGGACTTGCAAGCCCAACATTTCATAAGTTAACACCAAATCGCGAAAATGCATATTTCATCGTCATATTTACCGTCAAAGGTCAATAAATCAAGCATGAATAACCATGTACGCCGTGGACATGACATTCAGCACACATGTAGGTCATAATGAAAGGAACAATTTTCATAAGATAAGATCGGATTATGAAAATGGCGTTAAGGACATGTAAATTAGGTTCAAAGGTCAAATAATTCACTGTTACAATGACAAATGCAGTGTGCAATCACTGATGTATTGTTCCCTATTTCCCATTTTCGTTAAGAGATCTAATGTTGGTCTCGTGGAACAAGTTGTGACGCAAGATCTAAGGGTCGTGGGTTCGAATCCAAGACAATATTTTTTTAATTTCTTTTTTTTTCTTTTTACTTTTTATTAGGGGGGGGGGGGGGGGGGGGGGAGTATGTGATATTATTTATATGATTGAGTAGTTATTTTTGGAATAATGCTTTTATCATAAGAATTCGATATGTATAACCTTAATTCGTCAAACGTGACGAATTCAAAATCTAGTATTGTTTTTGTGTCTGTATGCCAATGCATAGAGACACGAAAACAAGGATTTTGTTCGTCGGATACCTCAATAACGGGTGCAGCTATTGTCCTGAAACTTTGCCAGATGATAGATCTTGGTCTAACTTAGAACTGCCAAACTTTTGGGTGCCGCCGACTGTTCGTGACGTCATCGGGACGCCATTTTGTGAAATTTCATTAATGGATGTATCTCAGTCATGCATCTTCTATTTCCCTTGAAATTTAACCCTAATAATTATCAGGCCGAGTGGCAACTTTTCCGCTAATGCGCATGCGCATGCGCTACGTAACAAGCGCGTACGCGCTCGTCTAAGGATCTTAAAATCTGAAAATGCTCAAAAACAACCATTTATTAATTCGGGCATAACTTTTTCAAAAGTCCACAAAAACCCAACTTTCTTTTAATATTCGGATAGATTATGAGGTGTAGATACGAATTCATACCTCATTTATGCCGAGTAAATGTTATAAAGTCATCATATTGACGGTTAAAAATTAAATGGCGCACGAGTGTGAAAATTTCCCAAGTCTGGTCTCCTATCGGCCATAACTTTTTAAAAAGTCCACAAACTCCCAAATTTCTTTGAATATCCGGAAAGATTATGAGTTGTAGATGCGAATTCATACCTCATTTATGCCGAGTAAATGTTACAAAGTCATCATATTGACCGTTGAAATTTAAATGGCGCACGAGTGTGAAATTGGCTAAGTCTATATAGCGCCATCTAACATCTAAGGGCGAATAGTTCCAAACAAATAATTGGCAAAATATGGTAAAAACATCCTTTTTTAATTCGGCCATAACTTTTTCAAAAGTCGACAAAAACCCAATTTTATTTGAATATTTGGATAGATTATGAGTTGTAGATACGAATTCATACTTGCTTTATGCCGAGTAAATGTTCTAAAGTCATCGAATTGACCGCTTAAAGTTGAAATCGCGCAAAGAGTGTGAAAATTGGCTAAATCTGGTCAAACATGCACTTCTCTTATCGATCACAACTTCTTTGATACATGGATATATACAAATATTTTTTCATATTCTGAGAGAGTATGAGTTGCACATATTATTTACAATTTTAACATTGCCAATCAGATTTTGTAAAGTCATCATTGTGCACGATAAAGAAAAAAAAAGTTCAACCTTCAATTACGACCTGTTCCCGTGCTCAAATCGTGAAATAAAATCGAAAAAATGATTGTGTAGAGGAAACTCAGCTTTAGCATACTGAAACCGGGTCAAAATCGGCCAAAGGAAAGGTGTGATATAGTTGAAATAAGACGTCAGGTACAGAGCCATTTTACAGTCATTTTGGTCAATTAAAGAGCTCCCCCCTCCCCTTTTGTTATGAATTAATATTGTTACCCTATTTGGTGTCATTCATTTATGCCAAGTCAATGTTATGACATTATCATAATTACGCGTTGAACAGTCAATATCATCATGTCGTAATTTCAATATGTATAACCTTAAATTCGTCAAATGTGACGAATTCAACATCTAGTTAGGTTATACATATATCATATGTATAACCTATTGATTTTGTTCGAATTTTTATATTATTATTATTATTATTATTATTATTATTTATTTATTCTTCCCATCAATTTTGTTCGTCGTATATCTCAAGATCACATGAATCAATTGTCATGAATCTTCACATGATGATAGATCATGATCTAACTTAGATCTGCAAACTTTTTCAGTGACGTCACGTTACTATGACGTCATCAGGACGCCATTTTGTCAAATGTTAATAATCATCATATCTCAGTCATGATATATCAATTTCAATTCAAATTTCGCATCAATATTAATCGGGTCAATGGTCATCTTTTAAGCTCATGCGCGTGCAATTACACTCGGAGACGCGCGCGTACGCGTCCGTCAAATGAAAAAAAATGTCAAAAAATGCTCAAAACCCCAACCCGAGTAATTTACTATATGTTTCAGACAATTTTAAGCGTTTCAAAAAATTCCGCGCGTGCGCGTCGGCGCGCGCGTATTTGCGCGCGTAACGCGAATGAATAGGAAAATTGTCGTTTTTTCAAATGTTTTGCATTCCTTATAGATCCCTCAACACACCCTATCAATTTGAGTCATTGTTGACTCATAATAACGGAGTACGCGCGCGTCAAAGTCAAAATTACGCGCGCACGCAAATTGGCAAAATATGGTAAAAACATACTTTTTTTATTCGGCCATAACTTTTTAAAAAGTCCACAAACACCCAATTTTCTTTTAATATTCGGATAGATTATGAGTTGTAGATACGAATTCATACCTCGTTTATGCCGAGTAAATGTTATAAAGTCATCGTATTGA